>CP135575.1:2485990-2523639 GCA_032401905.1 Swietenia macrophylla | reverse complement strand
GAAAAATTGCTTTCTCGCATGCACCTTCTTTACTCAACTCCTCGGCCAAACCCTGCCAACCATATACAAGTTTGAGTTCAGAGTGCCAAAATTATGCAGTAAGTTCTGTAATTTCCAGAGGGTGGTCTTTCCGGTTTCCAGCAAAAGCATACAATTACATCAAGCTGAAAGCAGAGAATTCAAACTGCTAATATGTGTGTCTTATTACCTGATTAAAAAAGTCAACCGGTTTATTTCTCCAAGCCCTCGGAACCTGGAACTGTATTCTGTAAGGACCATCCCACTCATCTCCATTTGTGAATGAGAAGATCAAGTTCACCGCTGAAAAAGCAAAAATTCATAAGAAGAGAATTAAATCTCAAAAGGAAGCAAAATAAGTTCAGTGTAATTGTATAACCATGCTTAGGTACGCATATCTGGATGGTATAGAACGGGGAGTCATTTTGGCCTCGATTTTTCTTTAGCATTGCTCTTGGCTCACCACCACACATAATTGGCTGATTGAAACCTCCTGCAAAGGTTATGTAAACAAAAGGAATCAATGAAGAATAACTCAACTGATAATGTGCAACGAAAGCAAGGCCATGGTGTTGAAATTACCATTAAAACCAATCCCAAATTCTTCATTTGGAACAAGTTTATTTGCTTTCGGATTGTAGAATATCTTCAACTTTTCTCCCTGTTGAAGATTTCAAGAAAATTCTCAGTATAGAAACGTGCAAGAAAGAAACTTACGGACAGATTATACAATGTCAAACTTACAGACATAGGAGGAAGACCATTCATTGTTTTCCAAAAGACAGGCGCCCTCCCGAGTTCGAACATAGCCCAGCTAGGACGAGTATACCTGAGAGGAAGGAGTTTACGATCAGGTTCTACAATGCACATAGAATATGAACACAATAGTTTTCTTCGGATGATTTCCAATCATTGATCAAATAAAGGGAAATTAAAATTGAAGTGGGAATTCATACTCCGCAATCTCTTCATCTAGAGTTGTTGTAACAGTTGCTGCAGCTGTTACTTTCCCACTAATCCTAACTGTTTTCTTCTGCTTTGCAGAGCTCCTCCGCAGTGAAGCACCCTTAAAACTACTGGCTGCTTCGGAAAAAAGTTCAACAGTCATAAACTATAGGGCATAATTTTGCTCTTTATTCCAATCACAAAGAAGCAATAAGACTGCAAAATCTGTGTTTTCAGATACAAGTAAAATACTAAATGATTTCAATTCCAATGATTTGATTCTTCTGTTCCAAAGCCATATTTCACCATTAATAATCAATTCTGGAAATACTATGCACTTTTCAATGAGTCTGTATTCTTTTCTATTCAAGTTATTACTGGAAAAAGCTGTCAACAGATTAGCTCAGTCATGATTACCAGAAACAAAAAGTTAAAAGTACCCAAATTCATCAAACAAGCTTAGTTTCAGATTTTCAAGTTGAATTACAGCATCGAAACATCTTTAATCATCCATTACACAACTTGAACCCTGTGCATGCAAAATTGATAGCATACAAATAGTACATCCACCTGCAGAATTGCCATGAACAATTTGCAACAAGAAACCAATCAAATTTGAAAGTAATACAGAAAAGTTTAAAGAGACATACCAAGTGTACTGGATACAGATGGGGTTGCAGCATTACTAGAAGACACCGACCTCGTGGCTGAAAAAAAATGTGTTGAAGGTGTAAAGATTGAGTCAGTTGCTGCAGCCATATATCAAACTTTTAAGGGCAGCTTGAGCTTCTTAAAAATGGCTTATTTGAATCAATTGGGCCAATTTATAGCAGAGAAGTGGAAATAGCAGAGGGAAGGAGCTTTGTAAGTGGATAAGAAACCACGTACACAAAATATTGCCAAAATATCGCCAAAATATCTATAAAATCAAACATTAAAGATTGGAAAAAGAATAAAAGTTTAATAACGCTTGAGTCCCTAATCTTTAACATAATTACAATTAAAGAATTATATTTTTTCACATACATTCCTAGTAGCAGTAGCAGATATTGCTCTAAGTTTCTTAATAAAATCACTTATTTAACTGTTCTACTCGCAAAATCTTTGAAAAATAAGTCATTGAATAAACTACCTTCATGGGATAATGATTAATCAAGGCACTTATGCTCCTTTTTTAAATTTAAGGATTTTAAGTAAATTTTTAAAATATAATTCTTAATATTAAATTAAAATAAATGAGTCAAATTTTAAGAATTTTAGCCACTGGCCTGTTCCAAGATCATCTGAAGGTATAACTGTGGGAATCCATATGAAAAATTTCACAAACTAGATCATTTCGGTTAATGTTTTTAATTTTTAGGGATCTAAATGTTATTATCCAAATGACATATCTGACAAATGAAAAATATCTGGATTTTGCTTCAAATGCAATCTAAATTCCTCAATCTGAGCGCAGAACACGGCCTTATCTCTCACTTGCTGTCTCTCTCAGTCAATAATCCACGTGTTTTGACACCATAGATAGGACTCTTGACAGCAGCACGAAACTCAAAAATTAAAAATGAAAATCTGAAAAACATAGAACACAAACCCCATCACACCATAACCAAAAAAAAAAAAAATCAAATTACCAACCTGAATCCCGAGTTCCTAATTGTGAGAAAGTATAGTCACAGATAAAGAAGAAGGAGATCCCCTCTCTCCATGGCCTTGGTCACAGCATCAGCTACCAAATCTAAATCTTTCATTTTTACACCACTTTGTCTTGCAAGAAAGTCTCGCAAAAATACAATAGGTCGAAACTTTGGCCATTCTAACTTAAAACACAAGCAAAAAAAAACCAGTTCAGTACCTCATCGTGTTTGTAAAAATAACAGAAGGAAGTTGTTAGCAATTGTTAATGCAGTATCAACAGAAGCAACGGAGCCGGAGCCAATTCCAGAAGTGAAAAGTTATGGGAGAATTTTGTTATCAGATGTGATGGTGAAGAAATAAAGAAGGGCCTTTTTTCGGAGGAACTCGAACTCATTGGATATAAGCACAGATCGTGTTGTTTTGGCAATGCATCTGCTTAATCTTTTTGCACCATTTTGTTTTACTGGGAGTGCTTTTTGGGTGGCTTTTGGGCTTTATGTTGTGATCGGACTTCTGGGTATTACTCTTTCTTTTCATAGAAATCTTTCTCATAGAAGTTTTGAACTACCCAAATGGCTTGAGTATCTATTTGCTCATTGCGGAGTTCAAGCATTTCAGGTTATTTAAGTTGCTTTGAAAATAATGATAGTTGGGTTTGATTTGTTTTTGCTTCTGTGTTTTTAAAAATGGTTTGGTAATTGTTGTTTCAGGGGAATCCAATTGATTGGGTGAGCACACATAGATATCATCACCAGTTTTGTGATTCTGAAAGAGATCCACACAGCCCCATTGAAGGGTTTTGGTTTAATCAGATGAGTTGGCTCTTTGATACAAGTTCTATTCTTGAAAGGTTAATCATTCATTTTGTCAAATTCCCAGATAAAAAGAATATATGAGCTTGTGTTCCATGTGTGGTTCATTTACCTTATATGTTTCTTTTAATGGTGCAATTGCAGTGTGGCGGACCAAGCAATGTTGGAGATTTAGAAAAACAACCTTTCTATAGGTTCCTGCGAAGCACTTACGTTCTTCATCCAATTGTACTTGCAGTTTTGCTCTATGCATTGGGAGAATTTCCCTTCATTGTTTGGGGAATGGTAAGGAAGCACTTTAATTTTCAAGGCTTTAAAGCTGTTCTGTTCTGTTCCCTTTCCATTGAATTTCTGCAGAGCTCATTCATGTCTAAACTACAATTTGTTCATGGCGGCTTTTAAATTTGATTCTTTAATTACCATAAGATATAAATACGAAAATTTAGAAGAAACTTTTCAAAATTTTATGTACGAACATTGCATCTATATGTTCTTTATCCATATCTCAAATTGTGTCAGTGATTGGTTTAGTACATTCAATCTCCTGCCCATTGATTCATTTGGTGGGGCGTATCCCTTCAATTCACTTGGAACTTTTTAGGAGTGGAGCAGATTCTTGTGTGTCAAGTGGGTTTTGTCATTCTTTAATAAAGTAGAGTAGAAGAATAAAATCACATAGCTTAGTAGGTTGGCCTTGTTTGAGTATGTTATAATCTCCTCAAACTGTACCACACAAGTGAAGCCTCATCTATGTTGAATCTGTGCGCAAATGCGTCTTTATGCATTTTTGTTATAAAACTTTGTCTTGAACAGAACATGGAGCCCTCAATTTGCTTGAAGGTTAGTGCTATAATCTAAATTTCTCGACCACTAAAAAAATGGAATGTATAATCCTATAGGAAGCATGACGCAGGGGGCTAGAAGAGGAGAAATTACAGTTTAATTTCTGGATATCACTTGATTATGCGCTAAATGTGTTACCATTGCAGGGTGTGAGGATTGTGTGGGCATATCACATCACTTGGCTGGTGAATTCAGCTTGTCATGTATGGGGAAAACAAGTGTGAAACACTGGAGATTTGTCCTGGAACAATTGGTAATAACACAACTTAATTAATTTCCTCAGGAGCATATTTACCTAGTACTCATCAACTTGAACTTGAACTTGTTTAGGTGGGTGGCATTGCTTGCATTTGGAGAAGGTTGGCACAATAACCATCATGCCTTAGAATATTCGACACGGCCTGGAATGGTGGCAAATTGACATGACCTGGTATTTGGTAAGATTTCTCCAGGCAATTGGTTTGGCAAGTGATGTGAAGTTACCAACTGAGATTCAGAAGCAAAGAATGACATTCAATAATTGAAGAGCTAGAGATTCTTGTTTAGGCAGCTAAATGATCTTTTTTGCTAAGGTGACCGCCTATCAAACTGAGGAAGCTATAGCTCTTGAACTATTCATGAATCCTTGGCTGTTGAATTTTCCTGATGCATTGATTTGACTCCATCATATATTCAAAATTCAAATTCACTCCATTCTGACTGTTGATTTTTTATACTGCAACAAACTTCTTGTTGGGATTTTTATATCTCAAGTGGGTTGTCCATAAATATTAATTAGTTTGTAGGTAAAAATAGGTGTTCAGTAAACTGTTACTATAATGCCTTGTATGCATAGTTACAAGACCTTCATTTACATCTAATACTCCAAAATCCGAAAAAAAAAAGGTCAATAGCTGTCAGAAAAAAAAAAATTTTAGTCAACAATTAACACCAATTAAAGCATAAAAGAAAGCTATTCGAGATTTCTAAAGTAAAATGCGTAAGTTTTGTTTCTTTCTTTTTCTGTGATAGTGATAGAATCTCTTGTTACATGAATGGTGTATTTGTTAAGACTTTTAGAATAACAAGCCAATCCGGCCTCCGACTGCCTAGGTGTGTTTTTGAGAATTGCCTGAGCTGTAACATTACATTACTTTATAACTAATTGTTTCATACCCTGATTCTGAAACTGCTTGGAATGTCTCTACAATATCAAAATTCAATTTGTTCTGCTGTATTTTTGGTGGTTACAGTAGTTTTAACCTGGTTGTACTACTACTTTGCAGCTTTCAGTCATCCAACAAAATTGATGTGCAACTTTATGCTCATTTGAAGGCAGCTTACAGTTAATGCTCATTTGAAAGTCATGGCTGATTGAAAGTTTGAGATTGCTCGAGTCTTATACGCTATACATATCATGGAAAGAACACACATTTTCGCGGTGACAGGTTATTTCAGTCCAAGATATTCATAATATTCTATGTGAATCAATGGAGGTGAAATACAGCACAATAGTGGTGATATACAGTACAATACTGAAAGTACAATATTATTGAATGAGAAGATATGTTTCAATGAGTCTGAAAAGAAACCCTTAAAATTATGTACAAATTCGTTTTCCAGGAATGTGTACATAAGAATTAGATAGCATAACTAACACATAAATATTTAACTGATAAAAATCGAAAGGAAACTGCAAATAAGGAATAGAAGAAGGAAATTTTCGATAATTGGATATCATGATAATTTAATAATGCAAGAGTAGAATTTGGGCATTCATTTCAATACAAACACCCTAATCCCCTAAAACAAATTGATATTTTATAAATTTTTTCCATTGTTGGAAAAAAAAAAAAAAGGGGAGAAGATTGTTGATAAACTGTTTGACCCAAAACTTCAAATACGTTATTGATAGATGTAAGATTATAGAGTCAGTAAAATACCCGCTTCGAATTTTTTGTATTAACATAATCTCCAAACAATTAACTACAAACATGACCTTCTATATCATCTGCCCTAATTTTATTACAATTACTCCTTTGTATTTATCAAAAATTATTTTCCTAAAATATTTCATAAAGAAAATGCCATTCTATGTTCTTCTAAAATTTTTTTTTCTTGAAAGAATTGTGATGCATAACAACCAATGCAAATATCATCTTAAAAAGTACATCAAGATTCTAATTATAGAAATAAAATTTTAAATTAGTTTCATCTAATATTTTAAAATTAATTTTATTAAAATAAAATATTATACAAATTATAATTTAAAACAATGATTGCGAAGAAGGTTATGAACACAAATCTTTAATTAAAATTTTGTATTCATGCTACAAGTTTTAAGATACCAAAAAATGGAATTTATATGGCAAAATCTCTCCTAAATTTTATGCTTAAGAAGATGAAAATTGATAATAAATTTGAGGTTTAAGGTCTAATTTTCGATCAATTTTGGACATGGATAAATTTGCAATTTCAAGACATGGGAAAATTTCCAATTTCAATTAATTAAAACTCATAGGCACTGCTAAATTAATTCGATCATAATCTAACACTTAAGTTTCGGTTAGTAAAATTAAATTTGTATTAATTTTTGAAACTAGTTCAAGATATATTTTAATGATTATTTTATAACCTGATTTTGTAAAATACAACACCAACAATATCCTTTATGAGAATAATTCTTCGTTATTAAAAATAGTCATGTAATAAAATAATTAATTTTAAAATATTTAAAATCTATAAATTAAATTTGCTAAATTTTATTTCATTAACTTCATCTATCAATAGTTAACTTTGATTAATTCATTCGTACTATTTTGTTATCCATTTTTTCTTACTTATAAAATAAAATAAATATTATTTTTAAATTAACATATAATATTATTATTTTGATTAGATAATTTTATATTCAAATAGAATTGATGGTGTTAATATAAAATTTTCTCGTAAATGAAAAATATGAACATAATGCTACAATCAATCAAATATTAGGAATATTATTTTGGAAAAGTTATTCACAATTTCTTTATAAAATTTCATACATCTTGTCAATTATCATGTAAAATTTCTTAACAATTTGATTTGATTTAATTTTTTTTTCATAATTTAATATATAAAAATTAAAAATTAAAAAAATGTCAAACGATACACTTACTTATAGTTTTCTTTTATCCTTGATATATAATATTTAATATAATTTTAAGTATAAATAGAGTTGACACATTCATATATTTACTCCATATTTTAGTTGTTCCTATTTTACTGCTTAAAATCGTCCAACCATTTTCCAAATCAAAAGAGGTGAATAATCATCTCACAAATCTAACCATCTCCCAAATCTAAAGATATTTTATATTAGATTAGTTTTCTCTAATATCTTAAAAATAGTTTTATCCAATTATAAAAAATGAAAAGTTATATAACTTATAATATATTTTTAAAATAATGTATTGCGAGCATGACAAAAAATACAAAGAGAAGAAGATTATGATAACAAATCTTTTAAAAAAAGATTTTAATCATACTACATGTACAAGACATAGAAAAATAAAATATATATGACAAAATTTCTCACAAATTCTATACTTGACAAGATGAAAATTAATAATTTATGACACCAAAAAAGAAAAGATCAAATTATTTTTATTATTATAAGAAAAGTCTAAACAATTATTTATAAAAAGATTGAATTAAACATGGAACAATAAATTTTTATCTATAATATAATACATCTATTTTTAAAATTGACTTGAAATAAAAAATTATATTGTAACAAAAAAATCCCAAAATAATCCTACCATCCATACTAAATTGACAAAAATAAAAAATTTATTTTTTTAAAAACTTAAATATTATTTCATCCTACCTCTCTATAAATTAAAGTGAAATACTTCATGATCACTAGTTGTAGGCCCTTTTTGGTGTTTAAAATGGCCACTAGATTTCTCAAAATCCCATACATATTATTGGGCAGTGCACATTGACAATACTACCACATAACTTAGTTATAACCAAAGCATGATTTTAGAGAAATTACACAAATCAATTAATAAATTAAATAGTAAAAATTTATTTTTTCTCACCCAAGAAAAAAAATCATAAAATTAGTAAGATTTTGAAATTTAATCATCAAATTAATGTCAAAATTAGTCACTAATTTAAGCAATAATACGAGACAATATCACTATCTCGAGCAATGAGTCCTCTACCCTCATTTGTCGTGTAACAACCATACCCTAATCCTAATTATGGCCACAGTACTTTTTAATACTATGATGGATTGAAAATTTTGGATTGAAAATTATAATCACTAAAACATCAGTCATGTCATGTTAATTAATCAATTAATTAATTAATGGCAACTTTAGGGTATGTGAAAGAAGAGAAGTAGTCTTCCCCAACATTTGGCATTTCCAAGCAAGATGAGACAAAAATATGATTATATTATATGGGACAAACAAAAAAAAGAATAGTTTGTTTTAAATGGATGTGTATTATATATAATGGCTACAGTAAGCAATAACAAAGGGACCAGAAAAACATGATTAGGAAGTCTTAAGTACTTTTTACATGGGTTTGATCGCCCTTCAAAAGTGCTTCCTGTAAACAAAACCTTTTTGGGTTCCTTCCTCTATCATCTGCATGCTTAAGTCAATCCAAAGCATGCTTCTTCTATTCTTTATTTTAGACATGCTTATGCTTAAACATATGCATACAGTGTGTGTGTGTGTGTGTGTTGTGTTGCCTGTGTGTGTTAACTAACCAGAGTCGAGTTTATGTATGGATTTATATGTTTTGCACAGTATAAATTTAGTCTAAGTATAAACTGATGATGTATCAACCTAACCCAAGTCTGTTAGTAAAATCGATCATTATCTGTCTGGTTATTTTTCTTAAAATTTTTTTAAAATTTTTTTACATAAAATCTAGTATTATTTAGTTTCTATTTGCATTTTTTGCTTGATTTTCATAACAATATAAATTGTTTTTGAAATTTAATGATGAGGATTAAATGCATATAATTATATATTTTTATAAAATAGAAGGATATAAATAATAATCAAAATTGTAGAATTAAATTAATGAAAAACATAGAAATGGCTTACATGAACTGAAAGCATGCTTTTAGAACAAGCATGAGCATGTCGAGGATTTCTATAAACAAATGAACATGCTTCCTTCCCAGAAGATAAATTAAACTAAACCTAAACCCATCATCATCTATAGTTAAGAGCAGGCTTTTTACCTTTTTTAATTAATTTATTATATCTTATATATACAATAAATAAAACCTTAATTTTATTCAATTTTCAATATAATATAATGCAAAGTTCTATCAATAATAAAATAAAAAAAAAATCAGCACTTGATATTTCTTTATTCATTTATAAACTTTTTAAAATTTGGCGATGAAAGAAGCATGGGTCACTGTTAAGGAAGTAGAAAAAAATTTTAAATTAAAGAAAGAATAAAAAATAAAGAAATAATTAATTTAAAATATGCATAAAATAATTATATAACATTCGGTTATTATATTCTCAAATATTATCTTAAATTTATATCATCTTTAATGAAATAATTTTTATTAATGTAATAATAAATTTTTTAATTTTTAAAATAATTTGTTGTATTATTTTTTTGTCTAATTAATAAATAAAAAAGTGTAATATTGGTAATTATTATGTTTAAAGTAGAAGTTACTTTATATTTTATATTCTTAAAATTATCAAAATTATTTTAAAATTTATGACGTACATATTACCCTAATTATCAAAATCCAAATGAACCGTAATTGATAATGATCAATTGATCATGGTTCCATGATACAATACACCTATATTTTTGTTCCAAAAAGTCCAAGTAACCATCGAAACCCCTTTGAGAAAAGTTTTATCGTCACGAATCATGATCATGATCACCATCAATGCCCTAAAAACTCGTTACTTTTCTCCATATTCCCGCATCATGATACCATCACCCAATGGCAAGACAAAAACAAGCAATACCCATTTCGCCGCGTGTCCTCTTCCACCTCCCAACTTTTCACCACCACCACCTGTCACTCACTGTTAGCCTTCTTTGCCGGGCACTTCCTCCTCCTCTTTGGCGCCCCATACTTGAATGCAGGTTCACTCGCTGTGAACCCTACCATTTTCCCGAGAAAGAGAGAGAAAGTCAGAGAGAAAGAGTGTGGTGCGAGTGAATGTTACTGTTTGTCAGCATGTAAGACAAAAGTGAAATTTAATAGTAAAAAAGGTTTAAAAAATTTTCATGGTGTGGTGGGTGACTGACACGTTACCGGCTGCTGGCAGTTGTCGGGGGGGAGCTGAGGGTTTAACGCCGCGCTAGTCTGTCACTGCAGGCTGCACGCCAGGTGACCGGTTACGGGGACAGTAGGTCGGAACCAAAACCATCTTACCACTCATGTTTACACTTTACTGTTTTTGTGGGCTGGTCTGGTTGATACCCCACATTCACCTCGATTTGGGCCCACTACGCACGCCCCATTTTTACCTCTTAAACCATTTTTATCTCGAGTTGGTCGGTTAATCACTCACTCTCGTTTTGGCATGTGAACTCAGTCGTCGTGCAATTACCAAAACAACCCTACGATGAAGTTAAAATATTAATATATTGCATGATTAATAATAAATAGTATAAATTGTATTTTAAAATTTTTAATTTATATTATAAAATATAAATTAATTTATAAATTTTATTAAACTATAAACTAAATTATTAATTATTAATTATATTACGTATTATTATTTTGTTAAAATTAAATAAAAAAATTAGAAGAAAATTTTAATTAATTATTGAAATAATCAATCTTATGTAAATGAATTTTGGAATTAAAAATTTTAAATTTTAAATTAATATAATGATATTAATTTAAATTTATAAATTTATATTAAATTTTTATTTATTTAATAAATATATCAAAACTTATTATAATTACACGTGTAAAAGTTAAAATATATTAACATTGTTCTTGGAATTTGGGGGGCTTTTTGGCATGTACACAGGGAAGACACAGTCTTAGCTGGTGTTTTATACGCGCCAAGAAAGAACAAGGATTTGTCTTTGGCTAATTTTAAATTGTAATTATTTATTAATTTGTATAATTTAGTTTAATAAATGTGCTGGTGATTCCAAAGCCACCGGCATCCTTTAAATAGTAGTTAGTCAAGGTGGTTCTCCCGCTAGGAAACGAAGACACAAAACCCTAAACCCTGAAACCAGAGAACCAAAATCTATATACATTACCAAGTGATTGATAATTAGCCAAAACGGGTCTTCCTTTGTGGATGCTTGGGTTGGATGCCGATCGGTTACGAGCCGATATGAACCGCTTGCTCGCATTACTCTTCCATCAGGTTCTTCTTCATCGTCTTCGTCATCATGATCATCTTGTTTCTGTTTTCTTCGTGTTTTTGTTTTCATTGTTGTTTGCTGTACTCATTTTTGTCGATGACAGAGATGATCAATTGTGGGTTTAATTCATTTAGTTGGATTGGTTTTAATTTAGGGAGTACTGGATGAGCAGTTCTTGCAACTGCAGCAACTTCAAGATGAGAGTTCCCCAAACTTTGTTTCTGAAGTTGTCAATATCTACTTCCATGAGTCAGAAAAGCTTTTGAGGAATCTCAGATCACTACTGTAATCTTCTTCACCTTCTTCTTCACGAAGTTAACTCTTTCCTGTATAAATTTTTAAGTTTCTTTACTGTATAATGAACACACAGTTATCTTTCTCTGTCTCTCTCTCTCTCATGTGAATTTTGATTAAATAAAAATGAAATGGGTGGTGGTGGTCACGGGACAGGATGGATAGAGAGTTTTCAGACTACAAGAAATTGGGAATCCATTTGAATCAGATGATGGGGAGCAGTTCTAGCATAGGTGCTAAACGAGTCAGAAATGTATGCGTTGCCTTTCGAGCCGCTTCTGAGCAGAACAATCGTGCTGGGTATTCTTTTCCCCTCTCTTTTCTCGAGCTTTCACACCCAACACAATTGCACAAAGACGGAGAAGAATAACAAGTTTTCAAAACTGTTTAATGGATAATTGTCAAATTTTGTTATTGCTAATGGCTAGGATTACTTGCATATTTCAGATGCTTGAGAGCTTTAGAGCTGCTGGAGCACGAGTACTGCTACCTCAACGACAAATTACATGAATTTTTTCAGGTACAAAATATAATGTCTCGTGGGCATATATTAAAACTACAATATACAGTAAATCAATTAATTAAGAGTATTAATTTGTGTATTTACTTTGTTTTATGATTCAGATAGAGCAACAGAGAGTACTGGCAGCTGGAGTTAGATATCCAATGCACATGTAAACCAAGGACATAACTACGGCTTCTCTCTCTATCTCTCTCTTCTGTATTCCACTTCTTTCTAGGGTTTTTGCTAAAAACCAAGCTACTCTCAAGTCTAACAGTTACTGGAGTAGTACCTGCTGTTGGAAAGGATGAAGAGGCAGAAGAATAGGGAAACGGGAAGGGGTTGTTGCGACAGTCTTTATTGTAGAGTTAAAATTCTTTGTGTTTTCATGAATTTGCTTAAAACTTGCCGGGTGCTTGTAAGTTTGAACTAATGCAAAATCAATTCCAGAGTAGTCTTGAAGTTGGTAGCTCTGATTTTGATATCTATAGCTTGATGGCTTTAATGGCCAGATATACTGCATGCCTTTGCCTTTTTAATTCACCTGGCCCTAATTTCGCAGCCATGAAGTGCCACTGACAAGGGTAAAAAAAAAAAAAAATCATAGAGAAAACAGTGTAGAACTATCAGAATCACAGTCAATCAATCAACTGGAACAAGTCAAGCAAAAGCAAAGTCTCGATGTTGATTGTCAAAAGTTCTGATGGCTTAAATTCAAAACTCTTTCAATGGTCTATTCCTTGTCCAAAGCCCACATGAGAATCCTCATTAAGTCAATTATTGTCTAATTTAAAAAAATAATTGTTAATCTTTCAATGCATTGAAGAAGTTCTAACGGATAGAGTTGTAATTTCCAATGCATCATTTTCAATTATAGTACTGTCTTGTTAGTAGTTAATACTCTTGCAACTTATTAGAGTGTACGGATCTTTAAGAATTGTCTACATGATATATTTTGTGTAATTTATATTAATTTTTTTTATTTTTATATTAATTATTTTATATTTTATATTTATGTTAATAATTTTAATTATGTTAATATTTTTAATTTGTATATATTTTTATATTTTAATTTTTTAATTAATTATTTTAAATTTTATATTAATTTTTAAAATTTTTAATGTTATATTTTTAAATTTTTAATAAAAAATTAGATATTTAAGATGTATTATCTTATTTATTTTAACAAAAGATAAATAAATAAATAACATAGAGATAAGGTCACTATGATATAGTATTTTGTTATTACTTTATTAATTTAATATTTAATTTAATTTAAAAAATATTTATAAATATTAACTTTCACACAGGATTGTCTTATCTTTATTTTAGGCAAGCACAAAAATAATGAAAATATCTATTTTTTGTCTTTTTTTTTATTTTTATGTTGTAATATATTTAAAACTAAAAATAAAACTTTTAAACACATGTCCACGCACACTTTATTATCAACTAAAAATTTAATAAAATAAAATAATAATTAATTAATATTAAATTAAATAATCAATTATAATTGTTGATTAAATTTTAGCATATTAACATAAAATTAATAGTAAAGAAAAAATGATTTTCAAGATTTTATTTTTTTATCTATCAAATAATTTTTTTTACAAAATTAATAAGAAGATTTAATATTTTTTATAAAAATTAACACAAAATTTAATAAAACTGTAAAGATTTTATTTTATTTAATTTTTTTGGTCATTCTTAATAAAAATTAATATTATAATTTATTGACACATTATTTTGTTAAAAGTTGATTTATTATTTTTATTTGATTTTGTTAATATTTTTATAAATTTTTTATTATTTAGTATTAATAAACAAGAATAAATTAAGAACGAAAATTCTCGCTTTCAAAGAATGAAAAAATTTTCTTTTAGAAAAAATTTTGTTTTAAGACTAAGGTAGGCCTTGAACAAGGATACCACTTTCAAAACGGGAACAGAAATGGTCATCCTCGTTCCGTTGCCATCAAGATCAATTGCCAACAATAGCTCCTTCCTATGGCCAATTTTATCAAGAATAATTTCTCAGCGATCAAAAAATTCGTCTGCTTTGCCTCTGTTCATTGATGGATGATGCAAGGAGTTCATCGTTTTGATGGCCTTTCGAGCCTATATCCAAATCATCCATTTTCAAACAAGTTTCTTCATTTTTGTTTATATATTATAATTTTCAATAGAAATATATATCTTTTTTAAAAAAATATATTATTTTTTGTGTCTCTAAAATATTTATTTTATTTTTAAAAATAGAATGAAATAAAAGAGAGGTATTTAAGAATACCTCCTTTTAAGGGTCTTATACATGTTTTCTGTAGCTTCTGCTTTGGCACCAGCGCTCCCTACCCACCTTTCTCGAAGGAAGGACTTGGTGATATGGTTTGCTTGTAGACATGCTACCGTTCCATACCACCAAGAACACAAGGAAAGCTCGTGTTAACTTGTGCCGTTTATTTCTTTTATTCTATTATATTTTTGCACTTTTTAACTCTCTCACCAATATTGTTTTTATTGAAAATATTTAATTGTTTTATTTCATATTTAATTATGATTTTGTTATTCTATAATTTACATATTATTAAAAGTCTTTATTGATGTCTTGCCGCAATAAATTAAAAATCGAAGAAATTTATCACTGAGTTCATCCAAATTGAGGAGAATTCATCCGACATGAAGATAAAATTTTGCGTGTTAACATTCAAATAAAAAATTAGCATCATAAAGTGTTTATTGAAATTTATTTATACTAATTTTGTTATCGTGTAATCAAAATTCTAGGCTTATAGGACATAAATAATCACAATAAAAATTGATTCAAAAGAAACAACACAAACACTTTATGAAAAAATTGTTACACATACAATTTGAGTCCAAGGGCTATAGCAGTAACATAAACACTTCAAATGCACATAAATTTGATAGATCAAAAAGGAAATCTTGCTCCTTTTTAGCAAGAAAAAGGTTCGGTCTTAGCTCTGCTTCTTTGCATGGATAGACGTCTAATTGGTAGACTCGTTGAAATAAGATATTCTCTTCATGATGTCCATCTTTGGTTTTTCAACAAGTCGATGCATTCGAAGCAGACAGAAGACTGTGAAATGCCATGAACAACGATCAGAGAAGAAAGAAAACAAAACTATGGAGATGACGAGAAAAGAGAATCATGTTGGACAACCAATTTATGATAAGAGGAACAGAACTTGTGATGATAGAAAAATTCAGAAATGAGGGGGTTTATATATGAAAATTTCTAGGCTGATTGAAATTGAAATTTAGTTCACATATTTAATTTTGAGAAATCTTAGAGATTATTTCAGATTTTATTACCATTTATGGGAAAGATAATTTGTTTGTATGCTGATGTAATTTAATTATAGCAGATTCTTGTAAATCTCACAAGATGTGAGACATAAATGCTAATATAAATTCTATGTATCTTACATTATTGAATGCAAAATTTGATATATAAAATAAAAATTTTGAACAATTGACTTCAATTTTGAAATAAATAATATAAAATTTTATAATATAAAACATAAAAATTAAAATAATTAACATAAAATTTGAAATATGAAACAAAAAAATTTAAAATACAAATAAAAAATTTAAAATAATTAATATAAAAGTTAAAAATATTGAATGTAAGTAATATGAAATGTATTGTAGACAATTTTAATATAAAAATATTAAAATTACTTTTTTATTTTTCTTGAAATTATAATTAAAATTGATAGATTATTTTATTCCACAATGTTAATTCCTCTGTATCTTCTATATATGACCATCCATGGTTATTACTTATTATCTACGTTGTTATCTTTTAATTATTTATATTGATAATTTTTTATTAAACTTTTATCAATTTTAAAGTAAATCAACTCCGTACATATATACAAATTAAAAAAATTTATTTTTTTAAAGTTAATACTAGAAGAAATCCATCGCTTAATCTTTTTACTTTTATGCATGACAAACAATCAAACTAATTCAATTATTCTTCTTGAAAATATTAATAACTTCATTTGTCAATAACTAATTTTTAATACAAGCAAATGTGTTATTGGAATTACAAGTAAACTCATGATTTAACTTCCAATATTCATCAAAAACTGCAAATAAAGGAGGTATTTTTTAATACCTCCTACTCTTTTCATCTTCTTCTTCATTTCAACAACCATTGAACTCACACCCCTGGCTAACAAACTAGAGCTCTTGACCACTGAGAAAACAAGGAAGTTGACCCAAGTTATGGGAAAAAAAAATATTGTTTTGATTGTTTGGAAAATATATATTCTATTAAAAGTAATATTAGTTCTTTTGAATCCTAAATTTTTTCAAAATTTTAAATTTTATACAAGTTGTTATAATATAATCTCCATTGAATATAATATTAAATTGAAAAATTAATTAAAATTTTAAAAATTTTAACCAATCATCGAGAACACCTTGCCACAGATAATATGATTAAAACATTGAACCATACCAGCAAGCCCGTAAAGTCAGCCAGTGTAGTGTCCTACCAAACTTTCTTTATTCAAATACATGAAAGAATTTCTTTTATTAGAAATATAGGAATGTTTGCTGCAAGCACAACTAACATTCAGAACTGTCAGTTGAATCATTCTGCCTCAGACATTGATGCACTACGTACAGGAGGTAGGTGGTGGTCAACTCATTATCTGTGACCATATATATTGACACCTTTGTACTGACGAAAAACTGAGATGGATTACTTGCATGTATTTTTAACTCGTTGCATACAGTAAATATGATCTTATTAGCTTAATCAGCCCGAAATTCAATAATTTAAACACGTTTCCTCTGACGAGGCTACAATTTTTCCACATTCAGATCTGTGATCCTGATAATCTGAGGTTCAATTTGGAGTAATTGCTTCATGCTAAGAGGTGCTGTAAGATTCGCTCCTCCATTCCACAGCAGTTGAGCTAACTGAGAGTAGCCATGCTCAGTCAGATGAGCACCATCGAAGAACAGGTACCCATTAGGGTTACTGCATAGTTCATAGTCTCCCTCTCCGCAGCTGTATCCGCGATAAATCCCACTGCCACAGCACGCAACATATGCTACTTTGAAACCTTCAAAACATATTAACACATCAAACTTAAAATGTGTTTTAGAAATATTGATTGCAATATGATCCTAATTGCCTACCATATTTCATGGGTTGTTATTCTGTCAAGGAGTGTACTGTAGTAATCAAAATTTAAGTATTTGAAACCGGGTAATTGCATTTCTAATTCCCTAGTAGCGTTGAACAAGCCATTGTTGCGCAGCGTTGCTAGTTCTGTATATGGTTCCCAACATTCATTACATTTAAGATTGTATTTTTGCTTCGTATTTGGATTGCAAGCGATCTGTCCAACATTTTGAAATGCAAGTGTTCTTCCACGCATGTTATATATTTCCTGAGGAAAAAAACAAAATAAGCTACTCTTGCTGTATATTAGTTGGCCGTGAAGAGCAGACGAATAATTTTACCTTGACCACATTTGTTATATTTCCTATCACCCATTTCACGTATCCTTGCTTCAGTGATTCTGTAGAATTAGGGTAATTGCTGACGAAGAGGAAGTAATCAACACCTCAACGCTAGAGAGGTAGACTGCGTTTCTTAGTAGCTTCTCTATCTCTGCATCACCTAGCTGTTGTCTCAGTAATTTGGCCACCTTCTTGAAAAAGTGTAGCTGAATTTTGAGGTTAAGTTGCGAAAGTTTCAAAGTATAGTCAAAATATACTTAGTTTTACGGTTTTATGTAAACAACCAGCGTCTGAAATTAATCTATTTAAATTTAAATACAGAAACATTCTGTCCCGTTCCTGGATCAGTAGAAGGAAGAAACCAGACCCAAGGCTGGCAAAGTTGGCTTCATTCGTGAATTGATGTTTACAGGGTCCTAAATAGGGCTTCCACAAAGGTGGCTGAGCCTCCATGGCTGCATACAAAAAGAAGCAACAAGATAACATGATAATCGAATCGATACAGTAACAGTCAAGGTCTAACAACTTCGTAGACCCAGAATGAGTCTATTCTGTTAGAAGATGTGACAGATAATGCCATGCATGGTCAAAGAACTGCCAGGATAATGCCATAATGTGCATGTAATATAACTAGCTTACCAATAAAATCAGGGATCAGACGGCCGTCGCTAGCTCTTCCAGTTGGAAAATTGCAGAAAGTATCTCCATATGGTGGGTAATTTACCTTATATTCAGTGCTTATATTGAGGAAGTTATTGTTTCCTGGATCGTATAACGAGTCCCCAAAAACAAAGAGAGCAATCTGTTTTCCAACTACTATAGATTCAGCTTGGGGATTCCTGGGACCAAAATTCTGTTAAAGAGTAGCAAGAAACAACCAATGAAGACTAAATTTTGTGCAGAGGATATCATATTTTCCTTTCTGGGTTTTGATTTAATGTTTCACTTTGTTCTTATAATATTTTGCTGCGATCTAAAATGAATATAGAGCTACGTGGATATTATATGCGCTGTACAACCGTATGTTGTTGGCACTGCATTCTTGCATGAAAAATTTTAGATGATAAGAGTTCTACAGTAGAATTATTTAATTAATAAAGTAAAAAAATTATTAATTAATAATAAATAAAAAAAATTAAAAAATAATTTTAGTATTCAATTAGTGTGACGAAAAAAATTTATAAAATTCTCTTTTAAGTTTTTTTATACATTACTAATAAATAAATTTATCTTATTTTATTAATTGAGTAGTCTTACTATATCAATTATACTAATGTAATACGACTATTACACTTAAAATTTTCTTTTACTTGTATTGCACATACTCAATTATACAAGAAAATTAATTAAGACCACATTTACTACCATGTGATTATTGATAATTTTAGTTCTATTAATGTTTTCAAAAGTGTTAATAAAAAATTTAAAAAAAAAAAAGAAAAATTCTTCATTCAATGTAATGAATGTTATTTCTTATAATTCGAGTATTATTACATACCTTTTTGGAATTGAGAAATCATCATTTATCTTCTCTCATTTCTTCATACTTCAATTGACCTAATATAATCTAATATAATTACATTTTTCTTTTTACTTCTTTAGGCAAAAATGAAATCAAACACACTTGCATATTCACTATTTTTCATAAAAATAAAATATATAATTATTTATTATTATAGACAAATAAATTAGTAAAATAGTCAATAATTCAAATTAAATAATAATCAATGAATTTTCAAAAAGTTGCCATTATAACAATTCTCTGTCTTTAAAAATTTTGGCAAAGTTTCTTCTTACAAAATGAACATTTTCTCAAATGTTAAAACTTGCAATTAAAATTTTAAGCATTCCCAAAGAGTTTTCAATCCAAACTACTCCAACTCAACATTCATATGTAACATTTTATTTGTTAACTTGAAAACTATGCACATATTTCTCATATTTACACAAATACAAAAATACAGCAAAAGTCCTTCAGTTGAAAACTTCTAATATGTTTTAATTATCTTGTCTTTAACTTCACTTAAAACTTAAAAAATAAAAATAAACTAACATTTAATAGTTATTTTTATGCAATAAAATTTTTAAAGATGAGCAAAATATGATTAATTTTTTAAATTTTAATAATATCTCAATAAATAATATGTGTAAGATTTCAAAAACTACCTTCATATAGGTTGTCACAAAATATTTATATTTTTATTATAAATAAATTTTATTTAATTAATTTTATGCATACTTTTTGAGATAATATTCGCAAAAACCATCACCATAAAACAATTATGTGTACTTTTAAGGAATTATTTCAGAGTTCTCGACTCTAAATGCTTAACATAATTTTAGAGCATAATTTTTAAAAATTATTACCGATTTGATTTCTATTTGCAAGTTTTCACTGTGAGGTAGAAATCACGCCTATATCATTGATACTTAAGCAATTACAACTATAATAAATCAATATTCAATAAATTGCTCAATAAAAAAATATTTTATATTTTTTAACAAAATTACAAAAAATTAATTTTATTAACCTCAAATAAGTACTCTAAATACTTTTTGCTAAAACACATAATATGCAATTAAAAGTTTATTTCTGAATTTACATAGATAAAACTCTCATGAAAAATATTTAAATTTAATTTAATAAATAATTAATTAGATCAACATTTATACTTTAAGAAAAATTCATTGGCATGCGCTTGAATTTTTAAATAAAACAAACAACTTACTTTTTCATTTTTTAAATTAAAATGATCCAAATTACATATAGACCATTTATCCCAACACACAATCAATAATAATTAAATTTTCACCGATTTATTTACTTCTCTAAAATCACTTCCTTGATTTGCTCCCAGTTCCTCTCAACCTTTTGTTCCCCCAAAATCAAATTTTTTGTTTTTGAAATTCTCTCAGCCTTCCAAAAGGGCATTCATAAGAATTTGATTATTTATATAACATGATTTCTCGTCTATTTTATTTAAAGTCAACAATTATTTGATAACAAAAAATATTAAGAGATCATTGTGATAACATACATACATATGTGTGTGAAAATTGAGAGTCTCTTAATTTTACATAATTTTTTGTATTATTTTTAATTATTAAATTAATACACTTTTAATAATTAAGATTAAATTTAAATTATACTAATTAATATATCATAATTAAGATATATATTAAATTTAATCTTAACTATTAAAAATGTATTAAAATAATAATTAAAAAATTAATATAAAAAATATATAAAATTAAAAGTTATCGATCCCCACATTCATTGTATAAAATTAAAGAAATCTCACACACTTGCACTCACACACACAGTTGTAGTTAAAGCCACATACACAATGACATTTGGTAACATGCATGTTCTATTAAAGTTGAAGCCTTAAATATCCAACATTAGGTTACTTTGAGTTCACCTTATGCTGATTGACATGTTAAAATATAATTTAATTTTTGACTGTCAAATTACTACAAAGCCTTCTTAGTTGTTAACTAAGGAGGTGAAGAGTTACGTCACGGAAGGAAAGTGATTATTTTTCAATTATAACCATTTAAATAATAAAAGTAAAAACATTAAGTAAAATATGCGATAATATCACTTTATTTTAGATAATTACAATTATCTCTCTTGTTTGTAATTTTTAATAAAATTTTTAAGCTTTGAAAATTTTTGAGTTGTAATTATTCTTAAAAATGTTACACTTTTATTATTTAAAAATAAATTATTAATAAATTATGTATTATAGATTAAATATTTGTTATCGATTTATATTTTATTCAGTCATATTTTTTTATTTATAAAATTTAAAAATAAAATTATAATAATAAATATAATTTTATTTATAAAAATAATAAATTAAATTAATTAAAAATTTATAATAATAATTTTAAAAATGACGATATAAATAATTAGTTAAAACTCTTAAATTTAACTATTATCCAATTTTGACAATTTATCTAGAGCCATCAAATCTCGGGTCGGCTCCAAGAATTCGAACTCATTATCAACACGTATTCACCACAAAAAAGAAAAGAAAATTTTTAATCTAGCGAGAAGACATTGGATGGCAAGTCCACGTATTATCAACACGTTTGGCTGCCCTTGTTCCACCTTTAAGCCACAGAAAAACCACCAAACCGTGTATGGCGGTGGTCGACTGATTATCAGAAGTATGATCCAGATTTGACAGATGGGTACCGTTTGCTGTTGTTGTTCTTGGTGGGACTGGGGGGGTCCTACTCATCTTCTTCTTCTTCGTCGATTACTTCGAATAATTATTCGCCTTTTTCACACTTCTCTATACGTAGTGGTGGTGTTGGCAGGCACACACAGTAGAATAGAGTGGACATTGCTTTGTCATCTCATCAGTGGCTTAATCATCTTATTCTTTTACTTTATTAGCACTTAATAACGTATTTAATTAAGATTTTTTTAACTAATTTATTATATATCTTTTGTTTTTATTTAACTACTTGTGATAAGATTAGGATTAGCATTACCATTGCATGCTTACCATTATTTACAAGGGTATCTTTTCTTTTCACATTGGATAAATTTATCCGTATAAATTAATATAAAACAACAAATTTACTTGTATAACTATAATATGATCGAAATTTATTATAATAATTTTTTTATTAAAATAATTATTATTTATTTTACTTCTCGTGTTAAGTAATTTTTTTATCAAAAATATTATTATTTATTTCTTTTGTGTTTTTTACTGTTAATTTTTTTTTTTATCATACATCTAATCACATCCAAGCCATGCAAATCATTCTCACTCATTATGATTTAAAAAAAAATAAGAATTAAGTTTATAGTATAAAAATTAAGATTAATGACATTAAATGCTTTTTGGCACGTATTAAACATGTTCAACGCCCTTCATTGGCAGTCTCGCCGTCCCTGTTGGCAGTGGAGTAAGTACCACTTCAGAAAATAGTCCCAATCCGAGTTAACTCAGGGCTACCGTAAAAAGCTACTGAGTCACACGTATTCGATTTAGATTGGTGATAAATTTCCCTAGAAAAGAAAATACCAACCATGTCCCGCCCTCAGATATTAATGCAACCAGAGCATATCTATCAGAGTCACCTCCATTTTTATACCCGCGTCTCCTCTCTATTTCTTCTCCCCATAAATCGTCGTTAAACGTTACGTCAATTCAACGTTAATTAACATTTCTTCCAGTCTACAGTTCCTTCTTCTTCTTCTTGTTAAATTCACGTTTAAAGTTTGAAACTTTAAGAAGCTAAAGCAGCGCAAACAATGAAAGCAGGTGTGGTGGTGAATGATGGGTATGTCTTCAATGAAGAGACTCATCTTACTGTGATGAAGACTTCGCTGTTCTTCGCCAATGATGGCTTCATTGTTTACGACTGTAAAGGTGAGTTAGTCTTTCGAGTTGACTCGTACGGTCCCGATCTCCGCAACAGGGATGAACTAGTTCTCATGGACGAGCATGGCAAGTGCCTGCTAACTGTTCGAAGAAAGGTATGCTTTTTTCAATCGTATCCCTGATTCAACTCAGTCGTTTTGAATAATAGGCATTGATTTTTTTTTTTCTTTGATTTCCGTTTCTTATATTGACTGAGTCAGAGGCCGAGTCTACATCAACGGTGGGAGGGATTTCCGGGTGAGAGAACGGAGGATCAGAAACCGATGTTCAGCGTGCGTAGATCGTCGATAATCGGACGGTCAAGCATGACAGTGGAGATATACGACAATCCAGGGGAGGAGTACCAGATCGAAGGTAGCTTTGCACAAAGATGCTGCACCGTCTTCAACACCATGAAGGAATCAGTGGCTGAGATTAGACGCAAAGTGGATGCTTCAACGCAGGTGATGCTGGGTAAAGATGTCTTTTCCTTGTGCGTCAAGGCAGGTTTTGACGGGGCCTTCGCCATGGGATTGGCGCTGATTCTCGACCAGATCAACGGCGATGATTACGTTGAATATAAAGGAGTTCAGGTGGAGCCGGTGATAGAGGATTAGAAGTGGATTGATTTTGACATTCGCGTGAAAGCTTTTCCGGTATTTTGTTGTATTTTAATCTCCCCTTGCTAATTAATTAAAAAAGAATTAATATTTTATTCTATAATTACAAGTTATTAATATGTAATGCTGTTTAATTAATCTCTAATTTTAATTAATTAAGCTATCCATTTGACCCTTGCATGTTGAATGTGCGTTTTATGATGCCACCAGTCAAACAACAAGTCTCCTTTATTTTGAATAATTTATGTGTAGAGTATTAGGGTTGAATGAGGGCACATGCATGGACCCGTATATATACAATTTTTTTAATTTTATAATTTGAAATCACTTTTATAAAATTTTAAAATATTAAAATTTTAATTTTAATTTTAATTTTTTATTTTAAATTCTTATAAAAATAATTTTAAATCATAAAATTAAAAAATTTTTAAATATATCGATCAATAAATGTACACAGATAAACTCATAGAATTAACATTGAATTTGGCTAACATGTGATGTATGCAAAACTTGATCATATATATATATATATATATATGTATGTATAAAACTCAATGTTTATGTGGCTTGTAACCTGGAGATTATAAGAACTGCAGGGAAATTAAAGAACCAGAAATGTACACATAATTTGAGATATTACAAGTGAGATAATCTTTGTTCTTGTATGGACACCACAATTGTTTTACTAATGATAATGATGTATCAATTCATCTATTCTTCAAAATTAATTTGAGGTCTAGAAGGCACCGAAAACTCTCTCTCACCAAGCACACACACATATATATAATGGTCCTATTATCATAGTCCACGCATTATTATTTAATTTTTAATTTATATCAAAATAAGTATATTTTACGCACTAAAAGCTCGTTTAAAATTCAAAATTTTTAAGTTTAAAAAATTTTGTTACGCTTTATACTTCAAAAAAATATATATCACATTTTTAAATATTATTTATAGTCGTTTTAGTATATTTACTCTTAAAAATTAACATATAAAAATATTTTATATTTTTATTCACTATTGAACATGTAATCTTACAAGACGTATCACATTATGTTTTCAATAATTAAGGCAATAATAAAAATACAAGATAGAGGCAGGACAGAAACCTTACAAAAGTTGAGATTCTAAACAAGAAGACAAGCAATTCGATCGTTTAAAGCTTTTTCCAACACGCAATATAGTGAAAAGTTGACCGACAAGTCACTCAATAATTGCAACTACTACTCAAATTGAGTTGTTTGTAATCGACATGTTCAACTTCGTTATAAATTCGTGGTGAAATTAAGCAGAATAAATCGGCCGAAACGTTGTCGGTACGCAGCTTTTGGTCTCTAGAATCATGTGTAATGGTCAACAAATTCATACAAATCTGCACAGAAAGCATTCTTTACTGCAAACCAATCTCAATTTGCCATGCAAATTATGGGAAGGCCGTGAGTGTCTCTTTTTTGGGACCTCTAAAGAAGAATGTTGGCCTTCCCTTTTCAAAAAGTTTGATGCTAATTGATAAATTGGAATCTTATATGTGTTTTAGTCATTGTAGGTAATACACAAATCAATGGAAACTTTATTGATCTTATAACTAATACTCGAAAGAATACATGGATCAATCAATCAAATACAAAAATTCAATCCCGTATAGAAATGAATCAGGACATTTATTCTGCATAACGTGCCATAAAATTTAAATCCTAAAATCCTCTCAACATTTCTACAAGAACAAACCTTGCATAGCAAAAGCAAACATGGAGATCAAAGCACTAGCCAAAACAACAGGTGACGATGAATCGGGAACGTTAGTGGGGATAGACGGAGAAAGAAAGCTTGTGGGACCGCCTGCCGTGGGGCCTGACGTTGGAGCCGGAGTGCAATCGGCGGGGGTGCCTGAATTTGGAGAAGGGGCGGTCGGAGTTGTGGGGGTTGTGGGTGGTGCACTAGGATTGCCTGTGGGGGATGGTGAGCTTCCGGGAGTTGCAGAGACTGTAATGGCTAATTTCTGCCCTAACTGGCAATGCCGGCCGAATGTGCAAATGAAGTAGTGCTCGCCTGCAGAGTCGAGGGTGATGTTTGCCGGGCCGGTGGTGATTATGTTTCCGATTTGGTTTGCTGAAATGCATCCGTCGTATGATGCTTTTGGTACTTGTAGCACATCATGGTCATTTGTCACAAAGTTAAAAGCCAGAACATCGCCAACAACAAAATTCTTACTAGCAGCCCAAGTGTCATAGGCCCCGGCACCACCACTCGTCGGAATAGTCCACCCCATGTTATCTCCTACCACATGCACCGTCTGCGCCGCCACACATTTCATTAAAGCCACCGCAATAACACCAACAAGAGCCATGCAAACAAACTTCTCCATTATCAAAAGATCGAAATACTTTTGCTAAGGCTCTGTTTATGTATTCCAGTGGTGAGATAATGAATTCGAAGAATTTAAAGTGTTTATATAGCAGTGAAGTTGTGTTAAGAGTTAAAGTCGACGCGGCCTTGACGAGAGAGGGAGAGGCGACCGAGCACGGAGGTGGAAGGTGAGCATGGACGTCGGCCTTCTTTGTACCTTTAACCCTGAGTTGAAAATGTCAAGTCGAAGACTAAAATGCAGTTGTGTTCGTGGCAGCTGCCATGCAAAATTAATTCTGCGTGTACATTCAATGAGAGTTTGACTTGTCCTTGATTGGAAGCTACTTGTTCTTTAGTTTGAATCTTGATAATCTACTATTCTTGTTCATTAAAATTAAATTAGTACCATAATTAACAAGTTAGTAGAAATATTAAGAATTAATTTCTTCGAGCATTAGAATTAGGAAGTATTGAAACCTAAATGTCTCAGGGAAAATAAGCAACAAAGAAGAAAGACTTTGGATTTTTTGAAGTCAATTATTAAGAAAAATAATTATTTTGATATAAATCATACACATAATTAATTATAATTAAAAGTGTTCGTCGGGCTCAAAATCTTATGACATATAATAAAGTAGTATGATACAAATTTTAAGTAGTTGGTGTCGAGCTTATATTTTAAGTATAAAAATTCATCGATGCAAAACATAAATTGATAAAATGAATAAATAATTAATTATAATAATTTAGAATAATTTAAAATTTTAAAAAAAAATCAACAATGTCCATAAAAATAGTTGCGTAAAAAAATTAATAATATTTTAATATTTATAATTAACTAATTTACTTCAAAAACAAAAGTACAAAACCCTATACAACGAAATACAAATATATTAAAATCACGAGCTATGCTAAACAAATTTTTTAAGAACTAAGCATGGCACGAACTTAACACAAATTATAAACATGTGTTAATTTTTTAATTTATTTTTAATGTCTTTTTTATTTATATATAAACTTAAAAGTAATAATATACATTTTAAATAATTATTCTAAATTTTTTTATTTTAAATAAGATGGTTATTTAATTTTAAAATTAATATTTAAATAACTTAAACATTACGTGGAACTTTTTTTTCTCGGAAAAGAAAAATGTCAAAGAGAGAGAAAGCAAACTCTCATACAGCTTTTTGGCATCAAAAGAAGCTGCGAATCTTTAAGTTGTGCAGTCAATAAACTAGGCTTCCAACAACTAGAAAATTCCAATTTTCCGGGATTTTGAAACTTTCCTAGCTTGACAATTAAACCTTAATTTCTTCTCAAATTACAAGTCTTTGATTCCAAACAACAACCCGTTTGCTAAAAGTCATACATGAAATAGTTGAAATACGACTAACCCTTTTTCAGTCTGACAATAAACTTAATAAAGGGCACAATTTAAAAACTGGCCTGCAGATCTGGAAATTTAGGAAAAATAGCTCTTTTAACTTCTAAAATTTGGCTCATTTTTTAATGTGACAATAGACTTAATAAAAGTCACAATCTAATAATTCAAAAAAGTCCCAAAAATTTTTTAAAAAAAAATACCGCCCCTGCCCCACCTCCCTCGATTCATATTTCTTCTTTGAAAACTGGGGTTTTAATGTCAGGAAGGACCATTAATTTATGCATGTATGTAATTTACATACCTATTAAGCTATTCTACCTTTCAAGAAAAGGCAGGAATCTTGCATTTCTTCAATATAAAAAGAAGCTTAATATTATGATGATGACAATAAGTTTTGTTCAATCTCTTCTTTGTAAAAGAATTCATCAAAAGAATGTTAAACCTGGTGATGAAATGATACGATTCCAGGATGTTTTATTGATTAGTTATTTCCTTCATTTACAAAGATTATGATACAGACATTGCTGAAGATGACTGAAAGTAAAAAAATTCATCAGCAAATTCTGTACATTTTACAATTGATCAAGAATGAAGAGTCAATACAAGAAGAGAGTATAAATTGCTTGTACATGGGTATGAATGCAATACAACTGTACTTAGTACGTTGTTAATGCAAGAATTGTCAATGTTTCCTTGTGTTAGTTCAGTTTCAGGATCAGATTGAGCAGGGAGAGTCAGTGTTCATGCTAGAAAATCAGGAAAAGTGCCGCAGCACAAGTCACTAAAACCGAGGACGATCCGAGCCAACCTCCAGTTCCAACACCCTACAAGTTCATCAAATGCATTATGATAATGATATGATGATGAACAAGAAGTATGAAGTATGAAACTTGTAAATCTGATTACTGCGAGCATGCATTTTGGAAAAAGTTTGTAAATCGGAAAATCCATACCTTGAAAGGAAGAAGAAACGATGGTGCAGAACTGGGTACAAGTCCTGTGAATCCAATATCATAGGAGATGCTACCATCAGCTTTAAACAATCCAAAGTTCCTCTCTGAGGTTGGCCCAGGCTTCAGATTTTCATTGAACAATGCAAATATGTAAGCCCTCACTGGAACCTTAGGCCTATAGGGTGTTCCCTTCTTTTTGGCTAGCCGTTTTCGCAGATTCTTGTTGTAAGTTCTGGCATTCTGCGCGCCAGCACCTGCTTCATTTGGGTCTCCGCGAGATGCCCAGCCGGTTTCGGAAACTATGACTTCCATCTTGGGGAATCCGGCCTTTTCCAATGCAGCATAAGCTGCATCAACCTGAGCCTCAAACATGTTATCATAGTGCAGATTAGTCTTTGCATCATGGATCCCGGGATTTTTTTGGAAAAGAGCATATCTAACATCTATATGCTCAGGATCATTCTTGTAAGCCAGAAATGGATATGCATTGATGTAAAATGGAGAACCAATTTGTGAAAAGAACTGCAAAAGTGGCTTCATGAATTGATTAACATCTTCCCTGAAAGTGCAAGCAGATGGTGGGAAAGAATTGGTAAACACAGCTTCAGAATGTGGGCTTGAAACCTCAACAACTTTCTCCAAACCCAGCCTCCGAAGAGCACTGTAAACATTTTTCGCTGCAGGCAGCAAAACTTCCCAGAGCTCCATATCCGTACCTCCCAAAATTTCATTTCCCACTGCAATTCCTCGAATTTTAGTCCCAGGAAGATATGGCTCCACATTGGCCTTTATCCAATTCATGGCACGATCCTCACCTATACTGATGTCTTTCAAATACTCATTTCCGAGACCAACTATGATTTCTATTCCAGAGCCTTTGAACGCCTTGAGAACTCCCTGATCCGCGTCATAAATTCTGGTGTTCTTAATCTTTGCTGCTTTGAGAAGTGTCACCACACTTTCAGGTGACGGAATATTGTTTGCTATCCTGCCATAGTTTACTCCATACGTTCCAGTGAATGCATTGACTGTGAAAACAACCAGGCAGAGTAAAAAAGGATCAATACGTTAAACTTTGTACCCAAATACAATCTAAATTAAGGATCAATGAATTAGCCCTACAGAAAACACTTAAATTGAATGAAAAAAAAATGGAATGACACTACAATAAAAATGATTTCAGAACAAAAGTAAACAGATAAATGCAAATTCTACATATGCAGCAAAGCAAACCCAGTTTAACTCTCAATCACAGAGCAATCCACAAAATATTTTTCCCTTACTTTAACAAAGCAAATTAAAAAGAGCAAGCAGTGCTGAATATGTAACAGGAATCAATATTTTTTGAAAAGAATAAAAAGGTAGGAACATACCATGAGAAGTTATGACAGTGAAGATAAGGAAAAGCCATAGAAAGAAAGAAGAGAATGCCATTTGAGAAGTTGGAAAATGATCCAAGAAAGTGAATTCCATTTGTAGAAAGGACGTGATGGGTGCAGCCGACTCTTTTGTAACTCAAAAGCAGTACCAAAAAGTAAGCCAGAATTGTTCTTGAGGCATGCATAGACCCAAAGAAAGAAGATTCTTAACCTTAGTTTGGAGATGACGTCAAATTCAAATATTTGGAAAGAAGATTTAGAAGATATTCCTAACCCTGATCCAAACATCAAACTTTTATTGGATGTTCACCTGAGCTTCGTATAGATTCTTACTTTACTTCCAAAGCATACCCTTTTTCACTTCTAAAAACTTAGGGTGTTTTCTCATTTCTTGGCACAACTTTCTCGTCCTTCGTGTTTCTTTCTCCACGAAACAAGCAAAAGTTTTCTGTCAGCTATATGCTCTTCTTGGTACAGATGAGTTTTGAAGCTTTGGGTTGAGGTATGGAACCGGCAACGTGGCAGCACAGGACTAAACCGCCACTGGCTTAATCATTTGGACTTGGACCCTACGTTCAATAATTTATCTGTTTTTCAAACATTCCAGTTCTTGTCTTAAAAGTTGTATACGGTTTTAGTCTTCCCTTTTTTGGTGACCGTAAAGGAGAATTAAAGTAACAATTTCCCATATTTATCGTAGTCACCATAATTGATTAATTTTAAAATGAAATTCATCCCATTAAATCTTAGGTCAGCACCAGAAAGTTTAGTTTCCTGTGGAGATTGTGATCGATTGTTTAAGCTGGGAAACATATTTCTTGCCATCCAAGAGAAGAATTATCTGAGAAAAAAACTTTGTGCTAAACTTAATTCGTAGGCCGGTTTCTGCAGTATTCTATGTTGAAGATGCCAATCCAAACACGTACTTACTAATACCTGCACAAGTAATTTAATGCATCCAGCCCAAGCAATTGAAATTTCAGTCACTAACCATAAAAGGTAATAAGAGGATGTCAAAAAGTCTATAATCTAGATTCCTGCACAATACAACATAAGCTGCAGCGTCGACCGCAGCATCTAAAACTGACCTATGCTAATAAGGATACAGATTAATGTTAATTAAATCTAGACACAACATTAATGTTACAATCATCCAACAAATCCCAGAAAGTTACAGGACAATTCAAAAGATACATGAATATTACAGCTAAACGCAATGGATAATAGGACAGTACATTCAGCAGCTAACAGGTGCTGGCTGTTGAGGGGCATCAGTTCGCGCCATTTTGTTGACCTTGCCATTTTCAATCACCTCTGCGTCAATTGCCTTGCCTTTCTCCTCTCCTTGCATATTAGCTTTTTCATCACTTGCTGGTGCACCTTGTTTCCCTTTGATCTCTCCATCAGCTGCCGCTGGGGCTGATCCATTGGCTTTCTGCTTCTCTGCTCCGCCATTTGCTTCAACAGTGACAGTGCTGGGGTTCTCCACTTTGTTATCACCAGCACTGTTCTCTTTCTCCGCCTCACTTTGAGGAGCCGTTTCCAAAGAATCTTCTAACTTCTCTTTTTCATTATCAGTTACTTCAGCAGTGACCTCCGCAACTTTTTGCCCCTGAACTTCTGTAGAATTTTCGTTTTCTTTAGCTTCTTTTTCTTCATTGCTATTCTTGGTTTCCTCAGCATCATCTTGGACCTTAGTATCATTATCTGCACCAGTTTCCTCCACATTGACATCTTTCTTCTCAGCCATATCAGCTTCTTGTGTTTTACCTTCCTTCTTAGCTTGACTTTCATCGCGGACATCTTTTCCCTTTTCATCTTCTGCATCTTTCTTCTTAGTTTCTTCTGCATCTTGCATCTCAATTTCTTTCTCACCCTCAGTTTTCTCTGGTGCAGTTTCAGTTTCTTTATTATCCTTCTTGGGGGCCGATAATGATTTTCGGCCTCGCTTCTTTGGAGGCTCCTTTTCTGGTGTTGGAGTTGCCTTGGCCTTTTCGCTGATCCTTGCTGATCTCCTGGGGGTCTCACCAGTGCCCCAGTCAAATTCTGTAATTGCAGGATTACCTGGGTGCGCTTTAAGGTATTGCTCCAATTGTTTCCTGCTATTTATCTCCTCCCCAGTCGGAGTAACGAACATGATCTCACTTTTCCTCGGTGTACCGCCTTTCTTGGGCAAATACTGTTAAAAAACAAAGGAAAAGATATGAGTTAAAACACAAACTACATACTATAACCTTACACTGTCCAATCCTTCATTAATACACAAGGAAAGAGAATAAAAAGAAAATACTGCAAAGACCAAATATGCATGAAATGTGTCTTTAGATATAGTCTTGCTCCATATACAAGGTATAAATACAATCCATTACAACTGAATGACAACAATCACTCGATACATGATACCCAAAACCTTACCAGTAGAATTGTTTTAGGGAACAAGCATTTTCCTAATAGTTTTTGCATATGAACATCTCATAACTCAAATAAGATCCTCAAATCTTCTTACGAAACGGGGCAGTGCATGCAATTCTTCCATTGAAAGCTCATATTTAGCTTCCATTTGTTCAAATAAGCAATGAACTAATCTAGGGTATTCTCTTGAGCTCATATTTAACCCAATGCTTCTTAACACACAAGAAGCTGAGACATCTTCACCTCAGTTATGCTTGATTCTTAAACATCATCTCTTATTTCTCAAATCTTTCTTCCAAAAGTCGTGGCTACCTTTAACATTCTTTCAGTCAAATTCCTCCAAAGTGACTGGTAAATCTTCTCCAAATTAATATTCCACTGTTTATGGACCAGTTAGGTCCAATATATTGCTAAAACCAATATTATCCCCACAGCTTTTTCTGAAACCTCGAAACCTCAGAACCCATTATGAAAACTTCAAGACCTTTAGTTTAGAATAAACATTACATCAACTATCTGTTGAACAAACTCCATGAACAAACTTTATCATAACTTTTTATCCCTTGAAGGAAACGATAAACACAGAATTCACACTCAGCAAGAGTCTCAATATTCAGGTGCAGCTACACTAGTTTCACTCAACATCTTTCATATATACTTTTCTTTAAGACCTTTAATATACAGTCCCCAATTTTGACATAAATTTATCATTTTCATGCTTCAAAACAGAAAAGAGTCTCAATATTCAGTGTAGCTAACCAGTTTCACTCAAGATCTTTCATATCTACATTTTTTTTAAAAGACCTTTAATACACAGTCCCCAATTTTGACGTAAATTTATCATTTTCATGCTTCAAAACATAAAACCATCTCCTGGAATTCCATACAATATGCTCTCCTTGAGCTGATATGACCATTTTAGATCTGCCCTTCATTGACATCCACTACTAGTGCAGAAAAAATTGCTTTAATATTTCATCCCCAAGCAACATGCCTCATGCATAATAACATACATCAACATAATCTAGACTTTCCAAGTTGATGATAACCTGGGACATTAAAACTCCTCACATTACAGTTCACATGCTGTTGATCCTAATTTTGTTGCAATCCAGCAAATAAAATTGCCAAATTGGTTTGTCAAACAAAAGCAACATAACTTTCTAACACTCTTAACAATTACTGAACGAGTCAGCCAAAAATCATAAAGCATTTCATAAAACTAATACAGCATCATCCCGGGTTGAAATCCAATTAAATGGAAAACTTTTCCCTTGCCTCAAAGCGAGCATAAAATTCCTGCTTTCAATTTACTCCAAAATGTATGTTGCCGTAACCTTTGCATGTCTTTCTCTTTTGCAAATTCTTTTGGCATCAAGTCCTTGGCTACAAGGCCAGATTCCAGTAAAACTTTTTTAATCAATTTTAGCCTCCAGGATCTGGGAAAAAAAATGGAAAGAAACAGAAAAAACACAGCACTGACACCCACATAGGCAAGTGCTCTTGGACCCCAAATTGGTGGCTCTTTATTGATCGCTACTGCTAACAAACAAGATTCATCCCCAACTGAGAATGTTTTTAATTAAATACCATCCAGAGAATAACACAATCCTAGTTGACAATTGCTAGGCCAAAAAAATAAGTGGACTATTCATTATTGAATCACAGAAGCTAAAAATTCACAAGGGTAAAAGAATACCATAATGCTTATAAACTTATTGGAAAAAAACCAGTAATTTTAGCTTCATCAAAGGACTTTGTCTATAAAACAGGACTTACATCAGGCATTTAAGGAATACTTTTGACTGTAATTAAAAACAACACACTTAAACCATGAACTAATGCTGAAATGAGAATGAGAGAGTTGCAGAAAATTTAAAAGCCTGGTTCACACACCAGGCAACAAACTTTCTTTTTTTTTATGCATATGCACACATGATGTAGCATCAAAAAAGACTAGCATGCTCAACTAAATAAATAAACTACATTTTTTTATATAAAAATTATGCTTTCGCAAAACTCCATAAGCATACACAAAGAACACTCATGACAGCCATTAAATTATGTCTTTTAGCTAAGGCAGACATAATATTTTGCTTTGTATTGATAAAACGTTAGTTTATCAACTCAATAAAAAGTTTGACAAGAATACTTCCCTTAATATAATCTTGTTTCAAAGTATGCACGAAAGCAAGGCTTTTACTTACTAAGACTAGAGGTAAGTACACAAATGCAGCAAAGTTCAGCAGAAAAATCAAGCCAATTTTAACCAGAGCCTATCAAAACTATGAAAATAAGCCAATTTGACTTGGAAGAAAACAATTAGCAAAAATATCAGTAAAGAAAGTCCTTTTTCTACTATCTTTGTCTGGGGAGAAAGTTCATAAGGCTGATTGCCCATAAGCAAACTATAATTACCCCAAAATAGTGCAAAAGGTTAAAATTTTATGGAAAAGAACAATGAAGGAGAAAATCCCTTACTGCAACAACCACCACCAACACAAGTGAGTACCTTTCAGAAAAAACCCTAACTGCGAAATTCAAATAAAAAATTTCAATTTTTTTAAAAAGAATCCGACCAAACACAAAACACATTACCATCCCCAAAATTCTATAATCAAAACTCACAATTGAAAATTTTCTGTAAAATTACAAAAAGAAAGCTCCATATGAAAATGGTAATTACCCCAAAACAGGACTAAAAATTAAAACTTTTTCACAAACCCTAGCTATAAATTAGTACGAAGCCAAATTCTACCAGAAATAACACTTAATGCCACAAAATTCCCCCAGAAATTAAGCCACACTAACAAGCACAAAAACACTAAATTCAGCAACAGAACACAAATTTACAAACCCCCTAAAACAAAAAACACAAAAGACCATCTTCACACACGAACAAATATGAAGAATAAGAAAAAAAAAAGCATGAGAGAGAAAATAAAAGACCATTTTCTTCCAGGCAGGTGGTGCTGGTAGCTCAACCGAAATAACTTCCTCTTTGCTCTCCATTTTTCACCTGTAAAAACACAAAAACCAAAGACACAAACCGTTCCAGAGTTCGTAGATGAGTTCTTTAGTTGGTTAGTTTGGTATTTATTTTTATTTTTATTTTTTATTTCTTTTTTTTTATTTTTCCTCTTTCTCTCTAAAACTGTTCACATAATCCAGTGGTGAAGAGATAAAGATACGACCAGCAGTACAATGTTTAAGTGTGATTCGAAAATTGACCAATTATAAGTGAACAGCTGTCCGTTGAGGAGCTGATTTACCTGGTGATAAGACATAAAGTATGTTGTAGCGTCAACACGTGTACAACTTCTGTAGTGGATTTTGGAATCAGAAATCTAGAAGGCAACCGTATGATCCGGTAGATTGTTATGAGAGGGCGTCACTAGCTCACGCTCTCATCCGTGGCGCGTGGCTTGCAAAACTTATTAACTGTAGGTGACAGATGACCACTTGTCGTGTGATCGCCTGAAAAATGGGATAATGACCGACGTTGGAATATGCGTGCAGAATCGGGATATGTCATGGCCTTGGATTTTGCTTATTGGGCTGAAACATGGGCCTGTTAAGTAGTCCTCGGCCCAAATATTTTTCCTTTTTTCAATTTAAGTCAACGGGTTTAGGCTGTGGTTTTAAACAAAGGCGTGTTATTTTATATGGGCTTTGGATTTTGCTAACTGGGCTGAAACATTGGTCCATTAAGGTCAATTTGGTCTTTTTGAAATTAAGTCATTGAGTTTTGGTCAGGTCGAGTCTTTAAACAAAAGGCTTCTTCGGACAAATTTTCAAAATAATTTTATTTTAAATTTTATTTACGTAAATATTTATTTGTAATTTAATTTTATTGAAATAATTATTTTTATTTTAAAATTGTTTAAAAACGATAAAAATAATTATTTTAATAAAATTAAATTAAAATTAATTATTTAAATGTATTAACAAAAATGAGTTTGTCACTGAATTTGCAAGATAGTAACTCAAAAATATAAATTTCTCTTTTTATTATCATGTCACGTCTTATAAATGTATATATATTTTATATTATTATATAATTTTACATAATTAAATTTAAAATATCAAATCATTAGAATTTTTAACGAATGATACCAAATTCAATTTTCTGTATAAAAAATTAATTCAATAAATCTTAAATTAAAAATTTATATATTATAAAAATAAATAAATATTGTGTCAAAATAATACGACAATATCGCTGGCCAAACAAAGGAAATTAAAACACTTACTTCTTTCTATGGACAATGATGAAAACCAGATCAAACTCTAAAGTCAAGCCTTTCACTTCATTGATCAAGCTCTTGAACATAGGTTGAGTTGAATGCTTTCCTCCTCTAAAATGGAATATACCAATATTCATTTATATTTAGTACGAATTCTCAAGCAATATGTATTCTCTTGTTTGTGGTCTAAAAAATTAATCTCATTTTATACTGAAATTAATAGTCGAAACCTCCAAAGTCCAGTCCACAAGAGTCGTTAAAGTTATTTCATTTTCAATGTGGGGACTCAAGCACACGAAATTACACATTTATCCATCAAATTATTGACCCAATTCCTTCTACTATTGAGGGCATTATTGTAATTTTAGAGGTAAACTTTGACCCTTGCCGTCAACTCACACGTGTTGGAAAATACAAATATCTTAATGTCCAAACTATCGGTGCCCACTTAAATTTGAAAAGTAAAAAAGGGGACTAGACAAGATTGGGAAGATGGCATTGCATTAGGGGTGGGTTTCGTGATTTGATGTAAGATTTGATTGGATGTAACACATCGTTTATAATTTCATTTTGATCGTTATCTTATATGTCAAATGTAACATTCTAATAATAAAAAGTTTTTGTTTTCTAACCGTCTTGATTATATATATATATATATATATATATATATATATATAAAATCAAGACTATGATAAAAAAAAATATTAAAAAATATAATATTAAAATATTAAATTGACGTAAATAAAATTTAATTAAATTTTGAGCATCTCTTTGTAATATTATAATAAGATTGTAATTGAATACGAGATTTTACTAATATTTATTTTATGTATTTTATATTTTTTAATATAAAATATAAAATAATTAATATAAAATTTTAAATAAATAAAAATAAAATAAAAAATATATAATTAAAAATTTTTAAAAATAAATATAAAATTTAAAAATAATTAATATAAAATATATTATAATCTCTGTTATAAATTTAAATAATATATTTTGTGGT
>CP135575.1:2382820-2481721 GCA_032401905.1 Swietenia macrophylla | reverse complement strand
CACGTGTTGGAAAATACAAATATCTTAATGTCCAAACTATCGGTGCCCACTTAAATTTGAAAAGTAAAAAAGGGGACTAGACAAGATTGGGAAGATGGCATTGCATTAGGGGTGGGTTTCGTGATTTGATGTAAGATTTGATTGGATGTAACACATCGTTTATAATTTCATTTTGATCGTTATCTTATATGTCAAATGTAACATTCTAATAATAAAAAGTTTTTGTTTTCTAACCGTCTTGATTATATATATATATATATATATATATATATATATATAAAATCAAGACTATGATAAAAAAAAATATTAAAAAATATAATATTAAAATATTAAATTGACGTAAATAAAATTTAATTAAATTTTGAGCATCTTTTTGTAATATTATAATAAGATTGTAATTGAATACGAGATTTTACTAATATTTATTTTATGTATTTTATATTTTTTAATATAAAATATAAAATAATTAATATAAAATTTTAAATAAATAAAAATAAAATAAAAAATATATAATTAAAAATTTTTAAAAATAAATATAAAATTTAAAAATAATTAATATAAAATATATTATAATCTCTGTTATAAATTTAAATAATATATTTTGTGGTTAAAATATAATATTTTTTTTATTTTTAATTGTTATTATAAAATATGAGTTATTGTAACTATGGTATGATTATATGATGGAAAAATAGGGCACCCTTTTTGTGAAAATTGTGTGCTTATCATCATTACAAATTAGAACAATCAATCAATCAATCATGTTCATAACTCAAGATATTATTCTTTATATCAATTTGAATGGTAGGAATTTATTTATTTTTTATTGTTAAATTGTGTTGATACCTAATTTTTATTAAACAGATGTCAACATGTAATTCGTTCTTTTCTTGAGGCATGGATCTGTGAAAATCACTGGAACTTGCAAAATAGAATGATGATGATCAAAGGTGCCAAATGACCAAAAGGTTACAACCCATCAACCCCTTGTAATGATTTAGACACAAGAAACATTCTATAGTTACTAACAAATTGATATGGATTTTAATTCCTTTCATAATGTGATAAAAAAAGATTGATCCTTTTTTTTTTAATATTGAATTATATAATTTACACATTTTTTTATAAAATATATTTATATTTATAAAATAATTATATCTTTTGAATATATTTAAAACGATAAATTAACAAGACAATATTATAACAAACGTCTCTTACTCTTACTCTTACGTAAATAAATTTTTTTAATATATTTATTTTTTAATTTAATATTAAAAATTTTATAATTATATTAGAATAAAATTTAATATTCTCCAAGTATCGAGTATTTAATAACAAACAAATATTATTTTTTATTTATAAATTTATTTGGCTTATGAATGTATTTTGTCAAATAAATAATTTTTATATGCTTATATTAATATATTTTTTTAAAAAAAATTAATAATAATCCGGTGGGTAAATCATTCCTCGAATGCTAATTCCTTTGAATAGTAAATACGGATAAATTATAAATTCAATCCCATCCGAAATCTTTCTTTCCACCAATGGAGGACGAGACATGCAAAAAGCACGCGGATAACGTCGGATACAGAAGTCCGAAGACTAAGAAGTTTCAACTACCACTGTTAAATCTTCCTCAGGCACTGCAGATAGCTTAGAAAAAAGCAACTGAACAAAGGACAAATTCAGCTACAGCTCCATCAATTGGAGGTTACGGTAACGTATTTAATTTTCATTACCTGTTCTGCCGACTTTCTCTGCTTTTCTCTCTCTGGCTGTAAAGAGAAAATGAAGGGAACTATTTAATCTTTAAGGCTCTGCTTATAGTTTCTGTTCCTTAGCGTAAATCAAGGAAAACGCAAAGGCCCACAGCTCTGCAAACCCCATTTGTTTCTGTAACTGATCAACAAATGAGGTCGGTTAACTTGTTTCTAAGTTTCTTGGTCATTTGCTTTTGCTCTCCAGCTTGCCTGCTCTTTCTGTGTTAAACCTTTTGCTTTCAATTTCTATATTTACAGAGTCATACTGTTATTCCTTTAAAGATAATGTTTTTGACTCTTTTAGAAGATGAAATTTACTTTTACTCGTATTTCAGCTATCATCGACCAAGCTTTTAAGATGACTGGTTTTTTATTTTGAGAGTTTGCAGACCAATTACTGTTTCATATTTTATAATCTTCTGTTTGTTTGTTGACTGTAACATTTTCACTTGAAGCTTTATAAGAATTTCTTGTGTAATAATTTTCGACTCTGCACTGTCTTCTAAGTTTTTCTTGCATTACGCTTAAATATTAGGATATATAGCGAAATTGAAACAACTTTGTCCTCTGCATCAACTTTGTCTTCTAAGTCTTCTGTTGTAAATTGAAGTAAGCCCCTAAAAATTTTGTGGGTTATCAATCGTCAGACATATTTTCTTGTGTTCGTTTGGAAAATCTCAGTGCATTTTTTGCAGTTGTAGAAATTATGGGTTTGTTTCAATACGGTATAGCCTTGTGTCTTTGTCTTCTCCTTGTGTTCAAACCCTGCATTGCCGGCTCTCAACATATTGCGAAGATATATCCCGGATTCGAAGCATCCCAGATGGAATGGATCAACAACAATGGGTTATTCCTACTATCTAACAGCTCGATTTTCGGTTTTGGGTTTTACACTGCCTTGGATGTTCGATATTTTTTGCTGGTTGTCATTCACATTAGCAGTGCAAAAGTAGTCTGGACTGCTAATAGAGGCTTATTAATTGGTGATTCTGATAAGTTTATGTTTGAGAGAAATGGGAATGTTTATTTGCAAAGGGGAAATGGTGTAGCTTGGTCGACAAATACCACAGGAGAGAAAGTTGCATCCATGGAATTGCGGGACTCGGGTAACTTGGTACTGCTTGGGGAAACTGGAAGTATTCTTTGGCAGAGTTTTGGTCATCCCACTGATACTCTTTTACCTGGACAGGAGTTTATGGAGGGAATGAAGCTTAAAAGTTTTCCCAATAGCAATTACTTGAGTCTTTATCTTGAATTCAAGTCGGGTGACTTGGTCTTGTACGCGGCGTATCGAACTCCGCAAACCTATTGGTCCTTGGTGAATGACAGCCGAAAAACTAACAACGGCGTAGGTGGCAAAGTCCATTCTGCGTCTTTGGTGTCCAATTCATGGAATTTCTATGATCAGAATAAGGCCCTGCTTTGGCAATTCAACTTCTCCGAAAATACTGATCGAAATGCTACCTGGGCTGCTGTTTTAGGTCCCGATGGACAAATCACATTTTCTGATCTTCGCGAGGGAAAATCAGTTACTTCTGAGGCAATCAAGATACCACAAAATCCATGCAGCGTTCCTGAACATTGTGGTCCATATTATGTGTGCTATTTCGACAATTGGTGCCAATGCCCTTCATCTCTCAACTCTCAATCCAAGTGCCAACCTCCAATTGCTCCAACGTGTAACAGCTCCAAGTTATCAGCGGAGCTTTTTTATGTTGGTGAGAAGCTTGATTATTTTGCGCTTGGTTTTGTTGCACCCTTTCGAAGATACGATCTTGATGTTTGCAAAGAAGCTTGCCTTCATAACTGCTCCTGCTCTGTGCTGTTCTTTGAAAATAGCACTGGGAATTGCTTTATGTTTGACCAGATAGGTAATTTGCAACGCGCTCAGCAGGGTTCTGCTGGTTATATTTCATATATTAAGGTCCCAACTGGAAATGAACACGGGCTAAATCATAATAGTAAAGAAAACAGAAGCCAAGCGAAAAACATCCTAATCTTTGTGTTCATAATTATTGCAACCATTCTGGTAATTGCTGGTCTACTTTATGCAGTACTCTGGTACCGCAAAAGGAAGAGATTAATGGAATTTTCCATAGGGAACTTGGATGAGGATAATTTCTTGGACAAGATTTCAGGCATGCCTGTTCGTTTCAGTTATGATGATCTTTGTAAAGCAACTAAAAATTTCTCTACTAAGCTTGGCCAAGGAGGGTTTGGCTCAGTCTATCTAGGCATGCTACCAGATGGTACTCAATTGGCAGTCAAAAAGTTGGAGGGCATTGGGCAGGGGAAAAAGGAATTTAGCGCTGAAGTGACTATAATTGGGAATGTACATCATGTTCATCTGGTCAAACTCAAAGGCTTCTGCATTGAGGGAGCACACAGGCTTCTTGCTTACGAGTACATGGAAAATGGGTCTTTGGATAAATGGATCTTCAAGACTTCTGAGAAAAGTCGGTTTTTGAGTTGGAATACTAGGTTTAATATCGCATTGGGTACAGCAAAAGGATTAGCTTATCTCCATGAGGAATGCGAAGTCAAGATTGTCCATTGTGACATAAAACCCGAAAATGTTCTTCTTGATGATAATTTCATTGCCAAAGTTTCAGATTTTGGTTTGGCTAAGCTGATGAACCGGGAAGATAGCCTTGTATACACGACACTGAGGGGAACAAGAGGGTACCTTGCACCAGAATGGATAACAAACAACCCAATTTCAGAGAAGAGTGATATATACAGCTACGGTATGGTCTTACTAGAGATCATTGGTGGCAGGAAGAATTATGAACTGGGGGATGATTCATTGAGAGCTCGATTTCCTTCTTATGCCTTCAAGATGCTAGAAGAAGGAAAATTAGGACAAATACTTGATCAAAGGCTAGGTATTGATGAAAATGATGAGAAAGTTTCCAGTGCAATTAAAGTTGCATTATGGTGCATACAGGATGAGATGCATATGAGACCACCAATGACTAGAGTAGTCCAAATGCTTGAAGGTCTCTGTCCAGTACCTGAGCCTCCGACCCCTGCCCAGTTGAATTCTTGGACTTACTCTTCTTTTATGAGGTGGAGCAGTGAAGAAGGGACTTCATCAGGACAACCTGATGACAACAATAGTGCACTTTTGTCAGATATTCGATTATCTGGCCCGAGATGATAGAAACAATTACCATAGACGGATGAAGATATATCTCTATTCAACTGTAAAAGGTTTACTTTTAGCCTAGCTTTGTAAACCTTGAAACTTCCTGATTTTGCGATCCTCTGTATGAATATTTTGTTCATTATGCTTTCATGTTAGTGCTCCCAAAATTGCTTTAGCCATTACAAAATTTATATCTTACTTTTTGCCAAGTTTTCCATCACAATATCAATATTATAAATTTTATTATAATACATTGGATGTGAAATAAATTTAATTTTTTTAATTTTTATATTACGTGTTTTAAATTTTAAATTTTATATTTTAAATTTTACGTTAAATAATATAAAATATATTAAATATATTATGACTAAGTCTTAATACTATTTGTTTTAATTTTTTTAGAAACTGTTAATTGATCTATGATTAAAGTACCACATGATCTCAAAAGGCATTTTGTTCTGACTCGTTCTTGAGTACCTAGAACGAGTAATTAGAACATATGCAAGAGATGAAACCGAGAATGTTCAGATAAATCTGGGTTACATTCAATTAACCTCCTGGTACTAACATTAACTTCATATGATTATCTTTCTTTTCCGTTCAGCTTCAAGTTTGTAATAGTTTTTTCAGGAAGCTTCTCTGCTTACCCACCTGTGTGCATTCATTGGGATGATTTATATGAATTAACCCTGATTATACTGAATTTGTCTCTTTAATGGTGCGATGCGTGCATGATTTATTACATCTGCTATTGATTCTTGATATCTTGTTTTTAATGTGTTATACTAATCTCTTAACAATCCATGAGCTATGCAGAAAATATTTATGTCATGTGAGTGATTATTTAGAGATGTTCGATGCATATCCAAATAAAATTAAATTGATCTGAGTGGAGATATCACATCAGAGATGGCAAAGCAAAGACACTGTAAATTCAACCACGCGGTAGGTAGACATAATCCTGGTGTTGCTATCCTAGGTGCGACTTACAGTGATTAATTTTCCTGCAATATCTATACCAACATTTTAAACTAACAATTTGCAGACAAATATCTGATTTTCTTGATGTTGATTTCATAGTTTGCCTCGCAGATCGTGTAGTGATAGTGTAAAATGTTGACCGGTAAACAGGGGCTATCATCATAGGAAATTCTTGCCTTTTGACTTCATTTACACCTGGAAATTGCCCGTATGTTCACAATGAAAGTCCAAGGCTGTAATCCAGACCATTCTATATGGTATCTTACCAATAATTTAGAAGGAGATTTTGAAGAAGTTTCATAAATTTGGAGATTTCTGTTGAATTTGGAAATTACTCGTATCCCACTTATTCTTTAATGGTAGGGATTCCTACCATGCATCAAAGGCAACTACTCAATTCAATTCTTGGTGATAATATTGCTAACCCACCAAGGGCTAAACCTTGAAAGTGTGATAACCCAGTCTCAAATTTCAGAAGATAAATGTAGAATTCAAGAGGAAAAAAAAATGGTCCAAAACCTAAGATGATCATCTCCACCGAGGCCACCACCAGACAATACAAACACCAAAATACCATTAATATTGTTGAATGATGATGGCATGAATTCTCTGCAGCTTCTCCACACCTAATAATTGATAACAACAACAAACAACATCAAGCTATTAAAAGAAAATATGAAAATCATGTTATCTACTTATGTCTGACATATCAAAGAAAGGAAATATAGTGACTCATAATAAGGGTTTGGAGAATGCTACAAAGAATTATTAGCCAAAGACAAGAAAGATATCTATTTAGAGAGAGTTGATGGCAATTCATATACCTACAATTTATTTTCTATACTAGATATTACATAGTATAATGCTTGATTAAAGATCTTACAATCCAAAATTATTGAAAAGGATGTAGATCATATTGCATACTACCATTTGGTGGATCTATTGCCCAAATTGGCAATGAATTGAGCACTATATGGTGCACTGTAAGGACTGGCATTAAGAGGGTTTGGCTATCAATTCATATAACCCAAAATATATTTTAATATATCACAAGAAGTTCTATTTCTATACAATGAAATTGTTGCTTAAATCAAACAGAAATCCCTTTCTTTTCTGATTAATTTGACAACTCTAATTAAGGTAGAGGACAAAACTGGTTGTACCTAACCAGGGGATCAATTAGCTCTACAACAGATCTATCAGATGCTAGTAGGTTTCGTAGCAATTATTTCATTGCACAAAGGACATGAAGAAGGAAAAAGAAAGAGCAGAACATTTGCTTTCTCCATCATGCAGCTGACAGGGCAAAAAGCTGATCTCATGGGCTGATGATACATACATATATGTTTCCTCATTTCATCGGTACAAAATTAGTTATAGTAATTATACATATATGTCTCATCATAGATATTAAAGAGAGTTTCTCTTCTGCTTTTTTACACAAGTAGGCATGGTTATTTCATGGAAATTAGCAAGTTATTTCCACTGTAACCCAAAAAGAAAAGAAAAATAAAAATAACTATGTTACCGTTTTAGTTGGCTATGAGTTAGTGCTTAGTAATATGTAACTTGACTATCTTACAGCTCATAGCAGCTAATATTTTAACTTCTGTTTTTATCTTCTTTAAGATGCAGCAGTTAAAGGAGGAGGATGAGGAGTTCCATGGAAGAAATCAGGTGGGGACATATGGCTGTGATTGGTTTCTTGTTGACTCTCTTCATCTTCTTCATCTTCAGCATCCCACAGAAATTTAGCATATGATGCAAGCACATAACTGCAGGAAAATTGAATTTTCAACAGCAAATTTCAGTGACAACCATAAACATATGGGAAGGCTCAAACCAAGTACAAAAGCTTATTACACTCCAACTTCAGTTTCAAAACTACTCCATCTGTAGTGTGAATGGGATTTAAATTTCACAGCTCCTGTACCACTCCCAAAAGGTTTACATGTTGAACTTCACAACTATCACTCACACTAAATTTCACTTTATCCCACTCTTCTGTTGTAATTTACAACACTTGTTACAATACCCAACTCTTTCGTTCCAACTTGTAACTTTTGGTTGTATAAAAAGTTAGAAATTACAACAAAAGAGTTGGAGATTACAACGGAAGAGTAGGATAAAGTGCAAGTACATATGGTGTAGCTGAATGCGCCATAGCATGACCCAGTTCTAAATTAGTTAAGGCAACACAACAATTTGATCACCAAACAATAGCTTAATATTTTTTTATCACTCTGTCTATTCAACAGAATCAGCTTCTAAACAACAATGAAAACTATAATATAATCAAATTCAAGCAAAGCATTGTTCATATAAGTATGATCAAACAAGAACTGGGTTTTCTTACCAGTCATCTGGGGCAGTTTTAACAGCTTGATCAAAATATCTCTCAGCTCTAGAAGCATCTTTATGGGTTTGCCATATCAGATCTGCATAGAGTGACAGCATATTTCCATCAGCTGGGTTAGCCAAAATTGCTCTTCCACAAAACTCCTCTGCTTTGACAAAATCTCCTTTAACCTATTCACAAACAACTAATATCAACAAAAATTTTAATCTATCAAATCAGAAACATAATTCAATGATAAAAGGCAATAGCAATATGAGCTATCATATTACCTCTTTCAAGAACTTGGCATAATTTCCAAGCAAGAGTCCATTTCCAGGGTTTGCTTCAATCATCTTCTGGTAATAAGCATCAGTGCTATTACTCCCATGATCGTTATTGCTATTACTATTATTCCCAAAGAACCCCGACCTACCACCACCACCGTCTCCGCCATTTGAACCTCCTCCTCCTCCACTGCCACCACCACCGCATATTTTACCATCATTACTCCCCAAACCGCCACCCATCACCATTGTTTGCACTGCACTGCCATCTTCTACTTCAGACCCTTCTCTTTTATCATCCACAAGTAATTTCTCCCCCAACCCAGAACTTGATAACAGTCTTTGAATTCTTGAACTTGGTCGTTTTGCTTGATCATCATTTTCTTCACTTGCTTGCTGAATGTCAAGAGGATGAGCTGGTGATGATGGTGGTTTCAAAGCTTTTATGTTTTTCTGGTGTTTTGGCAAGTCCTTTAGGAAACAGCTGGTCTCTGATGAGAAGGTTTGAGAAGTTGTTAAAAGCTTATTCTTTATTGGGTCATCTATGCATGGCAGAGAGTGAAATGAACTGCTTGATAAACAAACTGATGTTGTTCTTTGAATAACCTGAAATTCTGGCTCTGGTGATGAGTCTTTGCTGTATTGGGATAGCCATGAGTTCGTGATTGGAGTTGATGAGCTTCTTAGAAGCATGATTATAGATAGAAGCAGAGACTGAAAAGCGCTTTTGAAAGTACTCAACAATTAGAAAAACCGAGCTTTTATGTCTGATGAACTATAAGACCGATTTTTTTTGAGAAGAGAGGGAGAGATGGTTTATCGCTTTTGATAGAAAGTCCTTTTAGAAAGTCGGGAAGTGCTTTTGATAGAAGAGGGAGAGGAATAACCGCACTTTTCCTAGCAGCAGAAGCACTGAACATGCAAGTGATGAAGCTGAAATGATGAAATCTCAGCCGTCTGATTATCACTTATGATAAAATTTTAAAATACTGACATAACAGATGGTTTATTGCGTTGTCTTTAGCATATTAGTCCGCAGGTGAGACATCTACATGTAAGCAACTTACGGCTTCTAATCAAACGACACGTTGACTGCTTGTTTTCTGACAGTGGGACCCACCGCACTCTTTTTTTTTGGTATAATAACATCTGCATCCCCCATCCTTTTACATTTTTACAAATAAGTGCATAGTTTGTTCATTTGTTACAACAAATTCTGAAGCCTATAATCCACTACAATGACAAAATGTACCCTTTTATATTGAATTTTTACCATCACCATACAAGGTTTTATTTGGTATTGAGATGATTCAATATGACTATAAATTTTAATTGTTACTATTTAAATATCTGTTCAATATTAAACTTGGTTCAATTTAATTTTAAAAAATTGTGAAATTCATTAACTTTTTTTAATTAAATTGACGTTTAATAACTTTTTTTTAAACAGTTGCAACTTGCATCTCAATGCCAAATGAACTCTAACGAAAAATAAAAGGGGTCGTTAGTCATTAGCTTAAGGATTGTTTGATACAAACAAATTATTTCTTTAATTACAAAAACCAAAAAAAAAAAGGAGACCCAAACTTTATTGTCCCATTTGTTTTCTTATTCATGAAAAAAAATGGACGGTCGTGGATTGATTTGGGGTAGTGACAGAAGTGGACTATTGAATTATCTATTAATGAGTACAAAGATGTCAATCATTCAGAATTATTGAAGCAAAAATAAGCACAGACTAGAGACCCAAATGGGTGTTCATGATTTGTGTCATCTTCAACTTGTGTTTATTAATTACTATGGCAATAATCATACTTTGAACATGGAGATAATAATTTACTTAATATATTGTAGTCAATCTCGCATTATTAAGGCTCAATCCACACATCTATCTTTCATTTGAAAGATATCTTGCATTCTCATATTTTACATCAAACTTAAGAGATTTTTGAAATTTATCATGGGCAAAAAGTTAGAGGTCTAAATTTAATCAAGTCAAAACACAAATTCATTTTAAAATGTTGTATCATCCAAGCTTAACCTAATTTGAGAACACATGATAATTGTATCGTATGGTATTAAGTAGTATAAAAAAATCATATCAAATAATGCTATGTTTAGATTTGACCACAATACATAAGATAAAATATAAATTTGATTTTTTTAACTTTTATATTATGTATTTCAATTTTTATGTTAACTATTTCATTTTTTACATTTTATATTTCAAAATTTTTATATTGTTTGTTTCAAACTTTTTGTTTTATATTTTAAATTTTAAATTTAAAAATATAAAATAAATAAGATATATCTTAACCAAATACCTTATATCTTGAATTACTAGACTTGTTTTACACATCTACAGCTATTCAAAGTGCAAATAAGATTACCCGTGCCTTCCTAGTACCTTACATACTTCTATACTGCAAAAATGAGACAATTGAACATATGCGAATATGAAGTTCATGGTTTTCAATAGTAACCTACACTTTACAAGGGAAGTTTTTGACAAAATCTGATAAAATGCAAGAAACCTCATGCTAACGAATTTAAAACCAAAGGAGTTTGCAAATATTTTTACCAAATCACAAGAGAAGTCACATAGATTTCCCCCTTCATTAATGGTAGGCATGTTAAAGAGATAATGTAAGTATTTATGAAACCTAAAAGGCTATTGCTGCTCTAAAGCAGATCATTCTAGATAAGATATATAGAAGTCACTTCTTTTTCCTTAGCAGTGATTGAATTGAACCTTTTGATAGCGACCCAAATGCCTACCATATATATACACTATAAAACAGATCATTCTAGATTAGAAGATTTTTTGATTTTAAATGATATCAAAGTTTTTGTAGCACCTTCTAGAAAAGAGCATGCCTGAGATTAAATTACTTTGAAAATATAATTATCAAGTATCATAAATATAATCAATTCTCCTAAATATATTTTGCTATTACCCACTTCCATTGTATATTCCTTTGTTTCCTTAATACAAAATTTTACTAAAATACTGAATTTTATCGAATTTTTCCAATAAGTATTACAAAAATTTACTAAAATATTGAATTTTATCTAATTTTTCCAATAAGTATTACAAAAATTTACTAAAATATTGAATTTTGTTGAATTGTAACGAATTTTATCAATATTTTAGTAAATTATTGAATTTGACTAAAATATAATTATCTAGGCATACAACTCTCACTACAAAGAAAATTGATGTGACCGCATCATATCGTTATCACATACTATATTTTTAAAAAATAACAGAAAATAAACCATATAAGATATGTAGCAACTATATAACATTGACAAACAAACGGAGTCCATCCTTTTCATCACAATTGTTCCATTATTGACATGCTGTAAAATGTAGATAGAAAAAGAAAAATAAAAATTGAATATACATCAGACAACAAACAGCTTGATGCTGAAATAAAAGAGTGATGTAAAAGCTCTCTCTGGAATTGGAAATTAGTGTAAATTTGATGTAACATATTAACTCTCTGTTAATGTGGGTGCAAAGGCATGCTCTATTCTTTGTCTCTTATGCAGAAACAATTCTTTGCCTCTTATGCAAACTCTGGGCACAGCCAAGACTCTATGTTTTGAAACTTTAATGCAGGGGAACTATTATAAAATTATTAGTTTAATTGCAAGTTGTTATGTTATCATTAGAGATAATTTATTCGTTGATCACATTCATTAGTATATAGCTAGTAAGTGCTTAGAAAAATTGAGGATTTATCTTGATATTATATTATTTATAACTTCACTGTCTAATGTTTCAAAAGTCATGCAACTTGAGTGTTTCAATTGACTAACTCCCATTCAAAAACATCTATGCTGGGATGAGAAAAGCTTGTTCATTGGCAGATTTGAATTGGCCTAGTGTTAATAATGATTATTAAAGTATTTTTTCAATTATAATTATGATTTTAATAATCGTAATCATGGTCATAATCACATTCATAATCTACCATATACTTGTCTTTGAGCCTAAACTTGAATTATAACCCATACCCAAATCAGTCACCTCTCACCAATACAGTAATGCTTGTGTGATACCATGTCAATGCATCATATTACTCCCCAAAAGTCATTAATTTTCCTCTTTCAAATAAGGAAATATCATATGAGATTTTAAACATTATATTTTTTCATGCATGAACATCCATATATCTTTTTATGCATCCTACCATGTCACTAAAGTATTTGATTCATTTACGTCCGTGTATTATAGAAATCTAGTTACAACATTAGACCAACATTGATGGTAATACGTTACTAATTTGACGTTTATATTATCAGACACTTTGTTTCCAGTCATGAGTTTTCAATGTTATTGTATCAATTACATGTTATTAACACATTCATGTATGTCATTAAGCAGAAATGAAACTGGTTCATGAATCTAGCATTTGAATCTAAATCTCCTATACAATCCTGGACTGTCCATTCCAGTATCACTCATTCCATAAATGAGACAAATTCAAGCATCAAGTACAGACTAGGAACTCCAAATGTATATAAGGTCCCAGCTAAGATATTTTATAGCACATACTTGGACCTAATTGGCTGAAGAGTTGTAGATGGCCTACCATTGATTCATGCTGGACCACCCAAGTTTACTAGAGAGAATGCAAGCATCTGAAACTGGAAACACCTGATACCATAAGTTGACAGAAGCATTTTGCAAAAATTATCAGCCACAAGACAAAATAATACAAATGTCAGTTCCTCTGGAAATCAAGTATAATATCCCTTACCTATAATTGAATCTCATTTTCATATCAGTAGTTCTTCCATTCGGGAAAGGCTGCATTCATAGGTGAGGATATTGCAAATTAGATCCATCTTTCTCAGAAAGATGTAACAAAATAATATGCAACATAATTTTGATAATCAAGAGAGTAACCAATAGAACAAGGGAGAAGAACAACACAATAATGCCTCAGTTTGAGACCAAGCCTATAGTCGCTGTAAGGAGCAAATATAACATATCACAGTGAATCTCTCACGGCATGATGTGAAAATATCCTGGACTTTTATTCCCATTTTGAAATTTGTTTGCTCACATGTTACATGAAGAGGATCCCTAACTTCAATGAACTAACATAAGATGTTTAAAACAAGTTTCTAATAACAATGCATGTAAAGAACATTGAATTTTTCGTCCTGTACTTTCCTAATCTACTCCAAGCCTAACATATATACAGGATAAATGCTTCTTGGTCATCCTCTAAATCTTGATCCCCTGTTTGGTCCACCATTATTCCTCTTGTCAAATGCAGGAGCCCAGAAGAACAGAGACATCCAGAAAAGAACAGCAAAGAAGATCTGAACGTGCTCTTGCAGTCTAGAGAAACCTGTTCCAGGAAATATCATAAAAAATCAACAAAACATGCAACTTCAAGAAACTCCAGTAGTTTTTTCTATTATTCAACACACAAGAAAGAAAGAGAAGAACCAGTCCAGGGGCTTAGTGAGGATTGCATATGAGGAAGGATTGCAGCAAGTCTTAGTCGAGCTACAATGGGAAAGTCTTTGTTGCAACAAAAGTTTGCTTGTTATGTTTCTAATGAACAAAAGTATATTGGATCAGGAAGCAAAATTCACTGCTAACGTCTTGAGCTAAGGGCTTCAGCAGCCTATTATTTCCCAATGTGCTACTTATCCTTATTTTCTAACGTGCCAGTCATCCACTAACTCACATGAATTACTACACTATTCAACACATACATAAGTGTCAATCCATGACATTCTCTCTCGCTTTTCTTTCCTCTTCTCTTTTTATTTTTTTATTTTTTTATTTTTATGGTGCTTCACTTTCCCATGAAAGACCATTATTAAAAAGAAAAAGGAGTTAAGAGTGCATTTATGAGTGTGTTGATGCATAGGCGCCACTTAGCAATCATTTTGTAGAACACGAGGCTGTCTCTTCTAACGAAAGTAACACATGAAATCAGAGGTGAAGTCAGAACTTATCTCTAGCCGGGGAAATTGTCATCATCTTATGTTGAAGTAAGTTTAATTGTAATACAATTTACAAAACTCAACTTTACAAACATGTAGTGGAAAAGCAAAATTTTTTATAAATCAGCATAATTCACCAGCTTCCATCTTGTAGTAGATAAAACAAGTTGGTATGTCAATTTTTGGTTTCCAAAGAGGTGAATTACAATGTTTCAATTCCTATAAGGAGAAAGAAAATGGAAGGAAATAATCTTTCCTTTCATTTCCTTCCCCCCATAAAAATGATCCTATTGATTCCAAACAAATCAAATCTTTCACTCAGCAGTTATGTTCTCAAAATTCAACTCAATTAATACTTTCTAAGATATTATTATGGGCTTAATGAGCTAATTCACAGGAGCCACGTACTGAAGTCCACAACTACATAGCAATTTCATAAACCAACGTAAAACCATCCAAAAATTGAAAACTTCACAGCACAAATTTATCAATCAAAAAACGAACCAACGACATGAATCGGCTCTTTCTGGGGAGGCGGGCCGGTACTAGCTGCGAGGCAACGGCGTAGCCGAGGTGCAATGGGATTTCTACGGACGAGTGGGAGAGGTGGACGGTGGCCAGGAGCCGGAGAGGAAATGAACGCCGGCGAAGGATTGACGTGGAAATATTTTAAAGGTGGCTTAACGCGGGGGCTTGTCGGAGAAGGAATGTCCATTTCCACTTCGTGCCCATTTCGATTTTCGAAAACATATTGTAGTAGGTGTTTCTATTGAGCCGGGCCGTAGTCAAGGAAAATTGGGCCTCCCATACTGCTAAGTACACCCGCAACAAAGACAAACCCAATTTTACCCATTTCTTAACAAATTGGATATACCTACAACAACTCAATTTATACAAATTTTTATACAAATTCTTTCTTACAATTAAAGTATAAAATTATATTTTTATTGGATATCATTTATAATTTATTTTTTTTTAATTCTTTTAAATATTTATTTATTTTATAAAAATATAATAATAATATGATATTATTATGTCATGTTGCAAAAATATTTATTCATAGAATTATTTTATATTTTAATAGATTGTTATTAATATTACTATTCTCATACGCCTATATTTATTTTTTATAATATTTTAGAAGATTATTATTAATATCATTTTTTTTACATTTTAATATTTTACATGTTGCTTAATAAGATTATTGTTGATAGGTGTTAAAAATTTTAAGATATATTTATAAACGCGGGCATATAGTTTTTAATTCACAATCGTTATATAATAAAATTACTAATTAGTGTTTGAAAATAAGTAAAGATAATTAATATCCATTAATTATCGAGTAAAAATATATTTAATTAAAATAATATTAAAAACATAAATCTCGATATAAAGTAATATAAACTGACATGTGATAGTAGTATTGGTTGAATATAATTATAAAATTGATTAATCGTTAATTCTATAAATTTAATATTTATATTAAACTAATAATTTTGTATTTTATTTATTATATTATTAACATTTGCTAAAAATATGTAAAGTGTTATTGGTCAAAAGAATTTATTATTAAATTTAAAAATATTTTCAATATAAACACATACTAAGTAATTTTTAATAACAATCAATATTAAATGTTTTTCATTTACCATAGAGGTTTGACTATAATACATTCGATGTAATACACATTCAATTTTTTTTAACTCTTATATTACTTACTTTAAATTTTATATTTATGATTTAAAATTTTTATGTTATATATTTTAAATTTTTATATTTATTATTTTAATTTTAACGTTTTATGTTTAAAAATTTTATATTATTTATTTTAAATTTTTTGTTTTATACTTTAAATTATCCTTAAATGAATGTAAAATAGTGTATCTAATCAAGTTATAAATTTCAGCTATTAAAAGCTCCAAATACTACTCAAAGAACACAATAATTTTCATGTTATGGCTGCTGCAGTAGCTGCTGCTGCCTGGTATATGTTGTCCTGGAATCACGGAAAAAACGATGAATTGTCATCTACTTGCTTTCATGAAAACATGACAATCCATGCATCTTCTTTGGCTTCATTCATTTCTCAAGAACAGATAAAATATTATAGACCCGTCTTTTTCCATGTACACATCAAAGACAAGGATCAGTCAATTCACCATGTTACATACAGTGCAGCAAACTGTATGTTCATCACAAAAGAGAAGTGAATGATTAACTAATAATCATAAATAATTAAATGGATCATTTACTACGTAATCATAATCTTCCACAAGTACACCAAGAGACAAAAATACCCTAAAAGGTTTCTAGGTCTGCTGCCATGGATGAATTTGTTCAAGGTTGAAAGAGCTTGTTTCCACATCTGCATTTCCATGAAAGAAGATAATAGTTATCATCTTCTCCGTGAGAAGATGATGAAGCTTTCAGACCTTTCCTTTGGTGAGAAGGAATAACAAGAGTAGCTACACAAGGCCTGCAATTGAAGCATTTGTTTACACAAGCGGGAGGTTTTGATCCCAACACCATTTTCTTTTGAACATAATTTTGACCTGAAATTACAAACCCACCTGCACAACAACAGATCAAACACATGCACATAGAAACAAAGCTTGAAGTAGCGGTAACTTGAACTAGTTGTGTACCTGATTTGAGAGACAGAAATAAGAGAGAAAGGACGAAATAAGCAACAGTGACTGCAACTTTTAAGCTGCTGCCATGTGGGTAGTTTGATCTTGATGGAGACATGATTTGATCTGATCTGGTGAATTTGTTTCCTTTTCTGTGTGCTTGCAGATGAGAAAAGGATATAGCAAGGAGAAACAAGAAGAGATGTAAAGAAAGGAATGGATGATTGATTGGGCAGGATGTGAATCCATTTATATGGAGTGTTTGACTGTTGCCTGAGAAGAGGAGACATATCTCTGATTCAATAGCTGGTTAACCAATTATCACTTTTACTGTGTTGACACAAGATAATAAATTCTTTCCTAGTCTCCCTTTGGAAACTGGTGAATTTATGACTTACTGTTGTTATTGAATGACCGAAGAGACTTTTAGGGACTTGACCATCCTAAAAAAACACCCCATCTCATTTCATTCATCCTGAAGAAGAAAATAAAATCCCTGTCATTAATGACACTCAATATTCAACTACTTGCCCTAATTTTCATTGTCTTTCCTTAATAAGGAATCTTGATCTAATTTTTTCATAATTTTAGGCAAAATTTTCTAATATATAATATATTTATTAAAACAATGTATGAATAAGGTGGTATGTTGATTCTATTTAAAACTTTATCTAAATTTTATCATTTTATTTTTTTTAGTTTAGAGTATAGTTTGTACACAATCTTTTTTATTATGTATTTTTATTAATATTTATAAATATTTGTTAAGTTTTTATGATTCATATTTAATAATTGCGTAGTATATCAAGTTCATTAAAAATTTACTAATATTTAACTATTTAGAGCAAAAAAAAAAATGTATTACTCGCGTTTTTTATTTAAATTTTAAATTCTCATCCTTTTCAATTTTTTTATTATTTCGTAAATTTTTTTTTACTTAAATAGGGTGTTATTTTTTTATTCTTTATTTTTCAGTTTTTAATTCCACAACAGTATTTAATGCCAAAAATGAATGTGCCCACCAACAATAGTGTTCTTATTTGGCATCAAATCAACTTAGGACAACTGTTTTTTGACTTGGACTATGTTCTTTACCCATCAAAATAAAGGACAGGGAAAAAAATTGAAGGGAAACAGTACATATAAACAATGGAAATCCAGATGTCCAGATTTTCTACCAGCATGGACAAGAGAAGATCAACAGTTAATCTTCACACTTTGGGTGATATTTGGGTTACCATAAACAAATGAAAATGACAAGCACAAGCACTCGCGGGTGGTAACATTTGCCAACCTCCAAGGGGTAATGATTCTTCAGAATTGTGCATATGTTGTCTTGTTGCGGTATTCCTTGTATGTAGAGTCAAGCAAGACATATAACTTGCTGGTTGGAGATTGCAGCATTAAATTCTATACTCTTATTTTTATTGCCCTTCGATAACTAAATTCTATAGTTGTATTCATTATCCTTTCAAGACTTCTAGTGTATCTATTTGACTCTCCCATTCTTTCTAACTGTTATAAATGCTCTGTCAACTCGTTTCGAGCCTGTTATACCATTTTGAGCTGTGTTTAAGGCAGATAATATCGTCTTAATTAAGACAAATCATCACCATAAAATTATAAAATATTAAATTATCTATAAATTAACTGATTTTTTAGAATACTATTGTAATATGTTATGTTTGGCACAAATGAATTATCAAAAATACTGTACATCGGGTGACTTTTTTAGATAATATTATTGTTATTTAATTCTTTCGGGTTGTGAAAACAACAGAACATGGCAGAAGTTTAACTGTGGAAACTAGCTTTGAATGCACGAAGATGAGATTATTGCCATTTTGGATGAGACAGGCAGTCTGCTCACCCAAGATCAAAACCAAACAGTTTTATGAGTTTGCATAGGTTAAATTGCTTTACCTTTGACCTCCAGTAGAGAAGATAGACATGAAGCTGGCAGATGTAATGTCTTCTCATGACTTTTCCATTGTTTCTTCTATGAGTTGTAAACTTTACTGTAATATTGTTTGATCTAATCAATGTGCATGGATAGTAATTGACGATAAGAACGTGGGTCTACTGCCTACCAAACATGAGGGACTACTTGGAAACTGTGTTTAGAAATTAAATCCAAAGCAACAAGTCATGTTTCTGAATCTGTCAGGCCAGCCATTTTCTACTATCGTACGTAAAAGACGGAATCAGTTCGACTGAAAATGGAAATGCTTACAGAAATTAATGGAACACTAGTGATTAATCACAAAGCAAAGTTACAATCTTATTCACACTCGATGTTCACGGAAAAACCACCATAAAACGGAGTCATAAACCATCACAAAACCATGCACTAAGGTCCTTAGTCCCTTCCATCAATGGACTTTCACACCCTTCTTCTGCTTTTCAGTCCTGGGAATGATAATATTCAGCACGCCATCTTTCAAATCAGTCTTGATATCATCAGCTTTTGCGTCATTTGGCAAAACAATGCTTGTGTTATAGTAGCCATAGCTCCTCGATGACCAATACTCGTCGTCACCGCTGTCTTCTTGCTCTTCCTTGTGCTCCCCCTTTACCGTTAAAACTCCAACGTCAACAGTGATCTTCACATCATCTTTGCTAAGCCCCGGCACTTCGTAGCGCAGCCTGTAGCAGTCCTCTCGCTCTTCCACACATCCCATGAGTTGTGATCGAGATATGTTTTCCAATAGCCTGTTTATGTTTTCGGTTGCTTGCAAGAGTGCATTCCCAAGTCCTGAGGGAAATAATTCTACGGAAAGTTAAAGAAAAGGAGTAGAATCCATCCACAGGAATTCGGTAGCGTCCATGTTATAAGCGTTACGTCAGAATACCATATTACCATAGAGGGCAGGAATAGGAATATTGGGACTCCTCCCAAGACTTCTCTTGCCTTTTCTCCATGGAAACAGCCTTGATTTCTTTTCGGTAACAGCTACTTCTTTGCCTTCTTTTTTCTTATCACTGGTAGATGTTGCCATAAACCTTTTCAAGAACTCATTTCCCAACCTTTGCCTTTGTACACTTCCCAAAGAAGAAGTAGACACCCTCTGATGCCAATTCCTCAAAGCCAAACGAGCCAATGCCATACTCCTCAAATAACTTGGAGTAGTTTCCAAAGTGAAATTGAAACACAATTTGAGAAGACTATACTTGCTTGCTTCTGCTGTTCTTGCTTTTTACCTACTTGTTGAAAGATATTTGAGAGTGATGAGTAAGTTAGGGTTTGAAGAATTGGAGAAGTGTCTGAAATGTTCTATTTCTTGGATTTTCTCAAGCATCCTATATATTTCCTTGCTCTTTCCTACTAAGGGCAGAGTATTCCAGAGGTAAATGAATCCGATGCATGCCACGTTTTCTGCTTCACTTCTTTTTTGTGCTGCTTCATGCAGTTAGATATCTAGAACTGCCCTCTCCACGAGTTCTCTTTCTGAGCTTGGATCTAGAGTTTGCTAGATTCAAAAAGAAATTATTTTATGAAATGTGAATTTGAATTTCTCGTTCCACGAGTTAAAGAGTTTCTCTTCCTCTAACTCTTACCTTATAATATTTTACTGTAGACTTGAATTTCATGATTAGGTTAGAATTGATAGGATCACAAGTTATATTGAGGTAAAAAGTAAGGGTAAAATGGATGTGCTAAGCTTGGTTAGTAGAAGTTTGAACATAGACATAATCAGGGAGCAACCTTGGAATATATCCATTGACAGAGATTCTCTAAAACAATGTGAAAATCTTGAAACTGTCTCAAGAATCCACTTGGGGCAGACAAATATAATGAATTCCGATAGTGAAAGTAACCAGACATACCAATTTCTGTCATTGTTATTGATCTCCCAAGCCAGTCATCGTATAAAAAGCCCAGCCTTTGCAATAAGATAATGATTTCTTGTTGTGTGTCAGTTGGCTGCCCGCGCGCATATGTGCATACAGAGAAGGAATTGAGAGGTGCATGGTAACATTTACCACTCAGCTAGTTAGGGTAATGTACATTCAGGTAAAACCGTAACTCAAGAGCATCTTTGCCAAACATAACTGCCCTTAAAAGCAGAGGCAGCAATTGTTACTCTCTTTTTTCACCCCTTTTTTTCAGTCAGGTACATGCATATAAGGTCATGTCTAGAAAGGCCTATAAAATGAAACAAAAATCCACCATAGGGCTTTTGAGAGATCATGCTACATCTGATATACATTCCATGCTTACCATGGAAGCAAATTAAATGTCACTACAGCTAAGACAGGTTTCAATGGATGACCAACCTTCAAATGCCTTGTGCTTCTATCAATCATACATTCCCTCTTGTTCCCAAATGTCCACAAGAAAATCTACCATTTCCTGCCAGTTTAGAAAACCAAGAAGAAATCAGCATAACAATGTTATGTTGAAAACACCATCGCATGACAGCAGAAACTTACCGGGAGAGGGATAGGCTGAGGAAATGGCTTGTTGCTCCCAAGCAGACTTTCATATGTCGCATTCCAACTGCAAAGCCAAAATTTTTTAACCATGCTGAAAAAATGTGTATTGACAAGATAAGAGAGAAGAGTTCATGAATGTGCGATGCTTAGCTTAGCAAGATTTAAGAATATAAGCCAGAGATGGCTTCCTACTATATACATGGAACACCTACAAGAGACTTTTAAACCTACACGTGAAGGCTGTAAACCAATACATCTAAAATCTCTCCATTTTGGCACTTAACCCACTTCTAAAACTTTTCATATATTTTATATTCTTCTATTTTCATAGCATTTATCAACATGGAAACAGCAAAGTCATGATGATATGAAGTTATGATCTCCTTTCAAGAAGACCAACCAAACCAAAAATAGAAATTTACAGTGCTATCTCGAAATGTTCGGTAATCACCTTTGTGGCATTATTACTGCTTACCCTTTCCTAGTTGACTTAATCTCATCAGCTACCAAACCATGTATTTCTTAGAACCCCAAGATTGACATGGAACACTTATCCAAATGGCACTCTGTCAAAGGCTAGGAACCAGCATTTACAATGGCATGCAGGTTTTCATATTAGTAACAAACATAAGTAACCTGGTCAGTCATGAAAGCTAATTTGTCTCCACAACATGTTGACGACAAGTCAATTGGCAAACAAACAACCATGAGTGATGTTGCATGCAGATTGTTATAATAGGCCTGTTTGATAAACTAATTTAGGGAACTCAAGAAACTCACTTTAGTTTGGGTTCCCGAACTTGATGTACATGTGTGTGATTCTCAGACTTTTTATTTCCTAACCAACGCTGCCTGCTCTGATTCCAGAGAAGAAGACCTGCAAACCAAGAGGTCACTTAAATACTATAAAGACGGCTTGGTCTTGTTCAGTATCCAAAAGGACAATCATGCACATAAACAGTGATACATACTAGGTCTTCCGATATACACAGCCGACTCAAATATATGAACATGCAATATAATTAAGTCAATATACATCTAAGGTAGCAATAAAAACTTGCCATGGTTTACAAACTCAGCGGGTATATGAGCGTTCCCAGTACCACCATGTGTATCAAGGATCTGATTGCTTGTGCTGATTGATGAGATGCTTCCCTGTGATTGAGCTGCACTGTTGTCCATATCGCAATTGCTGGTGGTCCAAAAATCTTCTGATAAGCTATGTTTCCTTGCAGTATGATCTTGAACTCTTAAATCTTTTGATAGCTTACTTGCAGAGTTAGTTGCTATGGGCCTAGTATAGCATCCAAGACAAGCACTGCTCTGTTGCAAACGACATAAAATCATATGACTGATTAACAACAGACACTACAAACTTGGCTACCAAAGCCTGTACCTAATTATTTCAAACAGAGTGAATATTCTTGAGCACTTCTGTTTAAACTCTCAAACAGGCACTGTGATGTCAGTTTACTATTACATGAAACCATTCTCGTCTTAGCTCAAATAAAATAATAATTAGATTTATGTGTATAAAAGAAAGAGACCAAGGACAGGGCAAAAGGTGAATTACATGAACAAATTGTTAGAAGATCAGCTATTAACAACTAGGAAAAGGCATTCTGATATTGAAAAAACTGTACAAAATATAATATAGATAATGAGCAGACAAGCATCTTAAAAACGCGTAGCTGGCAGAATGTCAAATCAAGAACCATGTAAAGAAGGAAAATAACTTCACATTCTAGCTATTTCAGGTTCTGTACAGCCAAACAATGCCCAAATGTCAGCCTTGTTGTCATTAGAACATGTATAAAACTGCCAATTCAATAAAAAAATTTGTACTACAGAACCACAAGTTTTACATGTTATCACCAATTACATATTATGAATAAAAGAGTTGGAAAGATTGCTCGAGTACAAAACAATAGTCCATTACCAGTTAGATTCAAAATAAGTTTGACTGTATGTATCACTTATTTCAGGCAAGCGAGTGCCGACGAGAGAACAGTGACTTCCTAGTTTACATGTACCCTAGCCATTCAAATAGAATTTAGAACATTAACATTGGGTTATGATGATCAGCAATATCAGGTGTCGAGCCATAGAATCTACTAAAGTCATTGTTTATGCCAAATGTTGGATTAACAGCAGTATGAAGTACACCTAAAAAAAATAGTCTGGCTTGGCTAAATTAAGCCTAAGGCAGGTGCAAAGACCACTCAAAGACACCTAAAAGTAAAGTCACAGAGAGCAGAATAAACTCCTAGAAGCATTGTTTCTCTACCGTGGCCCTCCAACACTTATAATCAAAAAATTTTACTAGCCAAATAAACTTCACTGGCAAAACTTTCTAATGGTTGGAAGAAAATGGATAAAAGTTACCCAAATATCATCTCTTATTCACATAACATTATTCACATAACTTATCATCACACACACACGCACACACACACCTTAAGTGGGAACGTTCGCTAAAGAACCCATATTATCACAACATTTGTGAGGACCAAAAAAAATTCCCACTAAAATTTTCCTCCAATTTGTACCAACATTCACAAGTCACCAAAAAATGTACCAAAATATTCTCAGCCAAACCATAAAAAGAGATGAAAAAAATTATGTTTTTCGAGTGTAGTGATAGGATAGAATTTATGTGTCAAAGAGTTTCTGCTCAAAGCACCAAATCTTGTGTTTAGAATTGGAACTGGTTACAGCTGGATTTCTAAGCAAATTAAATACTTTCATAGCCATAGGACACAAATTAACAGAAAACAGCAATTCGACTAACAAATGCCATATAAATTTGCATAGGCCTAAAAGTCCATGATCCACATCCATTCGATAAATTTATCAACATCCACCTGTTAAAGCATGTTCACGGTCATTATTGAAAAGATTCCACAGAAAAATTTAGAAAAGAAAAATAGTGTTTCATTGGACACACTTGAGCTCATATCTGAAAAACCAAACAAGATCTTGACAATTTTTACAAAGGGCTTGTCGCACATAACATGTCATGGGAGCCATTGTAAAATTCCCAGAGGCATAATAAAATCATTGATCTCCACCAACATCTCGCAATCAACAGACACTTATAATCATAAAAACAAGCTATCCCAAAACCACCAAACATAACACAATGCTTAATCATATCTAGTCTCCGTTTTCTGCACAAATAGCTCCTAGAACGCCAAAATAAATCATGCAAGCTGGAGACTAAGGTCAGCTAAAGCAACTTTCATTTCCTTTTCTTTTAAAAGTTTCTAAGCAACCAAACATAACCACAAATTTAAAGTCTCAAATGTCTTTTTTTTTCCCTTACTTTTCTCGGTAACTAATCAATAAAGCATCTAACCCACCAAACTCACTTAAAAAATCAAACAAACAACATTCCAACTCCCAGTCAACCATAATAAATCCATAAGACTCAAAAACCCATCAAGAAGAATCAAAAATCCATAACACAGAACCACAATACTTACCCCATTCATACAGTACAAGAACCACTTACAAGCTTCAAACCAGATCGGCAGATAACAGTCTCCTCCAGAAAACAAAACTCAATCAGTATCGAATCCCCGGGTAGAGAGATCAGGGAGAACTGGAAAACAAAAACAGAATTACCCAAGAATAAGAACACGAAATTAAAAATTACAAGCTTGTAAGCAAAAGCAATAAAAAAAATTCACCTTTTAAATCCCTTTGTATCCCTTTTCCCTGAAATTGTTTTACAGGATTACAGGTTCAGATGGGTTGGCCCTGTTCTTCTTCTCTGCTAATTATTATGAGAATGAGGGAAGAAAAGTAGAGCGTTAATACTGTATTGAATAAGATATATACAGTGGAGAAAGAGTTTGCATTGGCCCCACACTCCCACTTTTTTATTAATTATTATAAAAATATATATGTTAGATCATTTAAATAATTTTCTTTAAAAAATAATTATTTTTATTAAAAAATAAAAATTATAAATAAAAAAATATCTTCAACCTATTAATTTATTGTATATTAATCATAATTTAATAATTAAAATATATTAAATTTATTTATATATTATTCTAATAATAAAATTTATAAATAAATATTTAAAAATTTATAAATTAATTTCAGTATGTTCAAATTATTTTATTTTTTAATTAAATATATTTTTATTTTTTATTTTAATTAATAAAATATATATTATTATGTCACTTATAATAATATTTATCATGGTAATTATATAAAAAATTGATGATTAAATTAACAAAAATAATAGTAATTAAGATATTAAGCGTAGAATTTGTACATGACTATATATAAATCTCACTACCATTAATTAAATTAATGCTAATTTAATGATGACTTTTTTGAAGGAATATGATACAAATTAGAAGAAATTTGATAAAATATTGTCATTTTTAACAATTGAAGAAATTTTTTTACTTCTTAATTCAATCTTAAACCTTAATTTCTTCACATTTTTCAAGTTTTCTTAAAAGAAATTATCAAAGTAACCACTTCAATTAATAAGAAAATAGATATTCAATCAATGAAATAAGTTATTCAAGCTCAAGTTCAAGCCCATCAACCCATTAAATAGCATTGTTGGGCCTCACCCAATTGTGTAAGACCAAAGGAAACATTTTTGGAAATTATATTTTAATTCATAATATGATTCAAAAATTATATATTAATCAACTCAATTCATTGTATTATGAAATAATCATGAAGAAAATGAGAAAATGACATTTAAATTTTTATATGGAATATGAAATTTAAATTAAAAATTTTATACATTAAACTCTTATAAATTTTACGTTTAATTAAAATACAAAATTTAAATTATAATGTAATTTATAAATTATATATTAATAAATATTTTCTAAGGTGGTCCAAAATTGACCCAACAATACAAGTCCTAGAGGTACAATAATTGACAGTGTCCTGATGAGTTGGTCCATGCTTCCATTGCCAACCACTTGTTCTTTTGTTGATTTAACTCATAAATTCTTAAGGGCCATGAACTAGAAAGAAAATATCTCCCTTCTTAAGATGTCAAAGAAAACAAGTAAATCAATTCCTATATGTGAGAAAAATATGTGCTTTTTGTCGTTGTATACTTGGTTGTTCAAAATAGTTAGGCTTTGTTATGGGATAGCTCGAAATCATATCCTTTGATTATGAGATTTGATAAATAAACGAGTAATAATTTTTTTTAATAAAAATTCGACTAAAAATGTATATAATTCATAGTTTAATAGTTTCATGATTATTATTATGTTTAAAAATATATAAATTTAATAAATTTATTTATGGGACAAAAATTTTTTACTAATTTTTTGTATTCTTGATTTTTATAAATTCAATGATATGGTTCAAATTTTATTTTTATTAATTTTTATTTTTAAAATATTTTAATAAATAAAATTAATTAAAAATATAAAAAATTAGAAAATCATCACAATATAGAGCATTTGGCTTAAGCAGTCTTCTCGAAGCTACAACATTCGATTTGACGGTGTTGGAAAAGATTACTAACTATTGTCCATGGTTTTGTTTTACATGTTGAATGGGCTCCATTTCGTACACGATAGATTATGATGCATCATTTGAAAGCATTCGTGGGTTCAATTGATTGATCCTTAAGCATCTATCTAAGACATGTACAGAATTAAATTTCAAGTTTATAGATCAATGGTTACTTGAATCTGACTGCATTCTGCCATTATCAATTTCAGTTTGGATATGTAAAGAAAGTTTGTCAATTATAAAGGGGCTTCAGTGAGGGAGAAATCATAGCATTTGCATAGAGAAAATTGGAAGGAAACTTGAATAACAGAAGTTTGGTACAAAAAATTTTGCCCAATATTTGTTTAAAAAAAAAAAGAAACATTAATTGGACAAAATTAATTTCTACACTATTTACAGGCAATATTTAAACTGATAATCCTTGCAAATTTAGCTACTCCGAGGATGATCAGTATGAACATTCCATTCTGTGGACTCTGTCCCTCAGGATTCCAGTGTACAAGGCTACCCGATTTGCTGGCATTCCCGGAATTTCATTCCCGCAAATTCTGTCAACTTTCTTTGTAAATTTCTTGTTCTGTTCTTTCCTGTACTCCTCTCCATTCCCAGCTGTGTCCTTCACATTCTCTGCAAAATGCACTCTCTTCTTTTTCTTCTTCTTCTGCTGCTGCTGCCTCTTCCTCTCCTCTACGCACATACACAAAATAAAATTAAAATCATTGACAAATGACAAAATTTTCTTGGAAAACATTGAGAAGGGAAAATTTTTAAGTACCTGAATACAAGCAAGAACGCAGAGTTTTCTCTGGTGGCAGCTGGGAATCTTGATTTTCAGGAGAAGAATCGTATTTTGGCTTGGAGAAAGCAAAAAAGAGAACAGTGCTGGAAACGATCATGGCAGTGGCTACGACAACAGATTGAGAATTTATAATACTAGGTCTAGACATACTGATAGCTAATATTTGCAGAAAGCATACAAAACCCAGAAGGCATAACCAAGAAAGGAGAAAACTTTGAAGAGAAAAGAGAAGCTTGTTTGGAGATGAAGACTGGGTCTGAGCAGGAATTTATAAATGTACAGTTGGGAATGGACGTAGCAACCTGGATCTCTCGGTTGCTTTAGAGGAAGGGAGTGTTTGGTTCTGGGTTTTTTTTGTTGGCAGTGCACCACACGTAAAAGCTAACGAGGGAAAAGCGCCTTTGGGAGGAGTCAACGGTCAAATCAGTAGTCCAGTTGTAGAGAATGGGAATCTGGTCCAAACTTGGAGAGCGTGTGTTTTGTTTGGTCAGGAACCAATGGTTGATCATCATGGAATACAAAAGGAGCAATAAATGTAAGGTCAGATTGTGAATGGAAATATCTGATTGGCCCATCAGAATACCTCAACAAAGGAAAAGCCGCACCGGATACAATCTTGTGCCCAAATCATCTTCCATCACACGTGGCGGAAGACTAGATTTTGGACCGGTCGGTCGTCGTGTGTCCAAAAATCGGGTAGAACTAGACATTGACGTGATTTTGATGCAATCTACACGTGTCCTTGAAATAACACACACCTTCGAAACTGGAAACGCCACTCGTGTACACAAATTTCGCCACGTGATTGCACACGTGCAAGCTCATCTCATCGTCTTTTTAGAATCTTGGTTCTTTCTGCACCGTTCATCTGGTTCACGTTCTTCCATTCAAAGAAACAAACTTCATCTTGATTTTTACATTCATGATAAAAATTGACAATTTGATGTTGGTTTTTTGTTTTCGTATTTATATTTTTTTATATTTAACGTTTTAAATTTTAGGACCGTATTTCTATCGGCTACTAATAAAATAATTAATAAAAGCATAATCAGAGACAATCAATAAACACAAATTCATTAGTTTTACAACAATCAGTGCCAAAATCATACAACATCCACATCTCTGTGAAATCCCTGATAAGAACACCACCACCATGGAAGGAGAATAATACCACATCTGCAGGCTCTCTGATGCCGTATGATTTATTGCTACACTACCACAACCAGTCGTTCACAAAGGTAAGGAAGTTCATTATTTAAGAACCAAGTGGAGGATGACGTTTAAGTGGTGAGGATTGGAGGCATGTAATCCGATTTAGCACCGAGAACACGAGCCTTGGTGTCGGGGAAGAACTCGGCTCCTGGAAGCTCTGTGACGTCTCCTTCGCTGCCAACGCCAATGGGGTAGCGGAGCAAGTGACCTGGCAAGTCATGCTCAAGCGACTCACTGGAATACAGGTTCCAATACTTCTCAGCAATCTGGTTGACCTTCTTAACACATTCAACACTTTCTGGCTGGAGGAAGGTGTCATCGAGCATGCCCAGGTGCTCGTACCACAATGACATACGGAAGCCATGGATCTGGCCGCGTGCAGGCACCCTTGATGACAAATGATATGGTTGGAAGCCTCCCATGGCAATCTCTGAGTCCCTGGCACCATCCATGGATCGCTGGTTGATGTTGGCAGATCCAATTATAATGTATTCGTCGTCAACTGCGAAGGCAAGGGTTGTTAACCATGTAGCATGCAATTATAGGAACGAGGCAAGAGAGAAAAATAATTTGAATTACACAGACTTTCTCATTTTGGAAGTAACTAGATAAGAAAAAAGAGGGAATTCTCTGTATTTATCAATCGGCGAGTTTAAAAAGAAAAATAATCAAAAGACTAATTCATGCCGAAATAAAATGACTTACCGATCATCATCTTGGCATGAACATAGATCATGAAGCGTCTAGCTTCCTGGGCTCTAATGTAGTCTGAGTCAGGTTCTGGCTTTTCTGAAGGTTCATATTCTCCACTCCTCTTCACCTCTCGGTTCCCAAGGCAGAAAAATGTCAAATAGTTCCGGGGATCCTCCTCAATACCCCTAGCTCTGAGAGCTTGAACAACATCCTTATACATCATGTCCATTGTCCTTCTCTGCCAATCTAATATCGCCTGAACCGTACCAGACTCTGGGTACCCCTCAGGCCACATGGGGACAACAACATAGACAGTGAATCTCTCCCCAGCCTCAATCTTACTAACAATCTTCAGTGAGAGCTCCTTTGGAATTAGATGCAAAGCATTGATTTCCTCCGGCTTAATGTCGTCAGCACTCCAAGCAAATGAGCTTCCAAGAAAATACTGATTTTCAATGTAGATAAAATTCTTTGCACGGCGAATAGCATGAATATAAGCATCCTGAATGCTTCGGTCAATGATATTATCCTTTCCACTGACAAGCCCAGCTCTGGCTGCATCTTCAGGTGTCTCTGGAAAGCCAAAAGCAGCTCCGCCATCAATGGATCTAAACAACTGCACATTCCATGTATCATGATCATCTGGGAACATAACTGGAGATGGAGGAATCATTATGTCTCCAAGTTCTCTCAGATGCACAAGTACATCCTTCCCACCCTGCTTCCTCCATCTCTGCTCAAAATTAAATAAGACATCCCAAGCAATGGGACCTTCAAGGCGGGAGTGAATGTCATGCCAAGGTTCCCTTGGACCCCCTTTTGTAATTGCAGCACCCTTGAAGTTTGGCTGATGGAAATCATCATGGTGTGCAGTGTCTAATGTCCTGAAAAGAGAATGGAAGGCAGTATCATATCTCCCATCACAAAGATCAATACCTCCAACGAAACTCACAATTCTCCTCTTTTCTTCGTCCCCGTTGGGCATCGAACCATCCACAACCACAATCTTCTGGTGATGAGTGAACATGGTGGAGATTTCCATATCCTGAATAATGCTACCACCGTCATCAGGATTACGGGGGCATAAGATGCAATGGACATCAGTATCACGGAAATAATTTCCAGTTTCTTCATCATGAGTACACATCAGGCCGTCCTTCTTAAGTAAACCAACAGAGGTTCTATCATCCCAAACAAGCATACAAACCCTGACACCTTCAGATGCCTTCTTCTTCAGCAGCTCTCCAAGTGTGATGTCTCCTCCAGGCTTTGGCCTCCTCGAGTCCCTTATCAAGGATATTTCAGTATACACAGACCAGCCAGTGATATAAATCAGATGTTTTGCATTGGTGATTGCATCAAAAACATCCTCCCAACATCTGTGGGCCTCGTAATATTTGCCTCCAGCAAGAGGAATTTTAGGAACAAATTTATCTGGGACATGAGCATCTTGGTAGAGAGAAACCTTGCATCCTATTCTCTGTGAGAAAAATGTAAATGGTACCCCTGGATATTTAGCACTCCTGATGCCTCGAGACCAATTACGGTCTTTTGTTGCTTCAAAATATTGAAGCTTCACATGAATCTTTGAGCCTGACTTTAAAGTATTTTTATCTTCATCTAAGATCTCAATCCATTTATCAACTTCTTCCCCATCTATAATTTCTTCAACAGGTACATAAGCCCTCCCAATTAAAGTTGCTCCAATAGGATTATCATCCTTGATAGTGAAAATGATATTTGAAGCCATATGAGCACAGTATATGTGAAAAGACTCATACCACCTAGGATTGGAAGCCTCATTCTCCAACATTCTGGTCCTCCCAACTCTAGCCTTTTCTAGATCAATAGTTGCATAGAGTTTACTAACTCCTTTGCCAAGTTTCAAAAGCTACAGAAAAAAAATTATCAATTAGAAACTGAAGGCAAGTAAATGAGATTACATTGACAATTTAGAAAATGAACAAAGATTGCATCTTAAAGAGCAATCAAGCCCACAATGAATGAGAAATTCTAGCCCATGATGGGCAACAAATTCTAGATTAAGCTAAGGCGAAAAATTCAAGGCCATAATCCTACAAGAAGTTCTAGTCAATTTTGGGTTGAGAAATTCAAACCTATGAAAAAGAAATTAGTTCAGAAACTTTCTGTTTCAAAATAGGGCTATGTCTTCAGTTCATATTTAAAAGCAAAGAGGAATCAACAAAATTAGTTACGTACTACTTATTCATCTGGTAATATCTAAAGATGGTACGGATGGTCCTGAGAAAAACTGAAACAAAGGTACTCTATGACAATATGCAAACATTTATACAGTGGCCTGGTATAATTGTAATATAAGAAAGCAATAAAAATAACATAGAAATCCATATTTGAAGGCATTCCCCCTAGGAAAAAAACTCTCAATAGTTATTCATATATAGACATTTCTGAGGTTTTGTTGCTACACAAAATCCAAGAAAAAGGCCATACAAAATCTCAGGCTGTAAAATGCTCTTCATGGAGGAGGAAAAAGTTAGTGAAATACAAAATATGGCCACAAAACTCATGAATAAGAAAATAAATCCAGTTTCCATGTTTAAAATAAGTGACCATAGAGTTCATCTTGATGTTTGGACACTAATCAGAGCAAATGTTTGGAATTAAACTGTGTCTGTCCTGGCAACATGGCAGTGATCAATTAAAAATAAACAGGCAGAAGTAGTTACTATTCCGAAATGAATTTAATCATGGATCAAATCAACGGGGTGAGAATTTTGAGATGTGCTAATCCCAAAGCATGTATATTCAGATAGGGAAATGATATCAACAACTTTTTTTCTTTTATTTGCACCAGAATTAACATGCAAATCCATCCGATACAGGCTCTTCTGTCAATTTAACCTAAGGCAGGTAGATGTAATAAGTTCAAAACTACTTAGAGCTGAACAATGAAATCCGCTTTGATCGGACCAATTATTGAATTAGAGATGCTATACCATGCTGACATACAAATTTTCACAACGACAACCACATAAAGCAGTATGCAATCATTCATTAGCACGATATCACTTCACTAACTTATTTAGTTCACTGAAATTATATTTTATTTTTTCCAGTTGATCACTACATACAAGCAAGAATTCACCTATCAGTCAAATTATCTACTATAACAAATCAATATCCAAATTACAACGATCACCCGAAAACAGAACCGATATCACTCAATCAAAAAGAGAAACTATGAGATCAAATGATATACGTTACGGAAAAAGTGGCCTCCACCCCCACTTTCAAGGTTATCAACTTCATAGATCGTAACATGTAAAGTTCCATGCAGTAAAATCTGCGCCATTTTCACCTGTGACACTCACAGAAATACAAAATTCAATATATACAAAAAGGATTAAGTCACACTTACTAGAAAAAAATTAAACTGTAGAAAAACAAACAAAATGAAAACTAAACCCAGATGAAAAAACTTAAATAGATGATAATTAAACAGAATGCAAGACCAGATTATCAAAACAGAGTCAACATATTCACTAAACATACATATATGTAAGGAAGGTAGGAAGGAAGGAAGGATAAAAACACTAACTTGGAGTGAAGGAGATGTGAGAAAACCTAAGATGGTCTGAGAAGAGAAGAATTCATGACCTGTTCGGGGTTTTTGCAGTTAATATATAGCACGTAGAATGTGAAACACACCAAGAAGAAAGGTGAACAGAACCGTGAAGTGAGACTTTTAGAGCTCCCTGTGGAGCCAATGACAATTAAATTCATATTTACTTTTCGTTCTTTATATGTTTGTTTAATTATTTTATGGTCCTTACCTTTTTGTTTTTTTCAATTAAACCATATATTTTTTTTACTTCTTTTCAAATGAATCTATTATGTCATCAAAATCCTACACTCTCATAATTTTTTTTTTTTAAAAAAAACAATGATTTTGATGTTAAATTGTTGATATTGTAACATTTCTTTTTTAAATTGATTAATAAAATTCAAAATACAATGCAATTATTGTAAAATAATTTTAATAATTAATTTAATTATTTAAAATAGAAGAATTTTAAGATATCATATCTTACTAGTATAATCATATTGAGTTATGGTATATCAATAGTTATAAAAATTGCACATAACAATTAATTTCAATATAGTTTAAATACAAGTATTGATTAATTTTAATTGTAATTTTATAATATGAAATATTTTTTATTTGAGTAAAAGTAATATTTAGCAAATTTTTGAATATTTTAGTCTAAAACACAATTTATTTAGAATAAAGGGACATGTTATGTGAAACCACAAAATATATACACCTTACACAAAAGCAAATATCTTAAAATGGATAATTTATTAAAAAGCTACTGTTAAATAACCTTTTTTTTTGTTACATGTTAATTTAATAATAACTACTAATGTTAGTTAAATTTGATTTATACTTTCAAATGATGCCGTCAAAATAATAAATATTTATTTTTTAATTTAATATTTATACAGTCCCAATTAACATTGTAAAAAATATTTATTTATATTAATATTTATTAATTTTTATAATAATTAATAACATAACTTTATTTAACGGTGATAATTCGAATAATTATATGGTATTCGTATCCAATTATATTTATGTCGTGTTAAAAGAGATTAAAATAAATTTAATTTATTTAATTATCGTACTAAAAAAAATTTAACTTCACACGATTATTACTCAATTAAATTTTTGTAATAGTATTACCTACTTAATTTTTTTAATTTATATTTTATTATATTTTTTAATATTTATAATAATATTTTTTAATACTAATTTTATCTATTATAAATATAATTAAATATTTTTTAAAATATAAAAATTATAAAAATAAAATTTTTAAATAATAAATATAATTAATTATATCACAAATGCCTCACAACGGACTCCTGAGACAGCATTGATTGATATTTTGAATTTTAGGTCAAGTTTCGAAGAAATTGACCGTGTGTCCTTTTTAATTTTCTTCCCGGCGGAAATAAAAAATAATAATTATATTAGTAATAATAATAATTATTAATAATAATATACGGTATATTCTTTACACGTGCCTCACACGTTGAGTACGCTGATGACACTTCACCTAACAGTCACAATTACTTGAATCATCAATGGATGATTGACGAAGCCCAGGAGGCGAGCCATTCCGTTTTATCCGCGTGGCGGAAGAAGAAGATTGCCGACAGGGAGTACTGGAAGCTGGTGGTTGATCAGACGGTGGAGATGAGAGAGGCAGTCAAATCAAAGTACCTTTTGCGCTTTGTGATGATGAGCAAATGGATAACGATGGCCCCACGTTCATAAAGCTTGCAAATTGTGACACGACCCGTTCTGACACGTCCCTTACCTCTGTCTTTATTTAACGGAATCACGAACTCCCGATATCACGTGGATGCATCAAATGCTTATTACAGCGAATCATCATGTTGCGTGGGCTGGGCCTGGGCTCGGCTTTTCTGTCCAAGCCCAAAAAAGTTATTTAACAACCCCTTTTAAATTTCTTCATTTAAAATTACTGATAACTCTCAAATTACAAAAGCACTAAAAAAAACTTCAATTGGTTAATTGCAAATAATTTATTAGATAAAAATAAGGATAATTGTTATATAATTTAATAGTAAAAATTGACACAAATTATTATCAAGGACAACTTTAAATATGAAAGATCGTAAATGAGTTCATAAAATTTAACCTCTGTCAAACTTAACATCATACGTAGAAAAAAAAAATAATAAATTGTATTCTAATTTTGAATTAAAAAAATAATTGTTTGTATTGATTATCTGTATTATTATCACTATCTGTTATAATTATCAATTTATTTAAGTAATATTATAAAATATATATATATTTTAGATTTTTTAAGACAAGTAAAACTAATTGGTAGCATAAGATGCCAAATATTATAGATTCATTTACCCTAAAATATAATGTAATATTATTGTATTTGACTCCCAATAGCTTAACCAATGGAAGGTCAAGTTTCCTAAAGCTTAGCTTCTCTTCTAGGTTAGTTAGCTGACTATAATTTACAGCAATTTGAAGTATGAACCGGGTTTTTTTTCAAAGACTAATGGGCTCAAAAGTACAAAACAACCGGGGCCACTGCCCTATTAAATTATATTTTACATTACGAAATAATATTTTGATTTTATAAAGGAATAAAATATGTAATTTGTAAAATAAAATTATATTTATTTAAAAATAATTTATAATTCAAATAAAAATAAAAATTTTCAGGCATTTGTGTTTTATTAAAAGTTAAATCATAAATTAAATATATAATTATTTAAAAAATAAAAATTTCAATTCTAATGCATTGATTACGCAATTCTTTGGATAAAGAGTTGAATAAATTTTATATGAAATCAATTTTAATATGCAAAATTCATCAACTTTTTATAAAATTTTTACATTATATATAATAATTAAATAATTATAAAATAAATACAAGTGATATAATTTTCTTAGAATGAACAAACAAATAACATGACAGAAGTCTTGCTCTGTGCAATGTGTATGCACAATTGTACCAAATTTTAGTTTAATGCGGTCGTAGGTCACGAGCATAAATAGGTGCACCCCAGTGCTCCTTCATTGTTAAGCTAACTACGATAATAGATTGGACCGTCCATGCCATTATGCAATACAATCAATGATTATTCATGCAATAAAATGTGTCACGTGAGCTCAATCCACGCATCAGCGAGGATTCGAGGCACGTAATTGCATTTAGCACCGAGAACACGAGCCTTGGTGTCGGGGAAGAACTCGGCTCCTGGAAGCTTTGTGACATTTCCTTCGCTGTCAACGCGAATGGGGTAGCGGAGCAAGTGACCTGGCAAGTCATGCTCAAGCGACTCACTGGAATACAGGTCCCAATACTTCTCAGCAATCTGGTTGACCTTCTTAACACATTCAACACTTTCTGGCTGGAGGAAGGTGTCATCGAGCATGCCCAGGTGCTCGTACCACAATGACATACGGAAGCCATGGATCTGGCCGCGCGCAGGCACCCTTGATGACAAATGATATGGTTGGAAGCCACCCATGGCAATCTCTGAGTCCCTGGCACCATCCATGGATCGCTGGTTGATGTTGGCAGATCCAATTATAATGTATTCGTCGTCAACTGCAAAGGGCAAGGGTTGTTAACCATATGACATACAAATATAGGAACGAGGCAAGACACAAACATAATTTGAATTATACAGACTTTCTCATTTTGGAAGTAACTAGATAAGAAAAAAGAGGGAATTCTCTGTATTTATCAATCGGCTAGTTTAAAAAGAAAAATAATCAAAAGACTAATTTATGCCAAATAAAATGACTTACCGATCATCATCTTGGCATGACCATAGATCATGAAGCGTCTAGCTTCCTGGGCTCTAATGTAGTCTGAGTCAGGTTCTGGCTTTTCTGAAGGTTCATATTCTCCACTCCTCTTCACCTCTCGGTTCCCAAGGCAGAAAAATGTCAAATAGTTCCGGGGATTCTCCTCAATACCCCTAGCTCTGAGAGCTTGAACAACATCCTTATACATCATGTCCATTGTCCTTCTCTGCCAATCTAGTATTGCCTGAACCGTACCAGACTCTGGGTACCCCTCAGGCCACATGGGGACAACAACATAGACAGTGAATCTCTCCCCAGCCTCAATCTTACTAACAATCTTCAGTGAGAGCTCCTTTGGAATTAGATGCAAAGCATTCATTTCCTCCAGCTTAATGTCGTCAGCACTCCAAGCAAATGAGCTTCCAAGAAAATACTGATTTTCAATGTAGATAAAATTCTTTGCACGGCGAATAGCATGAATATAAGTATCCTGAATGCTTCGGTCAACAATATAATCCTTTCCACTGACAAGCCCAGCTCTTGCTGCGTCTTCAGGTGTCTCCGGAAAGCCAATAGCAGCTCCACCATCAATGGATCTAAACAACTGCACATTCCATGTATCATGGTCATCTGGGAACATATCTGAAGATGGAGAAATCATTTTGTCTCCAAGTTCTCTCAAATCCACAAGTACATCCCTTCCACCCTGCTTCCTCCATCTCTGCTCAAAATTAAATAACACATCCCAAGCAATGGGACCTTCAAGGCGGGCGTGAATGTCATGCCAAGGTTCCCTTGGACCTCCTTTTTTAATTGCAGCACCCTTGAAGTTTGGCTGATGGAAATCATCATGGTGGGCAGTGTCTAAAGTCCTGAAAAGAGAATGGAAGGGAGTATCATATCTCCCATCACAAAGATCAATACCTCCAACAAAACTGACAATTCTCCTCTTTTCTTCATCCCTGTTGGGCATCGAACCATCCACAACCAGAGTCTTCTGGTGATGAGTGAATATGGCAGAATTTTTCATACCCTTCATAATGCTGCCGCGGCGGCATAAGACGCAATGGACATCAGTATTACAGAAATAATTTCTAGTTTCTTTACCATGAGTAGCCATCAGGCCCTTATTTTTAAAAGAGGTTATATCATCCCAAAGGAGCATACAAACCCTAACACCTTCAGATGCCTTCTTCTTCAGCAGCTCTCCAAGCGTGATGTCTCCTCCAGGCTTTGGTCTCCTCGAGTCCCTTATCAAGGAAATTTCAGTAAAAACAGACCAGCCAGTGATATAAATAAGATGTTTTGCATTAGCAATGGCATCAAAAATATCCTCCCAACATCTGTGGGCCTCATAACATTTGCCTCCAGTGAGAGGAATTTTAGGAACAAATTTATCTGGGACATGAGCATCTTGGTAAAGAGAAACCTTACATCCTGTTCTCTGTGAGAAAAATGTAAATGGTACCCCAGGATACTCATCACTCCTAATGCCCCGAGACCAGTTACGGTCTTTTGCTGCTTCAAAATATTGAAGCTTCACATGAATCTTTGAGCCTGACTTTAAAGTATCTTTATCTTCATCTAAGATATCAATCCATTTATCAACTTCTTCCCCATCTATAATTTCTTCCACAGGTACATAAGCTCTCCCAATTAAAGTTTTATCATCCTTGATAGTGAAAATGATATTTGAGGCCATATGGGCACAGTATATGTGAGAAGACTCGTACCACCTAGGATTGGAAGCCTCATTCTCCAACATTCTGGTCCTCCCAACTCTAGCCTTTTCTAGATCAATAGTTGCATAGAGTTTACTAACTCCTTTGCCAAGTTTCAAAAGCTACAGAAAAAAATTTATCAATTAGAAACTGAAGGCAAGTAAATGAGATTACATTGCAATTTCGAAAATGAACAAAGATTGCATCCTAAAGTACAATCAAGCCCATGATGGGCCAACAAATTCTAGATCAAGTTAGGGCGACAATTTCAAGGCCACAATCCTGCAAGAACTTCTAGTTAATGTTGGGTTGAGAAATTCAAACCTATTAAAAAGAAATTAGTTCAGAAACTTTCTGTTTGAAAATCGGGATGTCTTCAGTTCATATTTAAAAGCAAAGAGGAATACACAAAATCAGCCACGTACAACTTATTCATCTGGTAAGATTTAAAGATCGTACAAATGGTCTTGAGAACAATTGAAACAAAAGTACTCTATGACAATACGCAACCCTTTTCATAATCATTTATAAAAGTGGCCTGGTATAATTGCAATATAAGAGAGGAATAAAAATAACATAGAAGTCCATATTTGAAGGCATTCCCCCTAGGAAAAAACTCTCACTAGTTATTCATATAGAGCTACATCTAAGTCTTTATAGCTGCACAATGTCCAAGAAAAATGCAATACAAAATCTCAGGCTGTAAAATTCTCTTCATGAAGGAGAAAAAGTCAGTGAAATACAAAATCTGGCCATAAAACTCATGAATAAGAAAAGAACTCCAGTTTCCATTTAAAATAAGTGACCATGGAGTTCATCTTCATATTTAGACACTGATCAGAGCAAATGTTTGGAATTAAACTGTCCTGGCAACACAGGAGTAATCAATTACAAAGAAACAGGTACAAGTTGTTACTACTTGGGAATGAATTTAAGCACGAATCAAATCAACAGGGTGAGAATTTTGAGATGTGATAATCCCAAAGCACGTATATTCAGAGAGTGAAATGATATCAATAATGCAAAATGATTATTTTCCAAACAGGAACATAGCAGATAAACTTCAAACAAGCTTCTTTTTTTTGGGCACCAGAATTAACAAGCAAATCCATCCGATAGAGGTTGTTCTGTAAATTTAACTTAAGATAGGGTAGGCATAATAAGTTCAAAAAATAATTAGAGCTGAACAAAGAAATCTGCTTTGATCGGAACAATTAGTGAATTAGAGATGCTATACCATGCTGACATACAAATTTTCACAATTACAACAACATAAAGCAGTATGCAAGTATTCAGTAGCACTATATCACTTCACTAACTCATTTGATTCACTCAAATTATATAGTATTTTTTTCAGTTGATCACTACACACAAACAAGAATTCACCCATTAGTCAAATTATCTACTATAACAAATCAAGATCCAAATAGAAAAAACACATACAGATCACTCAAAGAAAAACAGATATCTGTCAATCAAAAGGAGAAACTATAAGATCAAATGATGTACGTTACGGAAAGAGCGGCCTCCACCCCCACTTTCAAGGTGATCCACTTCATAGATCGTAACATGTAAAGTCCCATGCAGCAAAATCTGCGCCATTTTCTCCTGTGACAATCACAGAAATACAAATTTCAATATTTACAAAAAGAACCAAGTCACACTTCCTAAAAGAAATCAAACTTTAAAATACAAACAAAATAAGCCAGATGATAAGTAAACAGAATGCAAGACCAGACTATCAAAACAGACATAACAGACTCCATATGTGTGTGTGTGTGTAAAAAAAAGAATGACAAAAGAAAAACACTAACTTGGAGTGAAGTAAAGGAATGATTTATGATATTACATGCATCAAATAATAAACATGAACCATTCATGCATTTTGACAAACACTTAGAATGCTGACATCACATGTATGACATATATGCAAAATATCAACAATGAGTTTATTTCTTACTAGAATTGATTGGATGATGAAGAAATATGTTTAAAAGTATGCAGATGCTACAATCTATGCCAACCAAGGGCAAGGGAGAAGCTTGGCCGAACACAAGGGAGAGAAGCTAGGGTTTGTTTTTGTAAACTTGTAAAAATTGGTAAAGTAAAGCCTTTATGACTTAAACATATTGATGCCTTTACATAATTACCCTTACTTTAATTAAAAGATCAATATCTAGCATGGACAAAATGATAATTATTCAATCATTACTATTTTATATATTTTAATCCTTATACTTAAATGCAAGATGTTCACTTAACTATTAAGTAAATATAATTAAGTAGAATTTTAAGAGTGTAAATATAATTATCCAACAATTATACATTTAAATTTAGATCCTTTAATAATCCATATTATCAATTTAACCATGTAATTTACATTAAATTACATTATTGTGCAAAGTTAAGAAAATTCTTTGAACACTTTAAAGAATTAAATATAACACACACACACACACACACACACACACACACACACATATATATATATATATATATATTTCAATCTATATATTATCTCAAAGTTGTTAACTTTTTTATCGATAATATTTTTTTTCTTTTAAATATCTATTACTGTCTTTGATTATTAGTGTGACCACGTAAGTTCACTCTGGAATAGCTGTGAACTTATTTTGAACTTTTTAAATTTCGAAATATTTGAAAGTTTAACGACTATAGTTAACATCTAGTAATATGTCATAACCCTAAACTACAATAAAATAATGCCTCATTGAATCATCTTAATTGTACATACCATGCGAGTAAAATTCTTTCGTCGTTCAAACAATTCTAAAATAGTAATTATTTTTTTAAATCATTAAAATAATTAAGGATTTAAGTCTCAAATTAAAGAAAACATAATTCATAATTCAACAAGCTCAAATTAAGTAATTTTTGAGAATATGTGTTATCACATAACTTAGTAATTAGATTTGAACATTAATTAAACATTCTTAATCCAAATGTTTAATAAATAATGAAGACAATTATTATTTTAGGCTTCATGGGGTTTGCGCAATGTACATATACAATTGTACCAAATTTTAGTTAATGAGATCATAGGCCACAACCATAAATAGGTGCGCCCTGGTGCTCTTTTATTATTAAGCTAACTGTGTTAATAGATAGGACCGTCCATGCTATTATGCAATAGAATCTATGATTACTCATGCAATAAAATGTGTCACGTGATTTTTTCCCGCGATTAATCAATTTACTATGTATATCTAACTAAATAATGTATACTTTGATGTCAAATTTAAATTTTGTAAGGTACAAATATTAATGCTAAATAATCACTAAATAATGAATACTTTAACGTCAAATTTACATTTTATAAAGCGCAAATATTGTCACTAAATAATGTAAATTTTTAACGTGAAATTTTAATTTTATCACATGTAAAAGTTTGACATTGATATTCAATAAATATCATCTTTTATATATATACAATAAGAATTGAAAATCTCTAAATTTTATACAATTTCTCACACTAATTTTTCAACTATTAGATTAATACACTTTTAATAATTGAAATTAAATCTAATGCATTTATTAATTAAAATGTATTAATTACACAAGTCAAATTAATTTTAAACTATTAACATTATATTAATTTAACGATTCAAAAATAGTGTAAGAAATTATGTAAAGTTTTAAAACTTCTAATTCTTCTCCATACACACACACACACACACACACACACACACTGATTATTGCACAAGACCATACCGTGAGAAATGGCAATTGTAATCAACCTGTTGTTTATTTCAGTACACTATGTACAAAGGGCATTACTCAATCATACAAATGGCAATTAACCATAAGCTCTTAACTACTAAATTGGTGTTAAAGTTCAAGAGGTCTTTTTGTACTATTTTGAAATTTAATTGTTCCTAAATATTACATTAATATAAATTAATCTATTTTATTATTTTAGTGTAAACTAAATTTATTTTACAATTTTATTTGTAAGTGATATCTAATAAAATTAAACACGTGAGAAGCTGCAATCTATCATCAGGACTTGGCTATGACGCGTTTCATGCGTCTTATAACCAAAATTTTACCAGCCAAATAAACTCCACTGGAAAAACTTTCTAATGTTTGAAAGAAAATGGATAAAAGTTACCCAAATATCATATTCACATGACTTATCATAACACACACTCCCTAAGTAGGAACGTTCACTAGAAAACCCATATTGTCACACCATCCTTCAGGACCCAAAAAAAACTTCCTACTAAAGATTTTCCTCAAATTTGTACCAAAATATTCCTGGCCAAACCATGAAAAGAAATGTAGCATGTCATTTGACACACTTGAGCTCGTATCTGAATAACCAAACAAGATCTTGACAATTTTTACAAAGGGCTTGATGCACATAACATGTCATGGGAAGATATCGTAAAATTCCCAGAGGCACAAAACAATAAAATCATTGATCTCCACCAACATCTAGCAATCAACAGACACTTGCAACCATAAAAACAAGCTATCCCAAAACTACCAAACATAACACAATGCTTAATCATATCTAGTCTCCATTTTCTGCACAAAAAGCTCCTAGAATGCCAAAATAAATCATGCATGCTGGAGAATGTAAAGCAAATCTCATTTACTTTTCTTTTAAAAAGTTTCTAAGCAACCAAACATAACCACAAATTTAATGTCTCAAATCTCTATCCCACCCAACCCCACTTAAAAAATCAAACAAACAAGATTCCGACTCCCAACCAACCAAACTAAATCCATAAAACTCAAAAAACCTATCAAGATATTCACTTAGAATCAAAAATCCATAACACAGAACCACATTACTTACCCCAGTCATACAGTACAAGAACCACTTACAAGCTTCAAACCAGATCTGCAGATAACATCATTTCTTGAAAACAAAATTCAATGTGTATCAAATCCCAGGATAGAAAGATCAGAAAAAAAACAGAATTACCTGAGAATAAGAACATGAAATTAAAAAAAAACAAACAAACTTGTAAGCAAAAACAATAAAAAAAAATTCACCTTTTAAGTCCCTCTGTATCTCTTTTCCCTGAAACTGTTTACAGGATTACAAGTTCAGGTGAGTTGGCCCTGTTCTTCTCTGCTAATTATTTTGAGAAAGAGAAGAAAAATAAGTCCTCAATACTGTATTAAGATACGTACAGTGGAGTTTGGATAGGTCCCGTACTCCCACTTTTTTTAATTATTAAATAAAAAACCATACAATAAACATCTTAAATAATTTACTTAGAAATAATTATTTTTATTCAAGAATAAAAATTATGAATAAAAAATAATATTTATTATTGGATTGAAATGTTCATCACATGCATAAAATTAAAATTTGTGTTTATTAAAATATTTTAACAAACACTTGATGTGCCAATTGATCATACATTATATATATGCAAAAATTGACAATTTTGAATGAGTTTAGAATACTTACTTGATGAGGGATGACGATGATTCTTCAATTATGTAAAGAAACCACAATTTGCACCACCAAAAGTTGAAGAAGTTTGCTTAGCCGAATTGGGAAGGAGAGAGCTAGGTTTTACAAATTAAGTTTATGCATTTTGGTAAAGTTAGCTATATATATAATTAAACATAACCATGCTTTTCCACGTATGCCCCCACTTTTAATTCAAAATAAATATGTGCCATAGACAAAATAGTCATTAGTTTATAATTTTTATTTTATACATTTAAGTACTTAGACTTAAATGTAAACAGTTGATTAACTTTTAACCAAATGTAATTAAGCATATATATTTGAACTAATGTGTAATTATTCCATAATTACATATTTACATTTAGATCTTTAAATAATCAATATTATCAATTTGACCATATAATTTATACTAGATTATATTTTAATGTAAATTTTAAAAAAAATATATTTTAAACACTTTAAAGAATTCATAAATATATATAACTATTATATATATTTGTTTCGACTTAAATATTATCTCAAAGATGCTAGTTTTTTTTTACTGAAAATGAACAAAGATTGCATCCGAAAGTACAATCAAGCCCGTGATGGGCCAACAAATTCTAGATCAAGTTAGGGCGACAATTTCAAGGCCACAATCCTGCAAAAACTTCTAGTTAATGTTGGGTTGAGAAATTCAAACCTATTAAAAAGAAATTAGTTCAGAAACTTTCTGTTTGAAAATCGGGTTATGTCTCAGTTCATATTTAAAAGCAAAGACGAATACACAAAATCAGCCATGTACAACTTACTCATCTGGTAAGATCTAAAGATTGTATGAATGGTCTTGAGAACAATTGAAAAAAAAGTACTCTATGACAATACGCAAACCTTTTCATAATCATTTATAAAAGTGGCCTGGTATAATTGCAATATAAGAGAGGAATAAAAATAAAATAGAAGTCCATATTTGAAGGCATTACCCCTAGGAAAAAACTCTCACTAGTTATTCATATATAGCTACATCTAAGTCTTTATAGCTGCACAATGTCCAAGAAAAATGCAATACAAAATCTCAGGCTGTAAAATGCTCTTCATGAAGGAGAAAAAGTCAGTGAAATACAAAATCTGGCCATAAAACTCATGAATAAGAAAAGAACTCCAGTTTCCATTTAAAATAAGTGACCATGGAGTTCATCTTCATATTTAGACACTGATCAGAGCAAATGTTTGGAATTAAACTGTCCTGGCAACACAGGAGTAATCAATTACAAAGAAACAGGTACAAGTTGTTACTACTTGGGAATGAATTTAAGCACGAATCAAATCAACAGGGTGAGAATTTTGAGATGTGATAATCCCAAAGCACGTATATTCAGAGAGTGAAATGATATCAATAATGCAAAATGATTATTTTCCAAACAGGAACATAGCAGATAAACTTCAAACAAGCTTCTTTTTTTTGGGCACCAGAATTAACAAGCAAATCCATCCGATAGAGGTTGTTCTGTAAATTTAACTTAAGATAGGGTAGGCATAATAAGTTCAAAAAATAATTAGAGCTGAACAAAGAAATCTGCTTTGATCGGAACAATTAGTGAATTAGAGATGCTATACCATGCTGACATACAAATTTTCACAATTACAACAACATAAAGCAGTATGCAAGTATTCAGTAGCACTATATCACTTCACTAACTCATTTGATTCACTCAAATTATATAGTATTTTTTTCAGTTGATCACTACACACAAACAAGAATTCACCCATTAGTCAAATTATCTACTATAACAAATCAAGATCCAAATAGAAAAAACACATACAGATCACTCAAAGAAAAACAGATATCTGTCAATCAAAAGGAGAAACTATAAGATCAAATGATGTACGTTACGGAAAGAGCGGCCTCCACCCCCACTTTCAAGGTGATCCACTTCATAGATCGTAACATGTAAAGTCCCATGCAGCAAAATCTGCGCCATTTTCTCCTGTGACAATCACAGAAATACAAATTTCAATATTTACAAAAAGAACCAAGTCACACTTCCTAAAAGAAATCAAACTTTAAAATACAAACAAAATAAGCCAGATGATAAGTAAACAGAATGCAAGACCAGATTATCAAAACAGACATAACAGACTCCATATATATGTGTGTGTGTGTGTGCGGGTGTAAAACCGACAGAAGAAAAACACTAACTTGGAGTGAAGTAGATGTGAGAAAATCCAAGACGGGCTGAGAAGAGAAGAATCCAGGATCTGATCGGGGTTTACGCAGTGAATACATAGCACGTAGAACGTGTGAACCACACTGCGAAGAAAAACGAAGAGGTTCCGTGAAGGATGATGTTCAGAGCTCCGTGTGGAGCCAATAATGACCATTAAATTCGTATTTACTTTTTCGTTCATGCAAGTTTGTTTAATTATTTTATGGCCCCCAATTGTTTTCGTTTTACAACTATACTACCAATGTTTTACTTCTTTACAAATGAATCTATTATGTCATCAAACAAATGATTTAAAAAAAACAAACAATAATTTTGGTGTTAAATTGTTACTATTGTAACCTTTCTCTTTCAATTAATTAATAAAATTTTAAATATGACACAATTAATATAAAGATATTTTAAATTACATGATTAATCTAATTATTCATTCTGTTAGATATATGAATATAAAATAATTTAAAATATTTTAATTTTAATTTCTATAATATGTAATAATACTTAAACTTAATTGGTATCTATAAATTTATGAGTCCATAAATATATTTTATTCATATTGATCTTATTGAACGTAGAATTATAATTCATCGTTAAAAATAATACAATATTTTATTATTTAAAATAGAAATATTTTAAGATATTGAGTCTTATTATAATCATATTGAGTGATGGTAAATTAATAGCTCTAAAAATTGAGTGATAATAATTAATATCAATGTAGTTTAAATACAATTATTGACTAAGTTTAATTCTATTTTTTATAATATAACCTAATTTTATTTGAAAAAAAAATATTTAGCAAATGTCGAATATTATACGCTAAAACATAATTTATTTAGAATAAAGGGACATGTTGTAAGAAATCACAAAATATAAAAATTTTACACAAAAATTAATATCTTAAAAAGGATAATATATTAAAAATGATATTATTATTTCGAGAGATAGTCTCGGGTACATTTCGTAATACCTTGCGTCCAAAAATTTTTGATAGTTACAACTTAAAATAAATTATTTAAAATTTAAAATAAAAAATATAAATTTAAAACGATTCAAAATTTTAATATTTTAAATTTTTATATAAACCCGTTTTAAATTATAAATGACAAAATTTTTGATATAATAAAACCAAGTTTTTATTTCTCACAGAGAAGACAAATTACAAATCTCAAAGTTTATAAATTTTTATTGTTGTTAATTATTTTAAAAAAGAAAAATAGTATTTTTTATTGTATTTTTTACAATAAAAATTAAGGTTTTGTTTAACTAATACTTATTATATAGCATTAGTTGACAGTGCCTAAAACATCCTCTTATTTTTGTATTTATTAACATATATACTAATTGGTTACATAATTTCATTTATGGATGATAATTTAAATAATTATGTTGTAATGTCAAAAAATTAACAAAAAATTGATTCATTTAATAAAATTATTAAAAAAATAAAATTTTAATTCAACACAATAATTAAATATTTAAATAGCTTATAATAGTGTCAATTACTTAATATTTTTTTATTTATATTTATAATATATATTATAATATTTAAAATATTATTTTCTTAAATACTAATTAATTTCATTCTAAATATAATAAATATCTCTTAATACAAGATAAATATAATTAAAAATTATTAAAATAAACTTTTAATAATTAATTAATATAATATAATTACCTAAATAGTTAACCGTACTATAAATAATTCATATATTAAAAATTTTAAAGTTGAATTAAATACGATTAATATCACTCAGTTTAATCATTATGTCTTGTATATTATTTTAAATTTATAAATTTCAATTATGTTAAAAATTGCTTCTAACAACTTTGCCCAAATAAAATACTATAATTACATTTAAGAGAATTTTAAATTAAACATTTTTACCACGTTAATATTAATAATATGATAGAATTATTTAATTAATAAAAAAAATTTATTTGTTTATAGTGTTATAAAAAAATTAAAATAAATTTTATTTTTAATTAATATAATAAAAAATTTATATAATTTTTAAATTTTTTTATAAATTAAATAATTTTATTATATTATTTATATTAATATAATAATATTATCTCGTATATAATTCTCTCCTTTCATTCCCATTGGCCGACGCTCAGCTCTCCCCGTCAGCCCCTTGATTGATAGTTTGGTTTTGAGGTCAAGGCTGGAAGAAATTGACCCTGTGTAACTTTCAATTTTCTCCTCGAAGAAAATAAAAAAATAATAATAATATTAGTAAATAATAATAATAATAATAATAATAAACGGTGTATTCTTTGCACGCTCGTCACACGTTAAACACGCTAAGGACTCTTGAAATGGACTCCCCGAACGATAGAGATAATAATTACTGGAGTCATCAATGGACCATGGACTAAGCCGACGAGGTGGGCCATTCCTATATGTCCGCGTGGGGTAGTAGAAGATTGCCGACAGGGAGCGGCGGTCTCTGTTGCTTGATCTGACGGTGCAGATGGGAGAAGCAGTCAAATCAAAGGACCTTTGTGATGGTAAGTAAATGGATAAAGATGGTCCCACTTTATAAAGTTTGTAAATTATGACACGACCACCCCTAACATGTCCCGTTCCTATATCTTTATTCAACGAAATCGCCAACACCTAATATCACGTGGATGTATCAAAATGCTTATTGTTTAATCATTACGTTGTGTGGGCCGGGCCCTGCCGGGCTTTATACAAGACTTAAAAAAATAAATAGTTACAATGTTTTTAACAACCCTTTTAAATTTTTTCATTTTTTTTATAAAAAAATATAATAATTTATTCTAACAATAATAGAGACAAGAAAAAAGGACCGATATAACTTTATTTTTTTTTTTGTATGTACTGATTAATTTTTATAATTTTAAATATATTAAAAAATTTTAATTTATTAAAATACTCAAATCTATCGTGAGTTTGAACTAAATTAAATTATACTATTTAAGAGTTGAGTTTAAATTATCTCGATTCTTTTATTATTTTTAAATAAAAATAAATATTATATAAAATAATAACAAAAATTAACATGAATTATTATTATAACGATTTTTATAAAGTATAGTTCTTATTAAGTCTATATTAGATTTCAAAAAGAATAATAGTGCACAATTATTACTAAATTTGTACTCTAATTTTGAACGAAAATGAATAACCACTTGTGTTGGTTGTTTTTACAGTTATTACTTACCGTTATAATTATTAATTTATTTATGTAATGTTATAAAAAATAAAAAAAAATTAATGAATTGAAGTGATTTTAGATATTGTAAATAATTATTAAAACTAATTGACAGTAAATAATGCCAAGTATTAGAGATTCATGTACCCTAAAACATAATGTAACATTGTATTGTATTTGACTCCCAATAGCTTAGCCACGTGCCTAAATTTTGGTTATACGTTGAAAGTCAACTTCCCTAAAACTTAGCTTCTCTTTTAGAAAGGTTAGCTAACTATAGTCTAAGGCAATTTTAAGTATGAACCGGTATTTTTTTTTTTTAAAAGGCTAATGGGCTCAACAAGTACAGAACGACCGGGGCCATAGCCCCAATAAATTATATTTTACATTACAAAATACTATTATAATATTATAATATAATAAAATATGTAATTTGTAAAATAAAATTATATTTATTTATAAATTATTTGTACTTAAAATAAGAACGAAAATTTTCAAACATTTATATTTTATTAAAAGTTAAATTTGAAGTTGAATATATAACAGTTAAAAAATAAAAATTTCAATTATAAGGCATTGATTATGTAATTTTTTTGATTAAAGAGATGAATAAATTTTTATACGTAATAAATTTTAATATAAAAAATTAATTAATCTTTTATAGAATTTTAAGCATCGTATATAATACATAAGTAATTAAAAAATAAATATATATGTGATATCATTTTATTGGGTGACCAAACGAGCGAGGAGACAAAAGTCTTCCTTGGTACAATGTACATATATAATGGTACCAAATGTTAGTTTAATATGATCAGAGGTAAATAGGGGTACCTCGATGCAATGTCACAAGCCTAAATTGGGGTACCTCGGTGCTCTTTTATTATTGAGCTAACTACCTTAATAGATAGGACCATCCATGCTATTATGCAACATAATCTATGATTAGGGACCAAATAATTCGATGGGGGTAGTTCCTAAACCCTACCACATAGTTCCAACAACAATAAAAAAGCTACAAAAGAGACCAATGTTGCTGGAAAGAATGGTTTCAATATTACCCATATGTAATCCTTTGTATAGACGTTGAGGCTGGTGGACACTTAGATAGAATAAGCCTAATATGCCCGATGTGATGTCCTTGCTATTCATGCAATAAAATGCATCACAAAGTTTTCTCTAGCCACCAATCATTTTACTATATATATATATATATATATATATATATATATATATATAACTAAATAATATATACTTTAACATCAAATTTAAATTTTATAACGCGTAAATATTGACACTAATTAATGTACATAAAATTTTAATTTTATAACAAGCGAAAGTTGGCATTGACATTGAATACATACTATCTTCTATACATATACTGATTGTTGAACTGGACCATACTGTGAGAAATGGCAATGGTAATCAAATTGTTATTAATTTCAGTACTATATATGTACAAGGAAATTAATCAATCATACAAATGGCAATTAATCATAAGCTCTTAATTACTAAAATGGTGTTAAAGTCGAGAGATGACTTTTTGTACTATTTTGAAACTTAATTGTTCTTAAACATTACATTAATGTAAATTAATCTATTCTCTAATCTGAGTGTAAATGAAATTTATATACATTTTTTATTTGTGTGTGACATTTGACAGAACTAAAAATGTGAGAAGTTGGCAATTTGTCATTGGGACTTGATTATGATGGGTTTCATGTATTTTATAACTTTTAACACAAGATTTAAAATATTATACAAAATATTTAAAATAACTAAAGTAAAATATATAAAACACAAAATATAAAAGTTTAAAATATAAATATAAAATTTAAAACCTATCAGTATAAAATTTTAAAAAAATTAGGTGTATATTATATTCAATATATTATAGTGGAACGCTTTATCATCACATTTGGTTTAGAATTTAGCATAGATTGTTGGAAGGTATTGCAATTTTAGTGTTGACTACACACTTCTTTCGAAGAAGAAAGTATTGCCGGCTATCTTTTAAGAAATTAACATTCACCGCAGAGAAATCGAAACTACTGTTAACACAACATAAAATTTATGACTCATACATGCATATTCGTATGTTCATCTAATACAATTTTGGTAAATTTTTGTTGAATTGATTATTTCGAAGACTTTCTTCTTCTTCTGATACCGATGGTCCTCGAAGAAGACATGATTGTGGACTATCATCCACACAAAAATTAGCTTGGGATTCAGTGATCTCTGTAATGATGAAGTAAATCCATCCATATTCCTTGTATTTTAGTGAAAAAGTTGAAGGTACACATAGAAAACCATAGGCAAGCCCACACTAGCCAGCAATCTTGTGTCAATAATGGTATATAGAAAGCTAGCAGAGAAGAAAAGCAGTCGATCCCATAACCCTAAACCTAACCCTCCATTATTAAATGAAATCCTGAAACAGTACGTAGCACCCCTCACGAGGACCACAAAATTCTAGGGTATCTTCACTCATCAAGCTGTAAATGTGCGAGTGCAATAATGGTCCATCTAAAAGATACCCTTATGTTAAATGTTTTATCTACTGCTCTTCTTGTACTATGATTCATCATCTTCTCCCTTATATTTTTGTCCCACAACTTCCCCATTTGAAGATACTTCTTTCCTTTTGTTCTTTTTCTCTTTCTTCCTTTACAAACATGGTACAATCAAAGAAGTTCAGAGGTGTAAGGCAACGCCATTGGGGTTCTTGGGTCTCTGAGATTCGTCATCCATTGCTGTATGTACTCTCCTCAAACTACTATGTAACTACATGTTTTCATAGCAATATATCTCTTCTTTCATTCTTCTGTTTGTTAATACACTTCTGGTTCTGCAGGAAAAGAAGGGTGTGGCTTGGGACATTTGAGACTGCGGAAGAGGCAGCTAGGGCATACGATGAGGCAGCAGTTCTGATGAGTGGACGAAATGCGAAGACAAACTTTCCTGTCGATGCAAACCAGGAAGGAAAAGATCAGAATTCTGTATCGCAATCTCCTACTCCACTTTCTTCTAAGCTAAGTGCAAAGTTGCGTAAATGTTGCAAATCCCCATCTTCTTCTCTAACTTGCCTGAGGCTTGACACTGAGAATTCTCACATAGGAGTTTGGCAGAAGAGAGCCGGTCCTCGTTCTGATTCGAACTGGGTTATGACAGTTCAGCTAGGGAAGAAAAATGGCAAAGCATCGGAGCCCAAATCGCCTCCGAAACCTCAAGCAAAAGAGATGGATCACGAAGGAACAGAAGTTGGCGGTGGTGGACAAGATGAAGAAGAGACAGTTGCACTGCAAATGATAGAAGAATATCTGAATAGAAATTGATGATCATAATCTGGTACAAAACAAAAATAAGGGAGAGCTTCCATCGATGGAGTGTGTATATTAAATGCTTTCCGTATAATAAGCTTATGATTAAAACCTGCATGGTTATAAATAATAACTCTGTGTTTATATTACTTGTATGAGTGTAATGTAAAAGCTATTATTTACCCTGGAATTCATAAACCAGTCTTCAATGTATGTAACAAGATACATGCATTGAATTCTGTATGCATGTTTGTGGATCAAGAAAAATAATTATCTTTGTACCTTCTCTCGTCTTTAATGGGATGTCTTTGTTCTATATGTGCATATTCTAAAGTTTTATTCTATCAATTTATGTGTTAAATTCATGGTATAAACTTTTTTCTATGAATCATTCTTGTAGATAAAGAGAAAAATTAATTGAAATCATATTTGATGTGCATATGCATGCATGCATTTCCATTTCATAGAAAAGTGATTAAACCAATTGTTACAAGATTGTACTATTAAAATTTTTTTTTTTTGCCAAAATGTTCCTCAAGCTCTATGCACTGTGTTTCTGTAGTTGTTTTAGCTTTATGAAAACTCTAGATATTGTGAAATATTTTGAAAAAATTTTCATCAGATGAGTTTTTCTGTTGAAAATAATTCTATTTTTCAAAAAAGGAACTAAAATGTTCACTGAATTCTATGTAACTCTTTTTTACAACTTTTTTTTAATTTACCAAAAACATTAGACATCGTGATATTGTGTTGAATATATTGTGATAAGTAGTTGTTATCCCTGATGAAAATATTGTCCACAAATACAAGAACAAATATGTAACAGAATTGACGTTGCCATGACAAATTCTCTTGCTATATAGGCAATATATCATTCAAAATCATGATCATCATCATCGTGACAAATAATAATGTTGAAAATATAATGTTTCTAATAACATTGATAATGGTATATGTTGTATGGTCAAGCTTGTATACTATAATTTGATATCAATCGTACATGTGAGTTACATGTATTAATATCGATTAATTTAAACTATATCTAACAATATTGAAAACTATAGTTTGTATGTTAATTATTAAGAATGCTACGACAATATTTGTGATCACGTTGATAATGACATCTTACTGAATTGTTGCTCAATATTGGATCCGAATTTGCTTAGGAGATAATGTAAAATAATTAGAGTTTCAATTAAAGCAAGCTTAAATGTTAATTACACCAAGTACTTGAAACTTTATGTATTGAAAGTTAAACACTCAACACTCAACTGAAATAATCAAGCACAAATATGATTAATTAATGTCACATTGTATTTCAATTGATGGTGAATATGTGCTAATGTTGTTGCCTTTTACTTGAAAAATAGTTGATCCAAGACAACTAAAATCATGGGTAAATTGGAGATTCATGTTTCACTCATAATAAAATAATAACTCATAAAAAAATAATAATGAATATTAAAAAAATTAAAATTTTAAAACTACACCTTCATCGGTAACATATAGTATAATGTTGGATACTGTTAAATATATAAAAGGATATATAAAAATCTGCATTCTAAATAATGTATCATTAAGAAATAATTTTAATATATTAAATATTTAATTAGATTATGTCTTGAATTATTAGATAAGAATCGCTACTGTATAAACAAAGAGTTTGAAAGTAAACATTACACAATCAATATTTTTAAAATCATTATTAATATGATAATTATATACTGCATATAATTTAAGTGTCATGTTATTTAAGATACAAAATTTATCTTACATGATTTTTGATAACGTAATATCTTAAAAAAAGTAAAACAATTTTATTTGATGTACGATCCTTACTAGAAATAAATCATGCTATGTGAGTGTAAGAAATTCGAAACTTGTAAAAGCTACTCAAGATTCATTCAAGTTAATAACCATGCAAAAACATGTGGTTGGGATTCATTAATATATGGAATACATATGTAGCAAGGCAAACTCAAAGCATGCATTCACTTGTATTTCTAACAGTATCATGCAAGTCTAAGAATTAAAAATTGGCTATAGAGATTGAACACCCTATGTTTGTTGATTGAACGTCAATAATTGATTTCCATTTTGTTTTATCCAATAATATTGTAGACCAGATCTTATTAATTCAACATTAGGTTATAGCCAAGGGAGGTTGGTAGCTTTGCCTTTCAATTTTCCTCTTTTGATGGGGGCTACTGTACAAGTAGACTTCAGCAGTTAATTCTTCCTAATTTGACTTGATTGATTGCTTGATCAGGCCGGGGATCCACAATAATTCATTATATATTGCTGGGTTAATTAGCAACAAACTTAAACGTTTCTTAATTTCCATTTTCAGCCAAGAATTAGGGATTGTTACTTTGATTAACAAGTCATTAAATTGGAAGATGTTCATGATGGTATTCGGTGTGTAAACTTGAATATAAACAGTGAAATCAAACTAAGATTTTATTAAACGAATATATAGACGTATTATGTTAAAATATAACAGTATTTGAGCCATCACAGAGAAATTTTCCATTTGAGAAAGAATCTTAGTCACTGTAATTATTTATTTGGGTGCATATATAAACTTTTCTATGACTATGTTTTATCAATTAACGCCATGATCTATAACTCAACAAATAAAATTTGAAACGTTAACGCTAAATTTAAAATTTTGAATGAATAATGATGTACATACAATAATAGTTAAAGATGCTTGTGGGATTGACAAGTTGATGACTTGATATACTATTGACATTGATGAGAAGTCCTTAACATTGGTACAACTCTCTTGCCAATTCACTTTTAAAGTTCCATTTTGTACAACCATGTAATGTTATTGCTATCAAATAGTGGACTCTAATTTCCGAGGAGTTGTGACTACTATTCTACAGTTATATTGCATGATTGGTTCCTGTCCTTCATCGTCTTCCTGCAGAGATTTCGTGCGATGGGTATTTCTCATTTAATTGCTTTCTGAAACTTCGATCTGCAAGGATGAAAGCATTTTGTTCAGGAACTGTTGTCATCGTTAGCTCTAGCTTCATTTAATACATGACATGGGAAAGACTAAAGGACTTGGGTTGTTTTCACGAAAGGGCAGGCATGTGATGAAATGTTGTATGAAGACTATGAAATCTCTTTCGTATTTGAGTATTGATTTGGATAAAAATCATACTTAGTTCTTGTTGATAATTAATAGGTTTTGAATTCCCTTTGCAAGAGTTTCAATATCATTAGTTAAAAATATAAAATATATAACTATAATATTATATATATATATATATATATATGGGATTAAGGGTTTTTTTTGGATAAAATTTCTTACATTATTTATGTATTACCGTATTAATTTTATTTAAATAATTAAAATTCATTATATATATATATATATTAATTATTATATATTAATTATACATGCTGTATTTCACAACCCTACTCGTTTTTTCTGACCCCATTCGAGTTGTAAGCTGAAACTCGTGCAAAGATCCAAGCAAAGCAGAGTTCGATCTCTCCACATAATCCCGCCGAAAAAGGAAAGGAAAAGCATTAATTTTTCAAAATGATACTTGCAGTGTTGTTCGCAAACTCTGAAGGCAACATCCTTGTTGAAAGGTAAGCGTAGATCTGCACTGTCCTTTTTTTGTTCTCATGATCAGATCACAAATGTTAACTGCGATATTTTTCATTGAATTTCTTATTTAGGAATACCCTTTTGGGTCTTTCTTGGTTTATGTTTGTATTTGTTTAATATTGGGTTAGATCTCAAATGGGTTTTTCGATTTTTGTTAATATTTAATAATTTCATTCTGTTTTTATCAAACGAGTTCATTGGATTTTATTAGAATAGCGGTGTTTTGGCTGCACTGGTTTAAAAAATTTGAGAATATATATATATATATATATATATATATATATATATATATATATATATATATATATATATGAACGGTACTGGTGAATCAGAATCATCAATTTGGTAAATTCTATACAAGTGAGAGAAAGAAATGAGAACTAGCGCTACCCTCAATTGTTATGAAAATTGTTAATTTCTTGGCTTTTGGGATGATTGATTACTTTGAGAGGTGACACTTGCTGGAAATGGATTCTTAAGCTGAGTTTTTGGGTGATGAAAGTTGTTAATTTCTTGGTTCCTGGGATTGTTGACTATATTGAGATGTGACAATTGCTGAAAATATATTTTTAAGCTGAGTTATTGGTTGGTGGATGCAGGCATACAACTATGTGCATCCATATATGTATGTGAAATAAATGTCAGTTTTAGCAACCTGAACAATCTTTGTGACAGTGTAAGTGAGTTCTGTTATGTGAGTTAGCAAATAGAATGGTTAGAACTTTTAATTTGGAGTAGGATCAAATTATATAGTTTAGCAATTCAGTTATCGATAGTTTGGATATAGAGTTTAATGACAATGCCCTTGCATTGTAGTATCCAAGCTGTCCTTATTTTCTGATTTTGAGATGCAAAGGAATGCTAATTACCGGTGAAATGCTTTTAGTTATTGTAAGGATAGGTTGAATGATACAGTGGTGGAATTGTACTATGGTTTTGAGATAGAGTGGCATATGTTATGTGGTTGGTTGATATGCTTGTTCTCAATTGTGTGTGACTATACAGTTGTAGGCTACTGACATCTGTTGAAAACTTTTTGTTACCCTACTTCTTTTATGGCTTTTTTGCTTTGCATTAGATCCACTGTTGTGCGAACCATTGTTATAGAGTCTGTGCACCACATTGTTTATACAGAAGGGCTCTTTCCTTTCTTCTAGGAAAGGTTGGTAGTAATTTTGGGCCTTACTGTAATGGGGCTTTCAGTGTTTGCTGATAATTGAGAATAGAGGTTTGTGTGGGTGAGAAGTATCTATACCTTTGTCAGGAAATGATTTGATAGATTTTAAGGTTGCTTCCTTGGTGAAAATAGAACAGGTATTGACTGATTTGGTTTCCCTTATGAAGTGACATGCAATTGGTTACTTTAAACATGGCAAATGAGTTTGATGTGCTGTGCCCAGTACCACGATACAAGTATTGACTTTAAGATCAATCTCTTATTGCAGGTTTAATGGAGTTCCAGCTGAGGAACGGCTACATTGGCGATCGTTCCTGGTTAAACTGGGAGCAGATAATCTGAAAGGTGTCAAAAATGAAGAGCTCCTTGTTGCTAGCCACAAGTATGTACACTGCTTCACATATTTGTATCTACTATTTAAGAGACTCGGTTGTTTAGAAAACAACCTTTAGTCCTGAATGTTTATGGGGGCACATTATGATTTGTTAATTAATTTACTTTATTTTTTTCCTTTCTGCTTGAAATTATTTGACGTAAATATAGTTTTTTTTTTGTCTTTTCATCAGGTCTGTCTATATTGTTTACACAGTTCTTGGTGATGTCAGCATCTTTGTTGTGGGAAAGGATGAGTATGATGAACTTGCTTGTAAGTATATATATTTTTCTTAAAACGTGCGATGGAGTTCGTGCAAGGTTAGGAAGAAGTCATTAAACATGATGATGCCAATTTGTAATGCAAATTCATCTTGAATGGGCCATCCGATTCTGCATGTTGTAGGTTCTTTATTTTCAAGTTTGAATGATTTACAATCAGAAGTAATAAGTTGATCCTGTTTTTTACACGGTTTATCTCAGCTGGTTCAACTCCATAATTAGTTTAAGAGTGCTTGCTGTCCTCTATTAAAGTACAGATTTTTTACATTATGAACGTAGTGAATGCTATTAGTTAACACAGAAATAAATCTATTATAATGATCCTCCTCTTCCACGTGTAGTGATTGTAATACTGCTATGGATTGCAATGCACTGCATGTTGTAATTGGCTAGATAGTGGCAACTGCATTAATTTTGAGGTGTCAAGACCCTTCATGTTTGATTTATCGCTGATTTTTTTTCCACCTGCTTTTCTATAGTGGCAGAAGTGATATTTGCTATAACCTCAGCTGTAAAGGATGCATGCGGAAAGATTCCGACCGAGCGCCTTTTCCTGGATAAGTACGGAAAGATATGCTTGTGCTTGGATGAAATAGTTTGGAAGGTGAGTTTATTAGTTGAACATTGTTAATATATGATAAAATTGATGATAATTCTGGGTTTATGTGGATTTTTCCAAGTAGCATTTTGATGGTTTGTTCGCCCTGTACCTGTGTCCTGAATGCCAACACTAATTGCTTCACATTTGTTTATGGAGATAATCATCATCATATTGATTTTTGTATAGTTTGTTTATCTATGTTGTCATAAGCATGTGGCCAATCTAATTCATACTTGGCAGACTCATTACCCATATGCTATTGAGGCTTTATATTAGGGGCATTAAGGTCAAGGCTTATAGCAAGTAATTCTGAAGTTCCTGTACCATTGCATATATTCATTAGAAAATCACAATTAGGGACTTTCTCAGTGTACAGTCTGTATTTTGTTGTCATCTTCAGCTTAGGGCAGCTCTTCGTTTAGCTTCCCAATCTGTTACGTATCATTTTGCATTATTTCATGTAGATATAATCCTCAACCTTTTATCTTTTGAATACTTTTTAAAGGGATTGCTGGAGAATACAGAGAAAGACAGAATCAGAAGACTTGTAAGACTAAAACCTCCGACTGAGTTCTAAATTCTAAATTGCAAGCTCAGTGGCATCGCCAATCTTTTCAAGACAGTGAAGTTCTTTCTTATATACAATATTGTTTCTCATCACAGCTAGGCTTTGTAAATTTTTTCTTATTGAGCTTTGTGAGTGACTTATGTATCATGTTTTCAAACCAAATTTGTAACTTCTTACTGTGTTTTCTGTTAGAAATGTATGAATTATGAACTTGCAGAATTAATATGCGAAATTGATGTGGATTTGTTATCAAGGTTGCGGAATTAATATATTTGTTGTCAATGTAGGTTGAATGTTTACTCGTAGGATATTGACAACGATATTTAGATTTTATATTCAGTAAAATCGCAACTTGCCAATTTCTGTTGATTATAAATTGATTTCATATTCGGTAAGATAGCAACTTGCCAATTTTTCTGTTGATTATAAATTGTATGTACTTTGTAAATTCGGTACCGAAATACCTGAGAAAACAATGCAGTTGACAGCAGAAAATAAATCTAGGAAAAATAAATTTAAATTTATGTCAGATTTTTTGCTGTAAATTGTCTTTTTACAAATTACAGTGTAAATAAGTCCTATTATGTAAGTTAGCAAATGGAATGGTTAGAACTTTTAAATTTGGAGTAGGATCAAATTATATAGTTTAGCTTTAAAGTTATCAGACAGTTTGGATAATAAGAGTTTAATGACAATGCTCTTGCGTTATAGTATCCAAGCTGTCCTTATTTTGAGATGCAAAAGGATGCTAATTACTGATTAAATGCCTTTGGTTATTGTAAGGATAGGTTGAATCATACCATGGTGGAATTGTAATATGGTTTTGTGATAGAGTGGCATTTGTTATGTGGCTGGTTGATATGCCTGTTCTCAATTGTGTGTGACTGTACAATTGTAGGCTACCAACATCTGTTGAAAACTTTTTTATTACCCTACTTCTTTTATGGCGTTTTTTGCTCTGCATTAGAACCTCTGTTGTGCGAACCATTGTTATAGAGTCTGTGCGCCACATTGTTTACACTGATGGGCTCTTTCCTTTGTTCTAGAAAATCACAATTAGGGACTTTCTCCATTGTACAAATCTCTGTATTTTGTGGCCATCTTCAGCTCGGGGCAGCTCTTGGTTTAGCTTCCCAATCTTTTACGTATCGTTTTGCATTATTTGATGTAGACATTATCCTCAACCTTTTATCTTCTGAATACTTTAAAAAGGTATTGCTGGAGAATACAGAGAAAGATAGAATCAGAAGACTGGCAAGACTAAAACCACCGACTGAGTTCTAAATTCTAAATTGAACGCTCAGTGGCATAGCCAATCTTTTCAAGACACTGAAGATCTTTCTTATATACAATATTTTTTCTCATCACAGCTAGGCTTTGTAAATTTCTTCTTGTTGAGCTTCGTGAGTGGCTTCTGCATCATGTTTTCAAACCAAGATTTGTAGCTTCTTACTGTATTTTCTGTTAGAAAGGTATGAATTATGAACTTGCCGAATTCATGTGCGAGTTTGATGAGGATTTGTTATCAAGGTTGAGGAATTAATATATTTGTTATCAATATTTAGATTTTACATTTGGTTAAATAGCAACTTGCCAATTTCTGTTGATTATAAATTGTATGTACTTGGTAAATTCGGCACTGAAATACCTGAGAAAATAAATCCAGGGGGAAAGAGATTAATACAGACAACAGGTGATTGGAGTCAAAAGAGTTTGAAAGCGTTACAATGCTGGGAATATTTGCAGAAACATGATAGAATATTCTGTCCGCATATATTTTAACGCATACGATTCTAGTCATATATGAAATCTAGTATTGGGTCGGTTTAAGGGAGACCGTACTGTGATGCGAATATTTGTAACAGTAAGTATGGAATCTGCCGTATATACCAGAGTATCTCTTTCTTGTATCGATTGGTTCAAGGAAGGAATTTTGAATAAATTACCTGAAAACCGGAAAATGTGATGCAGCATCTCGGATATAACAATGGGATATGCTGCTTTGTTTGCTCTATAAATAGTTCTGATGATTTGATGAGGTAAAAAAGTTGGCAATGAAGTACGGGAAAAGGCTTCGGAATGAAGTGGAGAGAAGCATGCCTGAATGGAGAGGTGAGTTTATATCTTATAAACTGTTGAAGAAACATTTGAATTTGATTGATCCTGCTACTTCTAGGGCAAAGAAGAGGTCGAGAATTTCCATTGAAGATCTTTTAGAAGCTGGAAATGGAAGGGGTGATGGGAATTTAATGAGGGTGAACATTAGTTTCACCCAATTGTTAGATGAAGAATTGCAGAAGGTTAATACATTTTACATTGAGAAAGAGGAAGATTACATTATCAAATTAAAGGTGCATGCATATTCTTTCACATTAATTTCGTAATTTTTATTCTTGTTTAAGAATTAATCCTCGATTCCACCTTCAATCATAGCCGTATAAACCTTAGAACAATTGGCATATTCAATTGCAGGAGCTGAAAAGCAGAGAAGCAAACTTGGACTCTAGTAAGGAGTTGTTGAATTTGCAGGAAGATATTTTAGATTTTCACGCAGAAATGGTTTCTCTGTTGCATTTCAGTTTCCTCAACTCCACGGGTATATATACTTTCTTTTCATAACTTGGAAGCTTTTGTAGAATGAAATCACTGATACAACCGTTATAAACATTGCTAAATCTTTATATCATGCAAATTATTGGGATTTATTTAGATTTGTATGAACCTCTTTAGTCAATTTAAACAGGATTCATGAAGATAGTAAAGAAGCACAAGAAGCGAGCAGGCAGTCCCATTGTGCAACTTTCCTTCATCCCAAGGGTCATAGATCAGCCTTTCTTCTCCACCGATTTGCTTTACAACCTTATGCAGGAGTGTGAAGCCATGCTCTATCGCCTTTTCCTTGCGGGCGAACCATAACTCCGACGTCTGTAGCGCCCAGTATATGTAAGCATGATGGAATTCATCTTTCTTCGGGGAGAGGCTAGCTGTGTACACCTGTTTGTTATCTGTACCTTTCATGTTTCCCTTCCATACACTTCCGTATAGCTTTAACAGATTATATATAGATGGTAAAGATGTGTATGGTGTTCAAAAATAACACCTTTCCACTGTATTACAAAAACTACTTTCAGCATGATTAAGGATATATATGTTACCTATTTGCTGGTTTTTGCTTGACATTTTGTAAAATTAAGCATATAACTTGTTCAGAAAAACATGATATGGCCATGGATTATATGCTTGGCTGCTGCGAGGCCAGAAACAAGTGATGGCAAAATCATAGGCAAGAAATAACCGTTGTTTGTTGGAGCTTTCTTCCTTGAGATCATGCGGTCATATCTGTCAATTTTGGTGAGGCACTCCATACGCGCGTCCTGGCATTAATCCAGGTGCCCACAAGAGAATTTGAAGATCAATTGATTTGTTCACTACAAAATTAATCAACCTTTGATCAGAAAAGCCTGTTGATGAATTCATTGATCATGGGAAAATCAGAGAAATGGAAATTTATAGTTCTTGGTACTAAATTAATGGGGATCAAAGAAGAGGGTAATTTGTTAAATTTAAACGTGTGAGATTTCCGTTGTATTTTGCCCTTTAGAAGAAGTGTAAACAAGAAAGCCGCAGAGGAACAAGAAGCAAAAACTAGTAACTGTGAAGTTGAAAGATTAAGACTTTCGTAAGGTAAGAGATACAAGCACTGTTTGTGACCCATGAAGGCTGCTAATTTGATACATCAATGAAATGACTTGTCTTGTATTGCTGTTTATTGTTAATATTGTCGTTTATCCTTTTAATGCATGTTTATTGCTTAGGTGTAATATATGAATAGTTCAAACTAGAATTTGGATGCGTTTGTGTGGGTTTTATAAATGATGTATAAAATGTTTGATTAAATTCCTAAAAGAATCTGAAATGGAGTGTTTGGGCATTTGTTTTCTGCAATAGAAAATCTTTAACAAACCACGCGGGAATGCATGGAATTCGGGCTATTAAAGGGTGGTTACAGGGATTTTTCCGAAGAATATTTTGATGAATTATTAGGGTAGAACATGAGTGGAGAATAAGCAAACAGAGGATGAGTTTGCTTTCTCTTTTGTCTCATAGAAAGTGGTCTTCAAAATAGCATCTTGAATGACTCTTTCACATATGAGAGAAAAATAAAAAGACTGATCTGCCCTGTTTTTCCAGAAATCTCCCGATATATATAATGTGTCATTAGAGTTTAACGTCACCCCAGTCTAATCAGTGTCTCTTTTCTCTCACAGGTCTGTGCAGAAAATGATCAAAGCTGTGGCTTCTCTGCTCTTTCTTCTTTTCCTTTTTACCCAGTTACAGTCCAAGTCTATTCTTTCTCTGCCTCAACCTTATAAATCTTTCCAGGTTAATGATACTAATCAGGTATGGACTTTTCTTCATTCTATAGAAAAATCAATTCTTCAGAATCTGTGTAGAGAAGTTTTCCAGATGGGTTACTTGTGAATCTCGAGGATTATAGTTGAAAAAATGGTGATGTGAGTGAGATATAGCGAAAGAACATAAATTTTACTAAAAATTGAATGGAAGGAGCTGCTCTTACACTGTAAGAATAAAGACAAGTTGTTCTTCCACCGGATATACTCGGGATCAAATCAGTCTTGCTTTTGGCGATGGTTGTGGCAATCAGGTTCGTATCCAAATCCTCTGTGTCACTTGTTTTCTGGATTTGCCCATTCTAAAGAATTCATGTCTATTTGATCGTTCACTTTGTTACTTGAACGACCAGGTCTATGCACCAAGGTTGGATGATCCGTATTCAAGAGCATTTGAACGTCGTTCCGTAGACACATATACAATAAATGGACAGTGTACATACCAAATTTGCTACCTATACCTCTATAGAAATGGAAACAATGGCTGGAAGCCGGGTCCTGTGACTGTCTACGGCTACTATATCAAATCTGTTACATTTTATTACAACACTTGGATTCCTAATGGTGTTTGGTATGGATTTAACTATTGTAATGGCCCCTCTGCCTCCACATCTGCAATCTAACAAGACAGAGCTTCTGCATTGTGCCCTGTTTTTGCTAGGAAGTTTGTGAATTCTTGTCCATTTTGTGTTCTTTCTTTCAATATGCAGTTACTCTCTTGAAAGTATTGTTGACATTGAATGTTGAACGGTATTGGATTTATCAAGATCAGTTTTTGACCTTGAGACCGTGGAATTAAAATTTTTTTCTAGTCTTCCTTTTTTCTTAATTTTTAATAAGATAAGTTTATGATATATAACATAATTAATAATGAATGGTTTAGATTGTATTTTAATAAAATTTATAAATTAATTTTATATTTTATGATATAAATTAAAAAATTTAAAATATAATTTAAATATGATCAAAATATGATAATATAATTTTATATTATAAACTATTTTAATTTATAATAGTATAATTTAATCATACTATGTGTCGACATTTGCCTGAATTAAGTAAGAAAAAATTTAAAAAAAATCCTATTTGCATATTGTGATTTGCAAAAATGTTGTCCCAAGTATACAATTATGGACATTTAAGACTTTTAAGCAGAAGGTGGCAATGTGATTAGTTGAAAAGTCTGTCACCTTTTTGTATTTGATTATACTAAATTGCATTCAAAGGGAAGTCAATTAATGTGATTGGCTCTAATTTCTTAATGTTTGGTAAAAAGTTTCCTTATTTGCAGATATGATTTGCAATAAATTGAGGCAAAATCATGGTGGATAAATGCAGTTGATGAAAATTAACAAGTGCTCCTTGCAAATGAACTTGTGAACATGTAGTTTCCTCTAGAAGATTGTAAATTCGTTGCTTCTTTTTATGGTATATTTTTTTTTTATACAATTAAATCAATAGAAATTTGTAATTTTATTTTATTGCTTTTTTTCTTCAATTGGATTGAGTATTACAAATGATGGATATTAAATTGTGTAATCTTTATATTAAATTTGTAAGAGCTCAAAAAATTAGGTAATTAGGTATAGAATCTCCTTGTATACAAATTTAGAAATTTTCCTTTACCAACTGATGTGTAACTCCAACTTGAACTCAATGAGCTCTAAATAAGAGTAATAATATTGCAGTACAATACCAATATTTTTTAAATTTTATTTAGAAAATGTGAATTAAGAAAAGTGGGATAATTGAATTAAAAAAATTATAATAGTTAGATTTGGTTTGAATCCATCAATCAATCCGATTAGTGGGTTGATTTTTTTTAAATTAATTCAAACTATTTTGGTTTAATTAGTTACTATTTTTTATTAAACAATGATCCTTTCTTATTAAATGACACGTAAACATAAAATATAATAAATTGTTCAAATTTTATTTAACTATTTTTTTTATTATTCATCGTCATGCCAGTGTGATACATTGAATATGCTAGATAGATTGCTCAAAATGCAATAATTCCATCTTAATTTTGTATTAAGAATCTCTAATTACAATCACATAATACATATTATTGCCAAGCCAAGCAGGTTTTCATTTAAAACCACATCAATGCTGACATACAAGAAATTTTGCATTTAAATTCTGAAAACAATCAATTTGTTACCGAAACTGTTTGGACAAATGGCCAATGAAAATTTACAAATTATGTGCATTTATAGCAAAATGTTTATGTTGGATATTGCATGAGAGCAATCAGAATCTGACAATATGGAAATAAGTTCATTTACCAAGATATTGAGACCATACATTCTTTGGTTTACGATTTTTGTACAAATAACAAGATTTTAATGGGAGATAAAATTGGAAACATCATATTTGAGAGAATCCATGGTGGGTATAAAATTGGAAACATCATATTGAGAGAAACCAGGGTGGGATTATCTTGTATCTCTACTGCTTTGATGGGAATAACATAAATACATGATCACATGAACTATTGCACTATACAGTGAGTGCTACTGTCTTCAGAGAATTAAGGGCATCTTTTTCATTTTTGTTGCAGATTAAAAATGGTGAGAAGTTACAATAGACTGCATTGTCATCTTCTAGAATGACTGTACACTGACATGGTAGAAGAATTCTTATATGTGCAGGAACTGGTTTTCATCATTTCTTTGGTGATATTGTGCATGGCTACATTGGGTTCGAGTGCTCGATCATATCCTGATGGATTAGCAAGTTTTAACGTGATGAATTATGGTGCTGTGGGAGATGGAGTTACTGATGATTCTCAAGTAAATATATCTTCTCTATTTAACACTTGTTTGGGTTACCACAAAATTATACATATTCAAATGCATCTTTACAGTAAAGTAATGCTATTTTAGATAAAAAATAGCATTATTTTGTCCCGAAATAATGTATATAACTCTAAACAACAATATCTTATTCTAAATATGTAGTTTTTAAAGGATTGTCGATCTCCATTCTCATATCAAACACAAAAATAAAGAATAAAATATATCTGTGACACCACATTTTTTCATGAATTGTTATTAACTTTTTAAATTTTTAGATTAATATATTTTAAATAATTAAAATTAAAAATAGCATGGGTCGTTAATAAGTATTATATGTACATGTGAAGAAAAATTATAATACCTTTTGTTTTAAAATTTAGGATTTGCTCTAAGAAAATAGCTGAATTGATTTACTCTCTTCTTATGAAATTAAGTGGTCAAATGATTGATTCGCTCTTCAGAGAGACTTCTTTACTTTGCATTTACGTTGAGGAGGTAGAATTAGAGAAGTGTGAAACTTAAAAGAAAAGATTTTAATTTTAATTCTACATTACACATAATGCTAGACAGTTAAGTTGTCTAATTATTAATTAAATTTTGTATTTTTGGTAATCTGTGCAATTAGACCATTCATTAAGATATTAAAATACCTTACCTAGAATTTTTTTGGGTAAATTGTCATAAAAAAAGATAGAATCTGTGAACATATATATATATATATATATATAGAAGTGCCATAATTAACCTAAATTATGTAAAACTGATAGGCTTTTATCAAGGCATGGGAAGCGGTTTGCGGATCCACATCAAACAATCCAACCCTCCAAGTTCCTCAGGAAAAGACATTCTTGCTAAAACCTACCATATTCATAGGTCCATGCAAGTCTTCCAACATTCATGTTCAGGTAAATGAATGTCATTATATTTTTATACTTCTATATATGTAAAATTAAAATTTATATTTGTATTATATTTTTGTTTTATTGGTTAGTTTCCATTTAGAGTTCTTAAATTTTTATTAATGGATAGCTGCAGATTGATGGAAATATCGTTGCACCTAAAGAACCATCAGATTGGGAGGGCAAAGATCCATCATTTTGGCTTTACTTCTCATACGTCGACGGATTTGTTGTTGATGGCAATGGACAAATCGATGGCCAAGGATTTGACTGGTGGAAGTCTTGCCCTGATGTAAGTAAAAAGTAAAACATTTGCCTCTTTATGTTTTGAATAAATTCTTACACTGTTTCTTAACGATGGCAGTTGAATGAAGACTGCAGAAGACCAACAGTAAGTGGAAAACCCTTTTTCTTTTATTCTAATGTGGCGAATTACTGCCAATATTTCTGATGATCGATGGCTGCAGGCAATGAGATTTCAAAACTGTTCCAATTTTCAAGTGAATGGACTGAAACATCTCAACAGTCAAAAAAACCATGTCTCCATAGCAGGCTGTGAGAATGCAACTCTCTCTAATCTCCACGTATCAGCCCCAGAAACAAGCCCTAATACTGATGGTTTCGACATTTCCAAATCCCAAAACATTCAAATTCTCGACAGTATTGTCGCCACAGGTGAATTTTCTTTTCTCCCTTTGATTATTTATGATTTCTTCTAGTTTTTCTCAAAGGAAAATTTCGGTTTTTTTTTTCCCTTGAATGTAGGTGATGATTGTGTTGCAATCAATACTGGCTCTTCCCACATCAACATCATTGGAATGACATGTGGTCCGGCCCATGGTATCACGTATGCCAATTCCTTTTAAATATATTCTCGTTTATTAACTATCAATGATAAGATTGTATTTATTCAGGTAAAAGCTCAGATCAGTAGAAAACTCTGGTTCTTTACTAAAAGCTGTTGTTATGTACAGTGTTGGAAGCCTAGGGAGGGATGGAGAGATAGCAGAAGTGGAGGAAATACATGTGAAAAACTGTATTTTGAATGCAACTCAAAATGGAGTGAGGATCAAAACATGGCAGGTAAAAGGAAACAACAATTTATGATATGAACACATTTTTATGCAACTCGTAGTATAAACTGATGTAATAATATCATATCATTTTATTATGTCAAGAGTCGTATGAATAAGTTTGTATGAGTGTTCGTAGCTTTAAAACCTATTCTTTTTAAATATCATTTAAATGTTATTATTGTCCAGGGAGGATCCGGGTTTGCCAGGAAGATCTCATTTCAAGACATTAAACTTATTGCTGTTGACAATCCCATCCTTATCGATCAATATTACTGTCCGAATGAAGCATGCAGTAATCAAGTAAGAACAAATTTCATTTACTTAATAATGATATTTTTGTTTGTACTTTTGCCGGTAACATTTGTGCTTTAATTAAACAGACAAGTGTAGTTCAAATAAGTGATGTTTCCTACATTGGAATTCAAGGAACATCCATTAAAGAAGATGCAATTGCCTTGGATTGCAGTCAGACTTATGGCTGCAAAAATATTTTACTAGATCACATCAGCATAACTTCAACAGAAACGACTAACAAGACTCGTTCATCTTGCACGAATGCTCATGGACATTTTGATGATTCAATCCCTAGAGTTGATTGTTTATCTCATTAGCTTAATTATTATTTTTTTCTCTGTAATCATAATTATAGGTAGTTAATCATTGTTGCACACCACAGGAAAATGAGAGAAGCCAGACCTCGTTACTGATGATGTAACGCATTATGATATTGTACAATCTAAGACGAACTTGAAAAGTTTACTTGTGGTAATAAAATTTTTTCATCCAATTATTGAAAAATTTACTAATAATGTACTGTTAATCTAGAGAAATATGACCAACAACTCCATGATTTTTGGTCCAATACCTTAAGACCCTCTAATAAGTCATGTATATTAATATTATTTAATTAATGCTATTTATTCTTTATATTTTAAAGATTAAAAAAATTATAAGTTTACTAGCTCTCACTCTTTAAGAAAAGAGACATCACATACCTCGTCTCATACTATTTAAAATTGTACGAAGTTATTATATTCGTACGAGAAGTTTTACATTATTTATAGTTTCCACTTTTTTAACACTTGTGTATATTTATATCTTAATTTCTTAAATTAATAAAAAAATATTTTGTATATTTCTTAGATTAATAAAAAAATGCTCTATACAAATTTTATGACGTATTTTTTTTAATATTCAAAATAGGATAGAGTAATGGGTGAAGAATTTTTAAAATATCTAATTGCAATAATATAAAATATTATTGCCTTGGCCATGCAAGGTTTTCAATTAAAATCACATCATTGCCACATACAAAAAATTTTGTATAAAATTTATGTTTTATATGTAAACATTAAATAATTTATGTAAATATTTTGCTCATAGTTTTAAATAATTACGACCAATTTGAATATTTTGTCTATTTATATATTAAATAATTTTAAATCTTTTATTTTACATCAATTTGAATTTATAACGTTAATTAAATTTTTATTATTTTTTAATTATTTTTAAGGAGATTCATTTAAGCCTGAGGGTTTATCCATCCCAGGCTCTAATGTGCTAGACTTATAGACCATGTCGAATTTTTCTTTTTTTATATTGACCTGCCTGCAAATTTATAGGGCACTATTTTAGCAGGTGGGGTTGCCCGTTTGACACCCTCATTCATATATATGTTTACTACAATTTTGGTACTAATGGTTCCATTTTGAGAAATTAAAAATTTTTTTCTTTATTTTTTTACATATATAGAATAAAAATATGTCTAATAAATAACTATTGCCACCGAAAATTTACAAATTATGTGTATTTCTAACAAAATCTAACAATATGGAAATAAGATCATTTGTTAAGACATTGAAAACATACATTCCTTGGATTGCCATTTTGTTTATGAGTAAGAAGATTCTATGGGAGCTTAAATTGGAAACCACACAGTGAGGGAATCTATGGTGGGATTACCTTGGATTTCTATATCTTCGATGGATTGATATAAATACGAGATCACATGAATTATTGCGCCATACAGTGAGTACTACTGTCTTCAGAGGATTAAGGGCATCATTTTCATTTTTGTTACAGACTAAAAATGGAGAGAAGTTACTATATACTGTATTCTCATCTTCAAGAATGATGACTGTATGCTTACATCGTAGAAGAATGCTTGTATATTCAGGAACTAGTTTCCATCATTTCTCTGGCAGTATTGTGCGTGGCTACATTGGGTTCGAGTGCTCGATCTTATCCAGGATTGCAACTTTTAACTTACTGAATTATGTTGCAGTGGGAGATGGAGTTACTGATGATTCTCAACTGTGTGTCTGTGTCCTCTCTATTTTAACACTGATTTTTTGTTAACACAAAATCATACTTATTCGCACTAAAGTGATTAATACTATTTTGTATCAAATAAAATAACCATATATTGTTCCGAACAGGGTTATATGGTTATTTATGGTATATATATGTATTATTATATTATAAAATTTTTGTTATTGTCAACTTAAAATATTTTTTATAAAAATTTAAAATAAAAAATAAAAATTTAAAACAAAATTGAATATGCATATCATTTTTAATGTTTTAAATTTTTTATAAAAAATATTTCAAGTTGACAATAATAAAAATTTTAAAATATATTGGTGCACCTATTATAAAGTGCAAACATTTGCACTCAAGAACTTTCAACTGCTCACTTTGGTGGCACACACAAAGCTAAAAGACAAAGATATATCCGCTAGTTCCATATTTTTTATTATAACCCAATGCATAATCTAATTCTAGACAACAAAATTATAATGATTAATGAATTATTTTATTAAAAGTACCATAATTAACCAATATAAGGAGTCCTATAATTCGATGCTCTTTTGTTTGCATCATCTTAATTATCATTTTATTGTTCAAATATTATTTAACAATTGAAAAATTATGTAGCATTTATAGGCTTTTCTTAAGGCATGGGAAGCGGTTTGCAGAGCTACATCAAACAATCCAACCCTCCAGGTTCCTCAGGAAAAGACATTCTTGCTAAAACCTACCAAGTTCTTAGGTCCATGCAAGTCTTCTAACGTTCGTGTTCTGGTAATTGAATGTCATTATATTTTATATTTCTATTTATGTAAAATTTAAATTTATTTTTTCGTGAATGGATCACTGCAGATTGATGCACATATCCTTGCACCTAAAGAACCATCAAACTGGAAAGGAATAGACCCAGAGTTCTGGCTTTCCTTCTCATATGTCGACGGATTTGTTTTGGATGGCAATGGAGAAATCGATGGCCAAGGATTTGAGTGGTGGAAATCTTGCCCAAATGTAAACATTTATAAAATTATCTTTCTTTATTTGATCTTCGTGTTTTGAGCAAATTCTTACATAATTTTCAATGTATGCAGTTGAATAAGTACTGCATGAGACCAGCAGTAAGTGAAGAAGCCTTTTATATTTTACAATTTTTTTTCTTTTACTGTAATATGGAAAATTTGTGACAATCTTTGTGATGATCGATGGCTGCAGGCACTGACATTTCAGAATTGTTCCAATTTTCAAGAGCGCACTGAAACATTTCAACAGTCAAAGAGACCATGTCCCCACAGCAGGCTGTGAGAATGCAACTCTCCCTAATCTCCACATATCAGCCCCTGAAACAGACCTTAACACCGATGGCTTGGACATTTCAGACTCTCAAAACATTCAAATTCTCGAGAGTATTGTTGCCACAGGTAAAGTTCCTTTTCTTCCTTCTCATTATGATTTCTTCTTTCTTGTTTTCTGAATGGAAACTTTTGTTTTGTCGAATGATTGTAGGTGATGCTTCTGTTGCAATCAATACTGGCTGTTCCCAAATCAACATAACTGGAATGACATGTGGTCCGTGCCATGGTATCAGGTATGTCAATTTTTGTAACAAGGGAATCTAGTTATTTGATTTCACTGCTTTGGTTCATCTTGTTGACATCATATTTTCGTTTATTAACTACCAATCACAAGAATATATTTGTTCAGGTAAAATTTGTGGATGAGTAGAGAATCTGATTGTTTACTAAGAACAATTATTAACTTGTACAGTGTGGGAAGCTTAGGAAGGGATGGAAATACATCAGAAGTGGATGAACTCAAAATGGAGTGAGGATCAAAACATGGTAGGTTAAAAAAAAAAAATTACTGTAAGCAGTAATACACCAGATGAATGTATTTTTGATCCAATCTTTTTCTTTTTTTGGGTTGTTCTTTCAAAACAATAGTGCAACAGATACAAATTAATTCATGCAGATGTACAAAGCTATATAATTTTACCACGTCATTATTGTATAAATGAGTTTGTATAAGAGTATATTTAAATGGTATTATTGTGCAGGGAGGATCTGGGTTTGCAAGGAAGATCTCATTCCAAGACATTACACTTATTGCTGCTGACAATTCCATCGTCATCGACCAATATTACTGCCCGCATGAAACATGCTGTAATGAAGTAAGAACAAGTTTCATTTACTTCATAATAATTTGTTGGTCTATACTTCTGCTAATAACATTTTTGCTTTGATTGAACAGACAAATGCAGTTCAAATAAGTGATATTTCATACATTGGAATTCATGGAACATCCACTAAAGAAGATGCAATTGCCTTGGATTGCAGTCAGACTTATGGCTGCCAAAATGTTGTGCTAGATCACATCAAAATAACTTCAACAGAAACGACCAAAAAGACTTATTCATCTTGCAGGAATGCTCATGGACATTTTGATGATACAATTCCTAGAGTTGATTGTTTGTCTCATTAGTTTAATTATTATTTTTTTATTGGAGGATTCATCTCTGGCGTTCTTCTTGGAGGATATGATGTGAAGCAAAAGACACCCAAGGACAAGATCTGTCAAAACGTGTGTTGGTTTATAGCTTTAATCCTCTTGATCATCGGGTAAATCACTAAATTCTTATTTATCTCAAACATATATCAACGATTTCACAATTGGGGTCGCCTGGCTTTGGCTGACGATTTCTGATCCTTTGAATTAGTAACAGTGACAAAAGAGAACATATAAATACTAACAATTTTTTTATTACATAATATGTTTAGGGATAAAACATATGTATACGGGCACACAATTTTTCCATTACAATATTTGATTTTTTTTCTTTATGGGTTCATCAAACCAACGTGGATCTAATATTTGATCAAAGCGACACAAGGGACAGCTATAATTCTGGTTCTCCACGCACTCAATGACGCAGTCTTCATGAAACTTGTGCTTGCATTGCAGCCGAATCACAGTTGATCCTACCAAATACTCCTCCAAACAAATTGGACATATTTCTTCGTCAGTCTTGTCTTGCTCACTCACTCTCACTCTCTCCAAAGACTGGATATATTTTAGTTCCATCCACTCCATGTCTCCTTTCCCCAAATATATTGAAGTCCAAACAAATGCCGAAATTGAAATCACCATTGACTTGTTACGAAATCTTTCTGCGTATTTTGACTACATTTTACAAATATGAGCGAAATTGTCTTTGGGTAACTGACGATGGGTTGAATAAATTAGCACATTTGACAACAGGTCTGAAATAATGGTGTAATTTGCAGTAGCTGTAACATCAAACATGTCCACATCCACCTGAATAAATTTTTTGAGGGATTGGTTCCTCGATTCTTTTAAAACATATACGATCTAGATAATCTTGGTTCAAAAGACCAATCCATCTCCTTGTATATGAAGAACGTGGGGTAAAACATAACTTAATCAAGGATTTGTACTCACCGTTCACAAGTATGCCGTCAAATTCGTCGATACACAAACCCCCATGACATTCCACTCAATTCGTAAACCATGACGGTGGAGCCGGCGTGGACCTGGTGGCGGTGGGAGAAGCTGACGATTTAGAAGTTGGCGGCTGCGTGCTTAATCAAGGAGAGCAACAGTGTAATAGCTAATAAATGGCGTGATAGCACGTACGTGGCTCGTGTACTTAATTATTTATAATAATATATCAAGAACATATGAATCCCAATCCCAGTAGTATTAGGACAAAACCTGAACCTGAAACTGAAGGGGTTAGAACAAAACGTGGTAACCTATAATAACAATATGACAAATCCAAATCTAACAATAAAAATTAAATTATAAGATTTTTAATTTTTTTTAAAAAAATAATATAACAAGAATCGTTTCAAATATCAATAATTATTTAAAAAAAAATGCTTCTTTAATTCTTTTTTTATATTATACAAAAATAAAATATTGGATACTATCTCAAAATTTAATTTAATTATTCATTATTTCTTATTCTTTAAAATATTATTCGTTATATTTTTTTTAAGAATATATATATATATATATATATATATATATATATATATATATATATATGCACCACGAAGAATCGTTTCAAGGGCTTGGTTATGTTACATCTAATTAATGTTAGATCCAAGATCGCATGTCCGTTATTTGATTGGTCTAATTTTGATCCAACAGTTAAAATCAATTTTAAATTTTAAAATGAAGTAATTGGCCTACCGGTTATATCCAAGTAAAATAAAGTAATCTGGCAACCGGTTGTAGTGGCAGCAATAAGCTCATTTTTGGTTCTTCTTCTTCTTCTTCTTGATTGTTTTTGCTTTCCAACTTTCTTGTGTAGGTTTTTGCTTTTGCACTTTTAATTTGTTTTCTTTCGTATTACCAGCATTAATCTCATTCAACAATCTCCATGATCAGAACCATTATTTATTATTCACTGTTTTACCACCATTATTATAATGTAACATGAGCAATTAATTACCTGAAATGAGGGATTTGGAAGATAATGAGGAATCAATATAAAAAAGAAGCAGCGGAAGATATAATGGCTGCCCATTTCCTTGAAGAAGCCATCAAAATTAATTAATTAATTGAAGAAACTATAAAATGTAGAAATTCGGTTCAATCTGAGTTAAAAAAATTATCAATAATCAGCAATACTGTATCCATTTGTTGAAATTCGGTTGAATCCGAGTTAATAATCATCAACAATTTCTCCTTTAGAATTACGAAGCCCAATATCGGAAGAACCAATGTTGGTGACCAGTGGTGTAAGAAAATGGACTAGGCGGACAGTCGAAAACCCCTAAATTATGCAAATTTGACAATGTCACGACCATCAGAGAAAGCATTCATTTTATCGATTTGACAAATATCGATATTGCAATCAACCGAGTTACACCATTTTGTTCTCAAATTGACAAATATCATATTTGGATTAGACCCATTTATCTTTTATTATCAATTTAAATTGGTTTGATGCAAACCAAAACCGACGGATAGATCCAAATCAAAATTATCCACCAGTAAAGAAGAGGACAAGAGTAATAGAACAAATGTCCGCTGGCATTGTGAGATTAGCAATGATAAGCTATGCAATAGTGCCCCGGATAAGCTTTGCAAAGCAGGGTTGTTAGCATGTTGGTATCTAGTATATCATAAAGTTTGTGTTGGAACTTCAATAAAGGAGCAAGAATTTGACAATAAAGTCAAGATTATATGGCTACATATATGTTATAATCAAGCTCTAATGTAACCAATAGATCAGCTATTATATCAGTGTAGAAGCTAATATGAAATTTATCCACTTCCTATGCATCAATTAATAAGTACGGAAAACAAGAGAAAACTGGATATTTTGTAACAATTTACAGTGAGATATATCGACACATATGTTCATCATCGTATTCCATTTCCACATAACAAGCATTCATTGACAACATTGAGATCCCTCATTTCTGGAGTTTCCAGTATATACATATATTCATCAACTGTAATGACTGGATATCCCTAATTATCATATAGCTCACAAGAATCTGAGCGGCCAAAAATAGTGTAACGGTTGATTGCAATATTGTCATATGCAAAATCTCTAACAAACCTGCAAACACCCACGGAAAGGACTATCAGAATAATAAACCTTCTCTTGCTCTTTCCATTAGTTTCAGAGCCTAAGAAAAAGAAAGTTACTGTAAACTAACAAAAAAGGGATGACTTACTGAGGTACAAACTGTAGAAAAAATCCTAACTGAGGAAAAGGTAGGTCTATGTATTCCATTATCTTGAGAACAGCATCTGATTTGATATATGATCTGAAATCAACCATAAATGTTTAATCATCCTAGCTCAAACCTTTGCCACATGAGAGAGACAGAGACAGAGACAGATAATGAGGCAGAGAAAATATGAAATGTTAGTTGGATGGGAATTTGTTGAACATGACAGAAATCGTCCTTTTATCTTTCCCTACTTTGTACACGACCCATTGGACCGTCAAGGATTTTTCGAAGCTCGGTGACTATTTATCCCAAAATATGAGAAAGAAAGTTCTGAAACTGAATTCAGCTGCTACTCTTCAGTAATCAGACCAATTCAACATGAGTCTTTAGAACGATCTGAAACTATTATATATGTACCTATCCTTTTCAACGAGCACAACACTTGAAATATCATCTGGAGCTCTTCCTGACCTCCTCAGTAGATTCTTGCCTGCTTCACTCTGGAGAGCTTCGAACCTGATTCTCCTGTTAATTGCAAGGAAAAGAGGAAAAAGAACGGTCATAAAGAAAAGTATAGCTAAAACATAATGAACCTATTTTTTTTCCAGCAATACACAAAAATGTGAAGATCTACTTACATATGCTCAGTATGAAAATTCATGTTTTTCTTTTCTCCTTTTTGGCCTTAGAATAATCATAATAAGAACAAACATCTTCCTGGGCAGTTCATAATTAATGTTTATCTGTCCTTGTGGATTTCCTTGGAGGGCTAAATTAGCTTAAACTACGCATGAGGACTGGCCACAAGTGTGAGTTGACCATCTAAAAAGTCATTCATAAGTGATGCCGGTGAAGAAAGGCGAGCAAGTGAATAATTCAATCTTTTGTCCTTTAACGTTCATGAACATCTTTTGAAGTTCTTATAATACTTTCAACTACAAGGAGTAATAAACTGAAACATCACAAAAGAAGCAAATAGGAAAAGCCAGATAAAAGAAAGCGAATAAGCTGACAATAAGGAACAAGTTTGGCGGCGCAGGATCCCCTGCAGAATTAGCCCACCTAGGAATACCAAAAGCAGCATGCACAATTGATGTGAAGGCATACATTCGATTTATCATTGCATACAATATGGCAAGACCAATAACTATTGAATAACACAAGTAAGATCATCCCACCTCTTCAACTTGAAAACAGGATTTAACTAACTTTGATGTGCCCATTTGATATCGTCAACAGCTTAACGTTCTAAGTGAAACAAAATTCATAAAAAGGGAGAAATAACTGACCTGTTGCGGTCATTATCACGCACAAACTTCACACCTCCATTACACAAGTTGCAAACCCCTATCAAATAAAATTTAAAAGAAACTATCTATATTAGTAGCTCAGCTAGATAATCCTTAATTCCAGATTATTCCAAGCATAAATTGGAAAAGAAATCAATAGTGATTCTCCTACCCACTATTTCTATTTTATTTTCATTCATTTATTTATTTATTATGAGTTAATATATAAGTTTCATGTTGAAAAGATCAATAGAATATAATGGATCAACATCATTAACAATTCGAATAAAAATAAGGATACTTTAAGACAACAAAATACGATTTCTCGATAACTACGAAAATTTATCCGCGCCATACCATCGTATAACATGATGGGTCTTGAGTCACGTTCAAAGAAGCTCGAAGTTGCATCGACCCAATTAACCGTATCGAGTTTAGGAGAAGTTAGAGTAGCAAATACGGCGGTTCTCCGTCCATCGTGCGAGGAACGCGACACGGTGAAGCGTGCACACCCACCAGGAAGTGGAAGCGCCATCAGAGGCCGTAATTAGTTTTTGCTTTTCTTCTTTATCCGAATGAAAATTAAAACTAGATGACATTACTGAATTAACCCTGGTTTGTGGATGGATTACTTGATGATCTTTGATTATCGGCCGGTACGAACGGTTAACTTGTAATTTCGTAACTGTTTTCAAGAGTGTGGCGCAAAGAGTTGATAAGGGATTGCTTTGTTTGACGTGGCTCCACATCATGGAAGCCACGTGGGAAATTAAATGCCACTGGAAGAGGAGCAATCAAGCTTTGTTCCAACTGTAGGACTAGATTTTACTCGTAATCGAGTTAATTAGTTCTATAAAATCAATCGGAGATATAATTATTTAATAATTAATTAACATGTCATCAAGTCCATAAATTAAAGAATAATATAACTCAACCGAGTAAATGAGGGGTAGAATTTAACCTAATTAGGTATGTGAGTTAGTGTATTGTTGTATTTCTCTGTAACATTGTATGGCTGCGTTACACCGAAGTTTGGAATTTGCTTTGTTACATTGAAGCTTGGAATAGGTAAATGTATTCTCTCCCCTTGGTAAAGCATGGCCAACCCAATCATATACCTACAAATTAATTGGAAAAGTGTCAGCTTTCAATTCTGAAAGTTTTCAATGATTAAGGAAGGATTAGTAATTAATTGATTAATTAATTACCCGAGTACCAAGATGACCAAAGATATGATCCAGAGTACTAGTTGATGGCACTGGTATTTGGGTTTCCTTTGCTTGAGATTGTATCCTGGAGCAATGTAATATGCACCAACGTATCCGTATCGAGGACGAAGAAGAAGAAGAAAACCCAGGAAAAATCCAGCTACGAATCCTCCAACGTGTGCGGTACTATCAACACCAGGGATAAATCCGATGGCAGCGTTCAGGCAAATAACTATTAGTAGCATCGTAAGAGCTGCACACTGAAAGAAAAAGAGCTAAACCCCATTGGCAAATCAATTTACAAGTACGTTTACTTTAATAGTTTATGGAAAGCTTGTCACCTTATTTGCGTACAAAGACCAGTTTGTGATGATTTCGGAAAGAGAGGATCCCAGGAGGCCAAAGAGGGCACCTGATGCACCAACAGAAATTGTTTGTTCGGTTCCTGCTTGACGAAGACAAGAAAACAGGCTTGCACCAAGACCAGAAAGCACATACAAGGCTCCTATTTTCACTGAATTCGCATTCAAAATGTTATTTGAAATAAGTAGCATTTGAATCATGTGCAAATATATATCTCAATTTCAATAGTTCTTACAAAATCCATAATCTTCTTCAAGCCTAATGCCCATAAGTAGAATCGCAATGGCATTGGTAAGCAAATGAATGACATTAGCATGCAGCCACATGCAAGAGAAGAGACGATATGTTTGGCCTTGATTCACCACCAGGTTTCGATTAAGCCCACCGAGGTCTCTAAGCCTGGAGCAAAATGTTCAGGAAGAAAATTTTATATCTTGCTTTCCAATTAAAGAACAAAAATGAAAATTCTGAAGAGAATAGACTTCTTACGTGGTGATGGAAGGGCCATAGAGAAAATTTTCGGACCTGGGTTGGAAAGAATACCTTCCCAAATGATCATAAAAAACACAATTACCAGCGCCAGTTTTCTGAGGACAATTATTGACGTACATTGTATAAATAAAAATAGCTATACAGGCGAAAAATGACAATGGCATAATCCACGGGCACCATGGCTGAGGAACTCCGTACGCCATGGCGGGCGGCGAGTGGGAAAGAGCTCAATGCTGAAAATTCTATATATTGGAAACAAAAAAGAGAGGGGGAGAAAAAAGGAAGATGGAAGAGGTAAAAGATTTTGGTTTGTTGGTTGGCAGAGAGCGACCCTTTCTGGGTTGGTAAAAATTGGTCTTTCTAGAGGTGGCTACCTATGACAAATGGCTAATCAATCTCTCACAATTAAATCATTTCCTAATTTTGTTATTTCTGTTTTTAATTTTTCAATTTCTTTATTCTTGCTAATTAATTTACTATAATAGTTTCAATTATTTACAAATAACTAAAAGATAATGTTAAATTTGTTACAATAATAGGGTTATATTAACAAAAATTTTCCCTTTTTAGGGTATAAGTTTTAAAATAAATATTTGTAAATATAATCTCAATATAATATTTGCTTGAAAAGAATGAGAAATTCTAATCAATGGCATTGCTAAAAATTAAAACATTAAAATAAAGTATAAAATTTAGTATATAATATGACAATTACAATTAAAATATAAAACGTAAAATTTAAAATATAATTTTCGATAAATTTTATTTATCAAATAATATTATAAACTCCAAAAGTTTACAGCGGTTTCTAAACTATGAGTGAGAGTTCAATGGCGCAAAAATAATGTGCTGCTAAGCACAAATAATACAGGATCTATTGTGAAAGACAATCTATAGATGGAACTAATCGACCAGATAGTTTTCCATGAGCATTAAGGCACGATGCACGGGTAGCTTTTCCTGGAACTGAGGATGTTATGTAGATGTTATCGAGCTTAATATCAGTGCAACCAACACTTTGGCTGCAGCTTAATTCAATCGCCTCTTCCGTGCTCGAAGTCCCATGAACTCCTATGTACGAAACACCGTTCACTTTAACAGCAGACGTCTGCAAAAGAATTAGTGAGTACTTGTTGGTTCAACTGTTAAGACATTGAGTTTTGGTTTACTTGATTTTTGCAGTTGTTTTGAGGGCTGCAGTAATATTGGTCTATGATAGTAGGGTTAGCCACTGAATCAAGTGTAATCCCCTGAAAGAAAATCCTTCTAGCATATTCAGACCCTCCCTAAAAACAGGCTAATTGAGTTAATCAAGTTGTTAATTAATCAATTAGCATCAATTTATCTCTATAATTACCTGCCATGTTTTTATCCTTGCTCCATTTGCAGTTCCTTTGAATGTACAGTCACTTACTTTTACATCTTCAACCACGCTTGTCTCCCGTTTGTTCCCAAACTTCCAATACTACAAATTAAACAGTATGTTTTATATCAATCTCAGCAAAACCAGAAAACACAAATGAATCTTGTAACCGCAAGTCACGCCGGTTATGATGATATTTGAGGAGTCAGTGCCAATGGCAACACGGTCATCACCTACAGTTATGTGACTAACGATTGAGTAAAACAAATCCAGGAATGTTATGACGATGATAGAAAAATTTCAGAAGAAATGTTTAGAGTTCACCGGTTCCTATGATGCAGTCATTGATTTGAACATGGCTAGAGTGACCAATGTCGATGCCATCGGTGTTAGGGCTTGATTCAGGTGCATATATCCGAAGGTTAGAGATGGTTACACCATTGCAGCTGTATACAGTGATATGGTTGCTTGCACTATTGACGTGTGTCAATCCATGTAAATGAAGATTATTGCAGCCAATAAATGCCAACGCCTAGCCAAATCACCAAATTTTGTCATGTTACTCTTAATTCTGTTTACATCAAATCAATATTATGGTTAAATATTTTGCATTCAATGAAATATATCTTCTCCTTACCGAGGGCCTACGGCCAAGTTTACTAGCTTGCGGCCACCGAGACGCCCCTTGTCCGTCTAGTTTTCCCTTTCGCTTAACTGTAAGCCCGTTAACGTTTGAAAAGGCAAGCCATGTTTGCCTATCGTTACCATTCCATGCTCCGATATCAGCAGGAGCCACTACATTTGCTTGAATCTGTGATCCCATTTCACAAATGAATCGTAATATGAATTAACATTCATTTCTGTTCATATGATGCAATATAATTACCTCAACATTGATGGAAGAAGATAGGCATGGACCTTGAAATGTAGCCGGCTTCAGAAGGAATGTTTTCCCACGTGGTATAAGTAGTTGAATCTTCTCCTTTTGTTCCACAAGCAGCTTTCCATGCTTTCAGAAAAGCCCGGAACTGTTCATGAAATTGCTGATTAATTATTAAAACCTTAGATTAGATACATAATGCCAAGGAAACAGAAAAGAATTTACTTGTGAATCATCGGTTTTGCCATCTCTAGTAGCTCCCCAACTGAACCCGTTAACAGAGTAGCATTAGATGAAGTTACTCCACAAGGATGGATGCTTGATCCCCATCTCATCAAGGACAAAATAAGAATATGGCAAAGAGTTTCTGCCATAGAAAACATTTTAAACTTAGTAAGGAACAAAATTCTGTAGAACAAACAAGTCGACAGACTTGGTAATCCTCCCCTATAAATGTTGACAAATGTTAACAAATGTCAATTTTTAAAGCGAACAAATGAAAACTATACGCAGGTTTGAAGCTACCCCACGAGAAAGGAGAAACATGTCAAGGTGTTTACCATCATTTTACACAGCATTTGCATAATATTTTTGGTGGCAAATATGGTAGATTGAGTGACCTAATTTGTGCTATAATAGTGCTTTAGCAAGGAAGTTATCATAGGCATATAACCACACACACACACACTATTCATTTAAGGTCATAATCAATGGGATGATTCTCATATTTACATCTGAAAAATGTTGAAAACATTACTTCCATGGTGGGAGCAAAAAATATCCATTTAATTTAGGGAAATGTAGCCATTAATGCTAATGAGTATCAAACTATAATAAAGGAGTATCTTCTTAATTAGTTGGGACATAATTGCTAAATAGAAATAAAAGGAGCAAAGATTAATTTTGAAAATTATTTGTATGCCATTGATGGATGAAACAATTGTATTGTACAAAATTGAAATGTATTGACAATGAAAATGATTTCCCTTATTTGCTATATTGGTGTTCCTTATTAATCTATAAATTGCAAATAAGAATGATTCTAACTAGATTTCACTTACTTTTGTATATGGGTTTAGTTACAATACATTTACAAGTTACTCCTTTATTCTGGATATTGAAGCACTGAAAATTTAGGTTAAATCCAACCTCAATGGGGTTTACTTTGTTCAAAAATAATTTAAATATATCTGAATTGCAATTAAACCCAACCTTAAGGACGACAAATGAAATAAATATATCTGAATTGCAATTAAACTCAACCTTAAGGACGAATGAAATTTTACCCCATTGAGGTTGGATTTAACCTAAATTTTCAGTGCTTCAATTCCCAAACCATAATAAGGCTTTCAATGAAATTTTACTGATGAGTTGTTTGATTTGGTGTACGGACCGAATTAATCGAACCAATTTGAACCGGACCAGGTCCAGTCAGGATATAAAAGAATCTAATTAAAAAAGATCGTTGCCACTGTCCGCGTTAAGTTGCCACAAAACTGCAACACAAACTAAACTAAAGCCTACCGGCAGTAATCAGCATACCTACCGGTTTTGGCCGCTCTGCGCGATTGCTCTCTCGGTAAACTTTTCTACCTTCAATTTGCGGTCCTAGTAGTTTCTCTCTATCCTACTGGGTAATCAACAACTTCTTGTTTCCTCTCTTATTATTCTTCGATGTGGTTTAAGTTGATCGCTGATTTTGATGTTGTTTAAGTTGATCGCTGATTTTGATGTTGTTTATCCCACTATATACTTCAATAGGTTTAATGGGCATTGACTATTTGTTCAGTGGTTGGCTTGAATCATGGTTTCCTTTCATACCTCTTTCTGTTTGGTGAAAGTCGTCAATGAAGCAGGGAACGTGTGAAACTAAGTTTAAATGTTTTCACTATGTTTTAAGGCTAATATGTTAAAACAAAAATTGCAATTGCTGGGTGTTTAACATTAAAATCACAACATTCAAACTAGGCACAAAAGTTTGATATGCTATTTTCTTAAAGAAAAAAAAGATAGTTTCTGACGATTCTTAGTGAAAATTTAGAAATTCACCCTGTCTTCAATTTGACTGATGCCCTGTGGTAGCTGTTTGATTCTCAGAAACATTGAATTCTGGTGCTGTGTTTCAGAATTTTATGAAATGATAAGTATGGCTCGTTTTATGCTAGTTTATTCGTATTAGTTATAGCTTCTTTTGACATTATTGTTTTCTTGAATCACAAAATAATATGGAAGATGTGAGTTTTGAAGCAAATAAAGTTATTTTAATGCTAATTTGCGTGATTTTGCTTGATTTGTACGACATTCATGTCAAATGTAATGATTTTTAAATTGCAATTACCATAAAATCCTGGCATAAACTGCTTTTAATGTGTTGAATATCACCTATCATTATATTCTTTGAATAGGAATGAGTAAGAGGAAACGGCCAGACTCAAATTCTCCTGCTGATTCTCTAACGCAACATGAGCAAATCATCTATGATGTAATTAGAAGCAAACAAGATATGGGCATATGGACAAGAGACATGAAACGAGAATTACGGACAAACATCCCTGATAATATTGTTACTAAATCTCTCAAGTCACTTCAAGCCAAGAAATTGATCAAAGAGGTGGTTAATATCCAGAATAAAGGAAGGAAGCACTTCATGGCAGTGGAGTTTGAGCCCTCAAAGGAAATCTCTGGTGGCGCGTGGTATGTTGATGGAAACCTAGATACAGATTTCATTAAAGTTGTGAAAGACCAGTGTGTAAAGCACATAATTAGGTTGAAGGTTGCAACGTTGGAGGGAATTTCAGATTCCATTAAAAGGAGTGGAGTCTTCAAGGATGACTTAACGAAACAGCAAATTGAAGAGATTGTTAGGGCTTTGGTCTTGGATAATGAGATTTTAGAAGTGAAGAGTAATGGAGCAGGGGATTTCTCTAATATTCCAGTGGGAAAAATTTGTTATAAAAGCATGAGCAAGGGAAGCAGTGGAGGGGAACCAAAGACAGGAATCTTGGCTTCCATACCATGCGGAGTTTGTCCTCAAATAAATATTTGTACACCCGATGGCATTATCTCCCCAAAAACCTGTGTCTATTACACCAAGTGGTTGGATTTTTAAGTTTTTGCATTTAGCTAAATAGTTTTGGAAGCAGTGTTTCAGGAATAGAATGTCAAACAATTTTGTTCATCAATGCCATCTATGATCTATTTATAGTTTAATTTATCAAATCAACGGCAAATGTTTCTTTCCGTCTGGTGTACAAATTATGGGGAAACAACGGATCCATTGAGAGAGATTACAGCATTTGCTTTGAATGAACGAAATCATCATCCTTGAACATTATTATTCATATGTCAATCCTTCGAAGTGATGACGAGCAATCCCAGTGCACCAATAAGAATATACTGCAAGGATACGAAGTTCAATTAAAATGATATACACAAACTATATTTACCGTGAAACGAAACTTCTAATTAGCAGTGTAAACTTAAAAATTAACACTTCCATTTTTGCTGAAAATACTGCATAGAACTATCTGAAATAGACTTAAAATGGAGAGTGGTGACAACGATACCTTGATAATAGGCTTTTCAGTCATGATAATAGTCACCCAGCCAACATAAGGCAAGAACCTGCAAGTGACAAAATGTAACCAATATATTAGCTTGTTTCCAATATTCTGAAGCAAAAAAAGGATGTGCAACTTCTTTTCCTTGAAAAATTTTAGACTGATAAGAGGAAAAGTGTGCAACAACTAAAGACAATCAAAAATGAAGAACAGCAGCTCAAAACTTGAGCATGGTGATACCCAGGAATGGCATCAAGGGACGTTTGGGCCTAGAGTGAAGCAATCTCATCCTGACTCAAACCCGAACTACAAAGTTCCTTTTCGACCCAGGAAATTCCCAAGTCAGAGTGAAAGAGAATCACAACGGGTTAATAAGAATTGACCTTAAACAACATTACCATCGACAATAGTGTCACCCATTGCCGCCACTAAACCACGCTTGCCAATCCCACAACATAAAGAGAATACCAAAAACAAAAATAAGGATCTTCTTTACTCCCTTTTTGCTCTTCCATCAATAAGAAATGATTCAAAGTAAATCACCAAGATAATGATAAAAAGGTCATCAAGCTGACATCATTTAAAATGAGTCTGTTCCTCTTGGATGTAGATGGTCAGCTATAGTCAACACTAAAAGCCTTTTTGATTTTTTGCCACCAAATATTGATGAATCCATTTTCTGGAATCCAATTCGCTCATACTCTACCTTCACAATCTATGATTTCAGTGACCCAGTTAGACCACAGAATAAGAAAATTTGGCATAAACACAAATCTTCCCTGAACTTACACTGTTTACAACTCTCTGTGCCAGATACAGAAAATGTTGTAAATGCTATTATCACTTAAAGTGGTCGTACAAAATGATAAGTTTTTGCTGTAAAAGTTTCAAGAGTTCCACAAATTAGAAGGCTTATATCAGAGGTTTTACCCCACAGCTCTACCCATAATATGATGCCGCTGAAGCCAGAGCTGGCCTTGAGCATACAAAAGCCTATCATCCCCGTAATTGTTATCACCTGAGAAAGACGAACCAATAAATGAAGAACATTATACTGTTAATAAAGGAACCTTTTCGATTTGAAATAAATTAAACTTTATTTCAAGAAGTTGTCACCTTTTGTTAGGACATCAACTTCCCCAGTATCTTCCCGTTCGTGAACCTGCAACATAATCAAATATTAAGAACAATAGACAAGAAGGTGCGGTCATTAGTTCACTCAGTTCAAATAACAAAGAAACAAAAACAAGAACAAAATGGCAAGGATCCTTAAAAGTACAGAAAGTTTCAAGAAGACAAAGGATCCATGAAAATCTACAAGAATCATACACTCAAAAAGGCTCAATCTATCTGTTGCCTAGTCCTAGCATAGAAATCTACAAGAATATATTACCTATTAAGAATAAATGTCAAACACACAGCAAGCACATATAACCATGAAGAAACTATTTACCACTGCAGATAAAGCATGCCAGTAGGAAGCCAGGTAATATCACCAATACTACAAAGAATAAGGTCAAGCATATATTTACCTTTATTACCCGATGAACAATCGGAATTTCCCGGCCCTGAAAGAAGGGAAAACATACTTAGTAAATATATTGGCGCACAAAATAAAATAGTAGTAACAACAAAAAGAGAGGCAAACATGGTATAAGTAAATTTATACAAAAGATACAAGTATCCAAACAAAAATAAGCAAGTGTTCACCTATAGTGAGTAATATGAAAAATTACAGGACTATCATGAGACCATCAACTATTTGAAACCCAATGATTTTGCAATGAAAAAAAAAAAAGTTCTTGCACATAATAGTCACACTGCTGTATCACTTTCCTTTTGATATTCATCTTGTAAATCCTGATTAATTTTTCTATTTGGCCGCAATGACTCAAATAGAAAAATTCACAAGGAGATAGATAGTGCATTCATTGTATGACAAGTGGAAGCAAAAATTCAAAATTTTGTTTCACCAAAAATATAAGAAAGAAAGTGGCATGAAAAACAAAACAAGCCTTCTAATTATGAATACCAAATGAAACTCCAGTCAGCAATTTTGACAAAATAAAGAATAATGAAAAAATAAAAGAGGCACTTACATCAACATTAAAAACAACGATCTCTCCAGCACGAATAGGATCTTTACTCATATGCAAGAACAAAATATCTCCCTGTAGGTCATTTTATTGCAACTAGTTGAGCAACTTAAGAAATGCTAGGAACAGGGTGCCCAAATGGATGTGCCCTTCTCCTTTGCTCATAGAAGACATATGTGATAATAGCTTTACAATAAATATTTTAACAAACAAAACACTACAGAAATAACATATTATTTGAAGCAAAATGTTAAAGAATGTACAGAAAATGAGTTACCCTCTTGAATCCAGGTTCCATGCTTCCAGAAAGAACAACAACAACAGGAGATTCACTTCCAGTGATGCACATCAATCCCTTCCATATTATTAGAGCAGACGTAACAATCATACCTGAAACAAATAAGGAACTCATTAAGATGTTAACATATATTTTAGCCTACAACAGACCAGCTGCAGCATCAAGTACAAATCCTTGCTAACACAGCTTCCTATTACAACCCAAAAACTGAAGTAGCATCAAAAGTAACAGTCTTTCAGGTGCTTCCAGTTGCGCAGAAAAGTCCATCTTAAATGTTAAGAGAAGTCTCTTTCAATCACCAGGATAAAGAAAACAAAGACAAGCATGGTGGCTAAAGCAGCAAAAGTGTAAAAGAACTATTTGATAGACAAAAAAGGAGAACAGTGCATTCTCGTTTTAAGAATCTAAATTGTAGAAATGAGTTAAAAAATTCAGAAAACTTGAGTAACCAGCGTTCCAAGGACTCCATTGACTGAATAGCCAATCTTGCATGCCGAATTCGATACACTTGAAAATAGAAGTTTCTACCAAATTGTTTCCAGTTCAACAAATCAGAAGAAAATGATTATTTTCTTCAACAACTTGAATGCAAGATAGCAGCAGGAGAGCTATAAATCCTGACATAAAGAAAACTCAAAAGTGACACGACTTTATATTCCCATCATGATTCTCACCCCTGCACTCAGATTTGGTTGCGAAATAATTTTCCCACAACGAAACAGATTAATAAGTCTGATAATCATCACAAAAAACAAAACTTGATCCCATTAGACCAAACAAATGGAACTTTAATAATCAAAAAACCCAATTAAACAACCATCAATCCAATATTAAAAATCAAATTTTCAGGCACGAATCGAGCAGCATATGAGAAAGAGACAAAAGGGGTTTAAGGGACGAACCCAGACTGACGACCTGGGTGAGAACTTGGCGGATCTGTAGCGACTTGATGGACTCTATGCTTTCTCCGATCCAACCCATTTTCTTTCTTCCTTTCTCTGTTTCTCTCTCGTTTCTGTTTCAGTTCTCTGTTTCGCTGTTTGCTGCTGCGTTCTTATTTAAGGTATTGAATTAAATTAAATGCAATTTTACAAAAAATGGATTAATATCAACTTTTTAATACAAATTTCGATGATATTATTTTAATTTTAATTTTTATACGAATCACTTAATTACAGATGATTGTAGATTGAAAATTTGCAATATTTTAAGTAACAGTATCTTAATATTTTGAAATCGAAATCAAATTGGTTCATCACCCCAATGTGAATCTAATCAAATAAAAAATTTACACAAATTTATAAGATTATTTTTATTTCTTTTTTCTATTCTCATAACCTCTTCAAGTACATATTTATTTAGAAAAATAGTAGCATGGATAAAATTAGTTTTAGAATTGATGTTAGGATTATCATGCTATAAAGAATTTAATAGAAATATGTATAGATTTTGACATTTGAAATGATAATAAAAGTGTTGTCTTTTGCCTAAACTTTTATAGGTTGGTAGAGATGAACACGTTGATTACATTATTGGAATTTGATGTTCTCTTAATTCATCTTGTCTATTATTTTATTATAATACTTTTTTTTAAACATATTAGTGTTATTTTTTTTGAGATTTTATATATATTTAACTATAATTTATTTAATTTTAAATTTATAAAAAAATTCAAATTAAGTTAATTTTAAAACACATAATTATTATAATGTTGTAAACAAACATTCTAAAATTCGATAAAATTGAACTGAAACTAACAAGGTGTCGTGATAAACAAAATAATTTCTAATTCTAAAATTATTAGTGAAATCGAAAAATATAATATTTTATCAACATAAAATTTTTAATCAACTTGTTAAAATCATTTAGCGCTTTATATTTACTTTTTATCATTTTAATTTAAAAATGGTTTGAATTTTAATTAAATTTTTGTATAATTTTTAAATTGAAAAGAAAGTAATATATATATATATATATATATAAATTTTAAGAGATTTTTTTTTGTTAAATAAAAAAATATTCTTAAAAAATTAAGAAATAATTTTTAAATGAATTATCAGGTCCGTATTTTGACACGAATCAGAATGCAGATTATTTCATGCCAACCATCAGCTCTCGACAATTACAGCAGTCCAGAAAACCTTAGCATACACCCGCACCCCAAAAGCCGCCGTCGCTGAAAGTGTTTTAACAAACTAAACCAAATGCGAATCCCAAACCGAAACCCCAGAACCGCAGTAAACTCTGCAAATTCCCATCTAGCAAATGAGCTTTCTTTATGATCTGCTTTCTCTTGCCATTGTTTATCTCTTGTCGTCTCAGTCTTCCTTTTCTCAACATCTCCAAATACGGTATACTTGTATTATTTGATTGTATTTTATCTGGGGGCTAAGGAATACAAGCTTATAATTATTTGATTCCTCGTTTTTGATTCGCTTCAAGTTTAGCTGTCTTGAATTTAAGTTGATTTTTTTATTGGGTTGGTCAATCTGTTTAATGGATATGGAAAGATTTGCTCAAGATAGCGGCTTCCATCACAGTTTCTTTTGATGGTCGGTTTTCTGTTTGATGAAAGTTCTCGGTGAAGAGTTAATTTCTCGGGTCCTTTATTTTGGGATATGGATGTTGAAGATTCGTCCAAGAGATTGACTTGAATACATGGATTTGGTTTCTGGGTATGGTTTGTTTTAAGTATTCACGCATCTTTTCCCATTTCCAATTTGTTTGCGAAGGTTTTGTCACATTATTGTATCGAACCTTGATTTTGTTACATGGGTATGTTTCAATTTGAGGTGAATCCCTGAACATGCTATCTCTGCGACCCATTCGCAGATTTTGCAACGCTGCCGCTGCCATTGCATCGACAAATAATCCTGCAGTTTCATTGAATGAAGTTCAAAATCTGAAACCTCTAGTTGATAAACCCTTAGAGGAGCCTGCCCTTGTCAAGCTTAAAGCGGAAAGAGATCCTGAGAAGTTGTTTCATCTATTTAAGGCTAATGCTCACAATCGGCTTGTTGTTGAGAGCAAGTTTGCATTTGAAGATACTGTTTCTCGATTAGCTGGGGCACGCCGGTTCGATTACATAGAGCATTTGCTTGAGCATCAAAAGACTCTACCACAGGGTAGACGTGAAGGGTTCATTATGAGGATCATAATGTTGTATGGTAAGGCTGGAATGACAAAACATGCTATTGATACTTTTAATGATATGAGTTTATATGGGTGTAAAAGAACTGTTAAATCTTTCAATGCTGCCCTTAAGGTTTTGACAGAAAGCCGTGATCTAGAAGCGATTGAAGCATTTCTTGTAGAGGTCCCAAAAAAATTTGATATTCAGTTAGATGCTTTTTCAGTTAATATTGTTATTAAGGCTCTTTGTGAGATGGGTATATTGGATAAAGCATACTTAATCATGGTACAGATGGAAAAGTATGGAATAAAACCAGATGTTATTACATACACAACACTTATATCAGCATTCTACAAGAATAATCGGTCAGAGATTGGCAACGGTCTGTGGAATCTTATGGTGCGTAAGGGGTGTTTCCCTAATCTTGCAACTTTTAATGTTAGGATTCAACATTTGGTTAACAAGAGACGGTCGTGGCAAGCTAATAATTTGATGGTTTTGATGCAGCATTTTGGAATAATGCCTGATGAGGTTACTTACAATTTGGTTATCAAAGGGTTTTGCCGAGCTGGTTATTTGGATATGGCCAAAAGGGTATATTCTGCTATGCATGGAAGGGGATATAAGCCCAATGTTAAAATTTACCAGACTATGATTCATTATCTTTGTAAAGGAGGAGACTTCAATTTGGCATATACAATGTGTAAAGACTGCATGAAAAAGAATTGGTTTCCAAATGTGGATACCATTTATACCCTACTTGAAGGCCTTAAAAGGGATAATCAGCTTTCTAAGGCTAAGATGATCATGACATTGGCTCGTAGAAGAGTGCCTCCATTTTCTTCAAATCAATTGAGTTCATTTCAATCCATATTTTCAAAGTGTTGAATTGAAATGGAACAAACAAGTACTGATCCATTGGAGCTTTCCACGGTTGTTATTCTTTTTCCTTGAATCATTTTAGATTTCTTGATTTATTGGACCATATTTATTGGCTGACATCTGGCTAAGGGCAGATCTGCTATATTAAGCTAATTTGTTGTACCATCTCAATAAAGTTCATCGTGAAATGAGAGTTTTACAGGATAGTGGTGACCCTAGTTCTCGTAAGTTATTGTGTAATCTCTCTCTCTCTCTTTCTCTCTCTCTCTCATAGAAATGATAAGCCATTCTTTACATATGTAGCATTTATTGCTGCAAGTTTTCATGTCTCTCGCATTTGAAAGTAATTATCCTGCTTATAATTTGTTATGAGATTTCTTACTTTGTCAGGAGGTAGCATTTGTTTTGAATGTGTTTATGCCTGTCTAGACGGATCATATTAACTCTACCTTTTATAAACTATTGTGCAATTCTGTTTTACCTTGCAATTCACATGTGCATTCCAATATGTTCATGTATGTCTTTATGCCTATGATGTTGTTTTTCTTTTATCTTTTAAAGCAAAGGGGTGAAATTTCCTACTAGGTACATATAACATCATCCTTATCTTTCAAGGTTCGATATTGTGATAGTTGGTTTCTGTGGTTTTGCATGTCCCGTCAGTGTTTCAGCGTCGGCGTTGAAGAATGGAATGACTGTGAAAAGATGGCAAATTCCTCCTTGTTATATATTGGTCAAATGCTAAGTGAGTATCACATATTTTGTTCATCCATGTTAGGTCAAAGTATGTTACTGATTCTATGTTTATTTTTTGTGCATGTGATGACAGTATTCTAGCTTGCTCTATATTGTGGTTGTTAAGTGTAATATAGAGAACTCGAAGTTAATTGTTATCTATGGTCTCAGCCATGTATAGTTTTCATCTCTTTTTTTTTTTTCATTTCCCAATGACAAATCATTTCAGCTGAAAACTCAAGTGATTAATTCCATCTTATGATGTCATCAATCTTTGTAAGCTTGGCACTAGGCCATGTTGTTACCATACTCAAAGGTGCTGAATTCATCTGTGATCAATTCAAATGCATTACTTCAATGTGAACTTAGCTTTATACATGTGAGTAATTCAAATCGTTTTCCATGACAGGGGTTGAAAACATGTTTATCTGTGGTAGTGATTTTAATGTAGAATTCTTGCTGCACAATGCTTAAACTGAGTTTATGTTCATATAATTACCTCTAGCAAGGGATGGAGTCAAATGTATGTCTTATGTAGTAATTAGTTGGTATCCTTAGAAAGTTTGTTTAAAAGTATTCTTTCTTAGCTGGGTAGACAAGTGCATACTTGTTGCCTTCTGAATTTCTGAGCTAGATTAAGTTTCTGGCAAAGTCTGTGTGCTTTTATGTTCATTTGTGATATCCTGGGGTGAAATATCTAGCAACTAGATTTCCAGTCAATCGGTGGTGGCTGGTTGGCAGAGGCCAAATATGCATATAGCTAAGAAACTGAATCGGTAACATGGTTTGAGATTGCTGGAGGAATTTAGTGGATTCTGTTATAGAATTTGTTTTCTTGATGATGCTGTTTGTGAGGAGAGGCTGGACAGACAGCGTTTGGTATAAATGATAATTCAACAGTATTGAGATCTCAACTTATGCAATTTCCACTGGTGTTAATGAAGTGTCTCCATGGTTAACTCATATATGCATTCTCGAGTCCTATATGCTTCCTCAACCATGTGTGCAGCTACAGTTTGTGCAAAATTCAGTACCATCAGGAGTTCTTAAAATTTAGGTGGCTGATCATGATGTCATATGTAGTTGTCTTGTTGTGGGCTTATAAGGGTCAACTGCGCTATGTCTTGCATACTTAGTTGTTCATAGTTTTACCACTGTAATATTGCTTAAGGAGTTGTGTGTTATTGTTACATCTAAAACTACCAGAAATCTGGCCTTTTCCTGTCAGCCAAATGTGTTGATTCAGAGTCCTCTAGGGTTCTAATGGCTGGAGATCAGAAACCAGACAGTAGTTTTGTGATTGTAATTGATTTCTAAATACATTTCTTTGTTCTTGAAATGCACTGCACTTTTTGAGTGAAGGGAAATTCCAAACATTTCTTTTTGACCTTTTCAATTTCCATACAGGATGGGAGTTTCAAGTCAACAAGTGCCATGCCTGGGAAGAGCTCAACAAGAAAAAGCGGCTCCAAGAAGTAACTTCTCTAAAGAAGGCTCCTGCCATTATAAAAGGCATACATAGAAAACCATGATGGCTACACACTTAAGCAGGAGTGTGAGGGACAATCGATGCCATTGATCAGTTACTAATAGGCTTACCAAAGCTCCAAGTTTGAAAATCGAATGTGTGCAACAATGTGAATAGATGAGCTAAATATTTCTATAGATGCTTGCTTGTTCAACAGAATAAACATGGAATCATGCTTACAAATTTCCCATTTCTTAGAATTTTTTTAAAATTTCAGTCTGGTCTTATGTTTATTTGCCTCTGCTCTTGTATCTACACATGTTTGGGATTTTCTCCTTTGATTTCCCAAATTCACCTGAAAGAAAAAGTCTGAAGAGTTTGAATTAGCATTTTCTTCTTTAATTCAGCTAATTTGTTCTACCACATCAATTTCTATTTATGAGAACAAAAGCAGACAGATAAAGTTCTTCTATTTTTTTCAATCTCGACTGCTATGCATTTGATTGACGTTATATAACTATTATGTTGCATGTGTTCCAATTCTTTACCATTTGTCATTATTAATAACTGCCATAAATTTTTTTATTGTATATGTTATATCTTAATGTAAAATTTGAAACCATTAATGTTAAATTTAGATTAGAAAAATTAAATTTAAAATGATTAATATAAAATTAAAAAATAATTTAAAAATTAAATATATTTGTTATTCAATTGTAGTCAAATTTGACTTTAAGATATGTTGAAAAGAAATAAAATTCTATAGATATTTTTTTAACTTTTTTTTAATTATTTCATGTATACTTACAATAGAATAATCTTATTACATCTACGTTATTGATATGGTGAGATTGTTTAATCAATAAGATAAAAAAAATATTTTTATTGATAATAGATAAAAAAAATTATTACAAAATTTTATAAAATTATCTCATCATATTAATTGAATGGTAAGAATTTTTATAAATTTTTTTATTTATAAATAATAAATATATTTTTTTCACTATATTAATTAAATGTTCTTATTGTATCAATAATACTAATATAATAAAATTGTCTCATTTAATAATGTCTCCTATATTATGTCTTCTATATTATGTGAGTGGTTTGTGTGAAGGGAATGTGGAGGCAGGTAAGAAGCAGGCCAAAGAGAGGTTTGGAAGGGGCTGTACTCCTAATATTGTCTCTTATAACACTCTCATTGATGAGTATTGCAAGATAGGTGATGCTGAAAGTGCTAGTAAGCATTTTAGGGCGTTGAATATGGGGCAATGATAAGTAGCTTGTGCAAGAAAGGGAATTTTAAGGCAACTGATGGGCATGTGATGGAAATGAAAGAGAGAGGTTTACATGTGAATGTTTGCCTTTACAATATTATAATTGATGCTAAATATAAGCATGGTTTTAAGGTTGCAGCGGGAGAGACTGTTAGGTGGATGGTTGAGAGTGGTTCTCAACCTGATATTGTTACGTATAATACTTTAAATGGTAAGGCTGATAAAGCTGGCCAAGTTCTAGAACAGGCAATGAAGAGAGGATTGGAGCCAAACAAGTTTGGTAATACTCCTCTCATACATGTCTATTGCACACTTGGCGAACATGCTAGGGCATCTGATTTTCTTATTCAGATGACAGAACAAGGACAAAAACCTGATTTGCTCGCTTATGGGGCTCTTATTCACGGACTTGTTACTGTGGGGGAGGTGGATGTTGCAAGACAGTTCAAGATAAAATGGAGTAAAGGGAATAAATGCCTGATGCTGCTATTTACAATGTTTTGATGAGTGATCTTAGCAAGAAAAGGAGGCTTCAGGCTGCAAAGATCCTGCTTGCTGACATGCTTCACCATAATGTATAACCTGATGCCTATATCTATGAAACATTAATGGATGGCTTGAAAAGGGTATGGATATTAGGCATCATCACCCAGATGAGTTCACTTGTTCGACGATAATAGATGGCTATGTTAAACAGCATGACATGGACGATGCACTGAGGATGTTTGGAGAGATGGTGAAACGAAAATGCAAGCCAAATGCTGTCACGTACACTGCTTTGATTAATGGTTTTAGCCGAAACGGAGATTCTGATAGTACAGAACAGACTTTTAAAGAGATGCAATTTGAAGCTTTGGTTCCTATTGTAGTCACACACACTAAAATTATTGGGAGCTTCGGTAAGCAAGGAAAAGTTGCAAAAGCTGCTTCCTTGCTTAACTAATGCCGACAAACAAGTGCATTCCTAATGATGATACCTTCCATTATTTGGTAAATGGGTTTACAAATAATGCACCCACTGCAGTTCTGACAATAAATCTGAGGAAAGCAATAAATCTATATTTCTGGAACATTTTAGAAGTATGATATCAGATGGATGGGGTCACAGGGCTGCTGCTGCCTATAATTCCATCTTCAACGCCTTTGCTGTCATGAAATGGTTAAAACTGCTTTGCCGTTGCATGAAAAAAATGATGAGTGAGGGCTTTCTTTTAAGATCCCATATCTTTTTCTGCCCTGCTACATGGTGTTTGTTTGGATGAAAGATCCAAGGAGTGGAAAAAAACTGTAATTTGAATGAACTCAAACTCCAAATTGCTGTCAAGCATTCGTAAAGTTTAATACAGTGCCTGCCTCAAGGAATGACTTTTGAGGCTCCACTTATTTTGCAGAACTTAGTTGAAGACCACAAGTCTCAAAACCAAATCTCGATGATCGCAAGGTCTCAGTAATGTACAGTAGGAAAATGTGTAGAAACTATATCTGGTTTGTAGAAACACAAGGACATCATCTTTGGTTGGCCTCAAGCGAGTGTTCCTTAATGCTTTATTTCTTAATGAGGGTCTGCGAAGGTTTGTTTTAGTCAACTTCTGGTTGTCATTTGACTTTGAAGATGGCCCTGAAAAATGAGGATCTATTTCATTCTCCAATATATTGGCAGAAAATATGGTAGGTGAATTCAAAGGGTTTGAAATAGCAATCTTGTGTTTGTGGGCTAATCTCCATTATGGGAATTGGCCTGCAGTTCAATATGATTTGATGCAGATTGATTTGTGTTGGCTATAATTTTCTTGAACCAGAGCAATCATGCAAACCTGCAGGATATTGAACCATACATGACAGGTTTGGAGGTGTGTACCTGGGTTTCCTTTTGCTTACACTTTATGATGTGATGTTAAAGACTCGATGAATGAAGTCATTCCTAAATAACATTAAGGTTTTTCTCTTCATCTGTTGTCATAGAACATAGATCTTTAGTTTTCAGAAACTTTTGAGTGCCTCACAAGACTGATCTTCAAAACACTTCAGGACATGTCAACTATAAGTCCCAGAAATTCTTCATTTTCTTTGTCATTTTACATTTACAAATGAAAACTTCGATCACAAGTGCGCTATTCAAATTCTTCTTTCTTTGACTGGTGTCCTCCATCATGTACCTTTGAAGAAGTAGTTGCGTTGCTTACAAACTATCAATAATTGCCTATTAAGTGACAAAGGAGAGTTGCATGCGATCTACCATTTGATTTTCCACTTCTCCGCTAATTTTCATGACTGACAGCACATCATCATGGTAGAACTCTACTTTGCCAAAATCATTCAGACATGAAAGTAACCTTTGAATCACCATTATACATAGTTGTCTATACATATCTTTCTCGTGATTGTATTCCTAACACAGAAGCTGGAATTGCTAGATCCTGCAATAATTCGATATATTCAGAAATGGATGAGAAATATATTTAACTGTAAACAACAAAACTTCCTTCAACAAGAAGATAAAGCTGAAGAGAAAAGAACATACTGTACATATTCCACATTAATCTTATTGCCGTTACGGCGGGAAATGGCTGCAAAGGCATCAGTGGACATCTGAATAGTAGATGGGCAGGGTGTCTTTGAGCAGAAATCTACCACTTTGACCTCAATAGTTCGATGCTTGCATGGTCGTTTGGCTCCACTCAGGCATCTCAATCTGTAGCGCCTTCCACAAGCAGCTCCATTATCCCACAACCCTTCACCTACCGCGACAAACATCTTGCTGGGAGGGAACTGATCTTGTCTGTTTCCGAAGCATCTGGTTGCTGCAAAAGATCGAAAAACAGTAAGTGTGATAGAGAAACTAATAGTTCACATTTCTTATCTTAAATCATTGTAAACCTTGATGCAATGCAATTTACTCACGTATATATGGTGGATTGTAGGGTGTTGCAGTGCCGATATCTCCACAGGCCATGCTTGCTGTTCTGCTCATCAAGGCTATCACAATTGCCAAGACCAAGAGACCCA
>CP135575.1:2130661-2382436 GCA_032401905.1 Swietenia macrophylla | reverse complement strand
CAGGCCATCCCCTGCAGCAAGATATATATTTGTGTTTGTAGGGATGGAAAGAGCCCGAAGTACAAGGGCTGTTTCGTTAGGTGTGAGTGGACATTTTCCCCGTTTTCTCCAGACACGGGCTAATTCTCCAGTCCATGGTTTCCTATCAACCCTTGCAGCTTCTATGGCTTGCATGGAGGCAGAAGAAAGGCCTTGGTATTCACATTGGCTGTAGGCAACCATATCTGGTTCAAACCGAAGGTGAAGTGAGAGAAACGGTTTGGGTATGGCTTCAAGAAGCTCAGAGGCTTTCTTCTCCAAAGATTTAGTAAGATGTAATGCATTGTAGCATGCTTGACAAAGGGCAGCTTTTGCATATTGAGGATACCTAAAAGATGTAAAATAAGCACAAGATTCAGGGAAAAATAAACAAGTATTCATCATAGCAATAACCTTTCAAGAAATGAAGCGAGAAACCTCAAAATCTGATGGATACCTGTCCCTCCTCTGGCTCATTGCTGGCGTGAGTGAGATATACTGATGTTCCAACAAGGATGGAAGAACACTTTCAATGTAATCAAATTGGCCTTTCCGTTTGCTACAATCTACATGAAAAGGTTCTTTAGACAAAATCTCTGGGGGCAATTCTTTGACAACTTTAACAAAGCCATCCATTTGTTGAATGAAGTAGTCGACATCAAATACATCTGCAAAACCACTGGGGGAAAGCCAAGCAGTTATAAAAGAATATCATCATTATAGAATAACAGAAATGGAATCTTAAAATGATTTCACAACCATTATCCTCCCACAAGATGATGTCATATAGCTATAAACGCCCTGAAATAAATCACAAACAACTAAGATGGTGTGCGTTATGAGTGCAATAAGAATCCTACAGGAAGCTTTAATATTCAAATGCCTTGGCTAGCAGCAAAGGAACCAGCAGAGCCATTGATTTACAGCTTGAGTATCCTTGCAACTTCAAGACTCACTTTCAAGATTTACCGCAGAATCCACGATTATCATTAATAACTCTACTTTTAAAGCTTAGCAACAGTGTAATAAAATTTCAAGATTAAAGCTTGCATATATATCATATGCTAAAGAAGGGAAAAAAAAAGTAACATTAAGATAGCACTCTGGTGAGTAACTATTTAAAATGAAATAAATCAATCTAAAATGAAATAAACCACATTAGCAAATTTTTTATGGCTTCATAATTTCCAACATGCAAGTTGAAACATTGATCTTTATGGAGTTACTACTCCTTAGCAACACTATGATGAAATAAAATAAACACAGTTTACCTTGTTTCGTTCCAATATGCAGCCACTTCGAACTTTGGAAGAACTAGAGTTGCATTTAACAAACGAGCAATGCCAACACCATCACATAACTGCATTAGTGTTTTAATAAGGTGACGTCCCATCTTTACAGAGGCAACAACAGCAAATCAAGAATATCTCACAAAGGTTCCGAATATTGCACTCACATCTCTTCTCATCTGATTGAGGCCACCATAGCAATCCACACGGATATATCCATTACTCTTTGCGGGCAAAGCTGCAGGATTTCAACAAAAAACCAATGCAATTGTCTGCAATGATAGCCAATTAAATTGACTCAGGATATCAAAAATCAAAAGGAAGCCTTGAACTCAATGCCGACTCTACTCCTATCCCCAACCTCAACTATTGTACAGCAGTCTTACCCAAACTTTATATTAAGCATATGAAACCTAGTTTCAACTTTAACACTAATTACTCAGTTACAAAATATCCTCTTTGTGTTTTATATTGTAAATGATTTATAAGGCTTATTAGCCTTTTTTTTTTGGTAGCTAAAAAAAATTGTTGTATGGAAACTTCAGATGCCAATATATGATTCATCAAATCATTATCGACTCATGGAAAAAATTCACATCATTTTCAAAGTTCCAAAAAACATAAAAATGAAAAAAAAAAATCAATGAAGTAGAGAAAGAACTACTTACGAGTCATATGTCCTTGAAGCCACCATTTGCAAGGCCTCCACTCTATCAGCCTCCTCACACTCCATATATCAGATTCCTTTCTACACAAAATACAAATCAAATTTTCATTAAAACAATAAAGAAAGACACAGAAAAAAAAATACAATAACAAATGCATAGGTTTAGTTGGATAATAAAACCCATAATCACCAAACCAATGAATCACACAATACAATCACAAGTAACATAGCTTTTACTTCCCAAAGAATATATAAATCTAGCTTCACATTACTAATACTAAAGGATAAGTCTAAGAAACAAAAAACAACCAGAAAGCCAAAGAGTGCATGATGCTCAACTGCAAAACTCGTAACACTAAAAAACACAGAAACAAAAAAAAAACGTTTTTTTTTTTGTCTCGTATCACTACACTCTACAAATTTGCAAGAAGCTAAAGTAAAATCAAATGAAAATAAAACAACGAGGTGAAAGTTTAAAGAGAAACGTAATTACTTACGTGGGGGAAGCTGAAGACCTAAGAGACAGCGATAGAAACGTAGTGTAAGGAGAGAGCAAAACGACGGCCAGAAAAAGAGAAAGAGCGAACACGATGGTAATGAAAACTGGTTTCACTGGGAACAGAATCATGTCATAATTTTAGATCTGATCAATACAAGCTTCGATGCGACATGAACGAAGAGTTTACGGATTCAGATCGATTCGAAAAGGTTAGGGTTATGCTCGTTCTGTAACAGCACTGGATTAGAGGGCGGCAGCAAATCAAGAGGACTGTGAGGAGGGCTGTTTATTTTAATACAACGGAATCGAACCGGATGAACCCGGTTCGTTTTTAGGATAGGTTTTTCTTTTTAAATGACCACATTACCCTTGGTGTTTAAGAGAGATAATGTTAAATGTTTAATATTATAAAATAATTTAGTTAATACAACATAAATAAATGAGATACCAATTTTAATTTCACAAATTATTAATATAAAATTTAAATTTAGTAACTGAGGAACTGCTAGCATACATAAACAATCCCTAATAACTAAGATCTCATCAAAGTAACGACTGTGTCATAAAGCTTCATGTACTTCATATGAATACTAGACATGATTTTGTACTTTAAATTGCATGGTATGCTTTCAATTCATGTATTTTTCCTGTGATTATTTCACTCTACTTGTCTATCCAAGGTGTTAACTCTGTGTAGATAAGAAGGGCAGCATTGCAATTTGCACCCATGACTAGAATGATCCAGATATAGAGCATAATCATACGAGTTTTCTTGAATCCTTTTTAGTTGAAACTTCTAATTCATTGACTGATGTATGCAACTTTGAGTAAAGAACAAGGGTTAACACTTCACAATACAATTCATTGTGTTGCATACGAGAGCATCAATCCTGGAAGTCCTAGGTGCATTTCAGGACTTGCTTCCCTCAATTTATTTAATCAAATAGTAGACTCAATCACTTTCAAGCTCTGTTTCTTCCCTTCTTGATTTCCTAGCTGTTGTTTTGCCCCTCATTTCATTAGCCAGCTCTTGTATTGAACAAGAAGTGCTTCTCTCCATCTTGTCTGCTAGAATTTCAACGATATCCAAAAATCCTAACCCCAGTAGCCGGTTCCTCAACATCTCAACTGTAGAAGAATATGGAGGTATCCCTTCATCAACCATCATCTCAAAGTATTTGCATGCCTCCTCGAGTTTACCTTTCTTCTTGCATAAACCGTGAACCATTACAGCATAAGATGACACTGAAGGATAAAACCCCCTCTTCTCCATACTCTCCCAAACTTCGGTTGCCCTATCAAATCTCCCCACCCTTATTAGCAATTTAAGCACCATATTATAAGTATGGCGATCTGGCATACAATTATGTTTTGTCATCCTAGAAATCAACCTAAGAGCCATATTAACCTCAGCATGATCACAATGGTAAACTAGAATTGCATTGTAACTCCATGCATCCGGGTTAGCTCCTTTCTCTATCATCTCATCCAATAGCTGATAAGCCTCTTCAACTTTCTCATTCTTGCATAGTTTCTTGATTATACAATTGTAAGTAAACACATTAGGCACAAGGTTGTATCTATTCATTGCATCCAGCACTCTAAACACTGAATGAATATCATTTGCCTCACAATATGCATGAATGAAAATTGAATAAGTAAAAGCATTCGGCTCAGTTCCACTCGAACGCATTTCTCTAAACATCTTATAGGCTTCATCCACATTTCCTCCTTTGCACATAGCCTCTAATAAACTATTATACGCAACAATATCAACCGAACATTTTCTTTCAAGCATTTCATCAAATAGCTTACGTGCGTCGCTCAAATCACCAGCGTCGCCACACCCTCTCACCAAAATACTGTAAGTTTTCGCAGTAGGCGTTAATTCATGCTTAACTTTGTCAAAAAATTGGCGGGCATCCTTGGCATGCTTTCTCTTGCATAATGCATACAAGAGCTGATCAAGATCGTGTATACTAGGTTTAATACCAAACTCTACCATTCTATTAAAAGCCCTTATAGCATCATTCGGTAAGTTAGCTCTACTGTAAGCTCTAAAAACAATCCAAAAAATGTCTGGGCTTATTTCACACGACTGATTTTCTCTAATTTCTATCAAGAAATCCCATATTAAAGCAAACTGTTTACTACTTCCCAAGATATCTACCAAAATGTGATAGCTTTCAACACTGTGTTCAAAACCCGGAATCCTTTTAGCCCAAAGGAAGAATCTGTGAGCGGAGAACCCAAGATTTTTGCACCTTTTCAAAACTTGTTCAACCAAGTTTGTCGATATTCTGGAAGAGAATGTGCTGAGAGAAAGCTCCAAGTCGTGGTGGGGGTTTCTGTGGTCGCTTAAAACGCGGGAAATCTCGTTCACAAGTTCCAGCGACGGCGGCTGCGAGTGAAGTTGTGTCTGAGAACAGAAGTGAAGGAGGCTTTGGAGTTTTGGCCTGTGAAGAGAATGGACGAGTGAATGCTGAGGTTTTCCTTTGGTGAGTGATCTGATTGCCATTTTTGGAGACTGTTGAGATGAGAAAACAGTTATGGTTATTTGTTTGGTTGAGTTAAAAATTTTCTTTTAATTAATTAATATAATTAATTTTCAAAAGCTGATGCAGAACAATAATAAGCTATCATATCAATCAAGCCGGCAAATTTATGGCCTTTCGATAACAACTGTGGGATAATTCGTGACTTGTTACTCTAAATTCTACGCCATGAACGGGCATTGTTTAAATTTATTCCCCAACTTCCCCTTAAATACTTATAACAAGAAAGAGAAATTCTTAATTTTTCACAATTTTACTCATTATTCATTGTTCTTCCACGCCTTGGCAGAATCTTTATTGAGCAAATGGGTAGCGTCTGCTCTATTCAGACATCGTTTGATGCCATCTTCTCCAAATGCTGGGATTGCAGTAGTGGGAAAGTAATTTATGTATATTAACTTGGAAGAAAATCTTTCTAAGTTGAAAATAGAAAATCTTTCTAAGTTGAAAATTGCAACTGAAGAATTAAATGAGTTAAGGAACGATGTGATGATGAGGGTTCAAGTGGCCGAGGAGCAGCAGTTAAGGCGGCCGGATCAAGTACAGGGCTGGCTTAGAAGTGTTGAGGCTTTGGTGAATGAAGTTAATGAAATGATAAGCGTTGGTCCTCAAGAAATAACGAAACTGTGTGTTGGAAGAAGGTGTTCAAGAAACTGCAACAGCAGCTACAAGTTTGGCAAACAAATGGTTAAAAAAAATCAAAGATGTTGCTGCTTTAAGGAGTAAAGGTGACCTTGGGGTTGTGGCTGAGAGGGTGTTGTATTCAGCTTCAGTGGAGGGAAGACTATCTGTAGCAATAGTAGGGTTGGATTCAACGTTAGAAAAATTACAGAGCTGCCTGGTTAATGAAGTCGGAATAATTGGCTTGAATGGCATTTTTTTGGGGCAAGAAGGGGGTTGTGGGCGCGGGGGTTGGCAAGACAACCCCCTCTTAACAAAAATAAACAAGAAGTTACTGAATAAATCTGCTGACTTTGAAATTGTGATCTGGGTAGTGGCTTCCCAAATCTGAAACTAGACAAAGTTCAGAGAGAAATTGAGAAGAAAATAGGATTTTCTGATGACAGTTGGAAGAATAAATCCATTGATCAAAAAGCTTTTGACATTTTCAGACTCTTGAGCAGAAAGAAATTTGTTCTACTGCTGGATGATATATGGGAGAGGATTGAATTATCTAGATTGGGGGTGCCTTATCCGAACACTGAAAATAGGTCGAAGGTAATATTTACAACTCGTTTGGAGAAAGTATGTGGCCGTATGGAAGCTGGCAAGAAGATGAAAGTAGAGTGCTTGGGATGGGAAGATGCTTGGGATTTGTTTAGGAGAAAGGTTGGACAAGAAGCACATAATGCTCATTGGAAATCCCCAAGTTGGCTGAAATTGTGGCTAAAGAATGTGGAGGGTTACCACTCGCGCTCAGTACTATTGGTAGAGCTATGGTTTGCAAGAAGACATCACAAGAATGGCAACATGCAATTGCGGTCTTGAAGAGAACTGCTTCAGCATTTTCAGGTATGGGAGAAGAAGTGCACTTTTTTTAAAGTTTAGCCACGACAATTTGTCAACTGGAAATGTTAGACCCTGTTTTATACTTTGTGCTTTGTTTCCAGAAGACTATCTGATAAGAAAATCTGACTTAGTAGACTATTGGATTTGTGAGGAAATTCTTGATGTTGATGGATATAAAGGCATAATCAGCGCTCCATTGGTACTCCCCTTTATGCATGTTTATTAGAAGACTCTGGAAACAAAGTAAAAATGCATGATGTGTTTCGTGACATGGCTTTGTGGATAGCAAATGACTGTGTGAATACAAGGGAGAATTTCCTGGTTTTGGCAGGAACTGATTTAAAGAAAGCACCAGAAGTTGCGAAATGGAGAGGGATTCAAAAGATGTCATTGATGGCGAATCATATTGAGGAGTTAACACAAACACCTTCATGCTCCAATCTTTTAACTTTGTTTCTCATTGACAATCATCTGCACACTGTTGGCAATGGCTTCGTCCATTTTGTGCCTGAACTAAGAGTTCTGGACCTGTCAAAATACAAAAGTTTAATTGAATTGCCTACAGGAATTTCGGAACTGGTTTCCCTACTGTATCTCAATCTATCAAAAACAGGTATTAGGCAGCTGCCAATTGAGTTAAGGAACTTAGTAAAATTGAAGTGCTTGAACTTGGAGCAGACGCATAGCCTCGCTGTAATTCTTCGGCAGGTGATTTCAAGCTTTTTTTAATGCTACAAGTTCTGAAAATGATCAGCTGTGGTTACTCTGTCGAGGAGAATTGTGGTTTGGTAAAGTAATTGGAGAGTTTAGAACACCTGAATACTTTAGGTATCACCATTAAAAATGCAAGCCCTCTCCAAAGCCTGTTACAACCCACAAGTTAAAAAGCTGCATTCAAGGACTATTACTCAAAAATTGCTGCAGTTCAAACTTGATCCACATATCATTCCTGGAAAATTTGAACCGCATAAATGAACTTCGGATCATGGATTGCACAAATCTTGAAGAGTTGACTAATGATTGGCTGCGATAATCACAAATATGCTTTAACAGCCTTTGCAGAGTGCATATAGACAGTTGCTCAAAATTGTTGGACGTAACATGGCTTGTTCTTGTACCAAATATTGCAGTCCTCTGTATCAAACCGACCAAAATGGTAGCAATAATCAGTGCTGGAAGATTTGTTGAAGTGCCAGAAGTGAACCCATTTGCAAAACATGAAGTTCTTGAGCTATGTGTTCTGCCAAGATTGAAAAGTATATACTCGGATGCCCTGCCACTCCAATACCTGAAGGAAATATCAGTGATTGTTCGCGGAGGGCTGAAGAAGCTCCCACTCAGCTCTAATTGTGCATCAAAATTCATCATTTATGGACAGAGTGACTGGTGGAATGATGTTCAGTGGGAGAATGATGCTACTAAGAATGCTTTTCTTCCCTGTTTCAGATCCGCAGTACAAGTCCTAAAGTCATTTCTAGCCATATCTTTTCAATTTTCAGTTTTCTTTCATTATTTCATTTTGTATTTGTTGCTCCGAGTTTCCGAAACAATATCAATTAATTTCTTTTTGCACACTTCCACTGTAAACCAGTCACTTTGCATGTAAATTCATCCAGTATCCTTGCTGCACTGACAAAAATATTCTTCTACTTTCACCACTTGTATACATGTGTCGTATTGTGCATCCCCCACTTGACCTGGCCATTCAATGGAGAACTCAGCTTTTGTTCTGGAGTTTACCAACTTTCCTTTGTATTGCACTTGAAATACTGCTTTTTCTCTACAATCACACTCATTCATTGGTTTCTCATCAAATAAACTTTCTTATATCATTCAAAAGGATCTTCAGGATAAAGGTAAAGAGTTGAGCATCACCGGTTGATGACGCCACCAGAGAATTCAAACCGTCCGTGCCATGGGTGATTTTCCTCAAGAGTTTTTTACTTAAAATAAAGAAAAAATCAAAAATTATTTGTTTGTACTTGGGTTTTCTTAATCAATGTTAATATTTGTAAGCAGCCCAACTTGTTTTGTTAAAGGAACATTCAGGCTGTCATTTCTACAAGGACTTGTTTGTTTGTAGTTTTCTTTTTAATATACAAAGGGTTTACATCTCTAGGACCTGGTTTTACATTAAAAGAATCAACAAAACAAAACAAAACAAAACAAAAACACTTTTTTAAAACTAATTTAATTGTAAATTAAGTCTAAAATTTTTTATTTTTATATTAATTATTTTAATTTTTTATTTATATTTTAAAATTTATATTAATTATATTAATTTTTATTTTTAAAATTTTTTATTATATATTATAAATTTTATATTAAAAAATATAAAATATGTAATTTACACTCTACTAATTACCTAATTGGATGAACTTTTTGCATGCATATTCTACCTCTTTTAAATTCTATAGTGCTACTTTGACAGGGATTGATAACAAGAAAAGGGTTGAAGAGTTGTCATGAGCTAAGGAAATATATTTTAAAATTTTGTTGTCAATCATTTTCACATACCCATTAATGCTAGCTTAAGATTAGTGACTCCCAACTCAAAAGGTAGTCATTAATTTATGTAATAACAATCACATCAATCCTAATATTGACTCTTCCATGTGAGAAACCATCATAGAGCGCATGATTTAATGCTTGAAAATTGGGTCTTTCAATTACTAGTACTTTAAGTATTGTAAGTACAAGATGTAAATCATGATTGATCAATGTAATGTGATGGATATAACACTTTATACCCTCATTGCAATTGCATGTTGAAAGATTAAACAAAGTCATTAATTTGATTTTAGGGTTTTGAATCTTGCATGCAATGCACTTTTCTACTTGATTATACTAAATAAGTTATGTTAAATCCAATTAAGTGCATGTCATTGGTCAATTAGTGAACATGAAAAGAAAGAAATGGATGGTCACCACTCAAGATGGATAGTAGATGATAGTGTCTTCTACTCCTTCAAATCTAAATCACATAATTGAGTGATTAATTATTAATCTAATTACAATTAATTAGTACTCTAATTACAATGATTTTAATAATTTATTTTGTTATTAATAATTAATAAAGAATTATTATAAAAACTAAATTAATTAAAGGAATATAACTCATTAAATCCTCCAATATCATAAGTGCAAATTTTTTCTCAGTTGATCATCTGTAGATTCTTTGACAATAATTTGGAATTGTATTATATATTTAATTGTAATTACAATAATTGGGGCAAATGTTAATTAATTTATATTCATCTCCAGGCTCTCATCACTCTTTAATCATTAATCAAATATTTTTAAAAATTAATTAGAATTTAAGTACTAAAAGGGAGAGTACTATGAGTTTAGCTACGATATATTAGATATTATATATATTTAATTTTTTAATTATTATATTAATATTTTAAATTTTATGTTTGTATTTTAAATTTTTATATTATATATTTTAAAATTTATATTAATTATTTTAAGCTTTACGATTCTTATCTAAAATTTTTTTATTATTTTTTTATTTTATGTAATTTTTTAAAATTTTATATTTAGTATTTTAATTTTTATATTAAGAGACTAAGATACGCGAGATGTATCTTAGACAATTATCATATACAATTTTTATTTTGTTTATCAATATTTTCTAAATACATGAAATCATAATAATTCTTAAAAATTATTGTAATAATTCAAATCTAATAATTGAGTAGATATTATTTATTTTAAATATACAATTCATTCCAATTTTATTTTCGGAATAAATTTCTAACAAATTATGTATCCAAAATAAATAATATCAACTCAATTATTTAACACGAGGTGTTACAATCATAAATGAAATCAAACAAATTTGTGATCAAGTTTTTATATTAATGCTTTAATTCAGAATGATTATGTTGGACTAATTTGTCATTAATTTTCTAGTGGCAGACAAAAATCCATCCCATGATTCCAGTTAAAGCCTCCCCCAGATTTAGTTGGGCAGGTTAATTCTTTATGTTATATAAAGACAGATTAGCAAGTAATTATTGAAATTTCATCGGATAATTTTGACAAATTGAATTAATTACCATTAGTGACTAACAACCCAATACGCAAAAATCCAAAAGCAAAACGCAAAAAATTAGGGTTTCTGACGTGGCTCTGAGCCGAACATCATTGGAAGTGGATGTTTGTGTAACGTAATGCTTTTACAAGTGATCAGATGAGTCAGCAACGTGGATTCTACGTGTCGATGCATGGATGAGGGACACGTGTCCTGCATGTACACATCCTTCTTCTGTATATAGGTACATCGCCCGTCTCTCTGAAAACTCATCGACTGTGCCGTGCGTGGCTGGTTTAGCTTCTTTTTCTCTTCCTTATTTTTCTATCTTTACATAACAAAATAACAAGACTTTTGGTGTTTGTTTTGATTCTTTGTTAGGCTTCAAATTGTTTTGTTCTTTGATTCGTGGAGTGGGATTGGAATTTCCTTCATTTTTGTGTCCGCTCTTGATTCGTGAAGTGTGATTTTTCTAGCGAAATGAAGGGAAGTAATGGAAACCCCCTGCATCTGAAATCTGTCAATCACGTCTCACTTGTTTGCAGATCAGTTGAAGAGTCCATCAGTTTCTACCAAAATGTTCTTGGTTTTGTCCCGATAAGGAGGCCAGGATCTTTTGACTTCGATGGAGCATGGTAATCGTCGAAAACCCAAAAAAATACGATCAGCTTTTTCTGTTTGGTTTGTGGGAAAATTGTGTTCGATTTTCCTTTCCTGGGTATTTTACGTTTATGTTGTTAAACAGGTTATTTGGCCATGGGATCGGCATACATCTGCTGCAATCGGAGAATCCAGATAGCGTACCTAAGAAAAGTGTGATCAATCCCAAGGACAATCATCTCTCTTTCCAGGTAATATTTAACTCTACAATTCGATGCATATGATGTACATGATCATGTAAATTAAGATGTTTTTTCATTTGTATGCATGCCTATGGGCATCAAACACTAGAGTGAGTACGAGAAGTATCTCAACAAACAAATGCATATAAACAATTCTTGCCAATTTCTTGCTACTAGATCATGAAAACAGTAATAAAATAGGCTTCCTTTTGTTTGGTTGGTATATGGACGGCGGCAAGATAAATGACAATGTTGTGGTCTTTTTCATAAATGGTTTTAGAAATAAAGTTGAAAAAGTTTTAAAACTAAGAAGTGAAAGTGATATATGGGATAGTCTTATCATAAATTTACGAGATTATTTAATTAATAAAATAAAATAAATTAATTTATTGACAGTGAATTCAAACACAATTTTTTTTATTTTATTAATTTTATGATCTTATAACTTTTGTAAGATGAACATTCCACTTTCAACACTAACTTTCATACATGGGTTAAAACTCCAAAAGAAGTCATAATTTGTGTAAGGTTTTGACTGAATTTGATGGGGGGATGCATGCAGTGTGAGAGCATGGCAGATGTGGAGAAAAAGCTGAAAGAGATGGGAATAAAAAGCCTAAGGGCAGTTGTAGAAGAAGGAGGAATACTAGTGGAACAGTTGTTTTTCCATGATCCAGATGGTTTCATGATTGAGATATGCGACTGCGACAATCTTCCTGTAATTCCTCTGGCTGGTGAAATGGCTAGATCTTGCTCAAGAGCGAATCTGCAAATGGTGCAGCAACAGCAGCAGCATTTAAAAGTGTGAAATTGAAGTAATTAGCTTGCTAGGATCTTCATTTTTAGATGCTTGCTAGCTAGTTACTGTTATAAAATGATTACTTCGAAAATAAAACATCAACTAATGTGAGCTGATATCTCTCTGGGTCTGCAGTTTGTCGTTCTTCCCTTTTGTTCGCGCTTAATTTTTTGTTGAATGTATGCGGTCCATGAGATATTGGACCTGATCATTGCATTTGTTTTTACTATCTATCTTACGTTTCCTAAACTTCCCGGCCATCTTAGAAATATCTGACGTTGTTTGAGTAGTATGCAAAAGAAACTTGTGACAGATTGGCACCCAAATATTGGGCAAGCCAGGGCAATATACAAAACAGAAATTGTGGCCAAGTTCTATATCATGCCCAATAAAATGGGTCCAACAATCTTAAGTCTCCGTAGAGAATGAAGACCGAAGTTATTCTTTCTCGTAGCCTTGTAATGACTCAGGCTGTGAACAATGAGAACAGACATCACTCAAAAATAGGCCTAAAGTTTAATTATAATACATGTCAAATGGTGTTAAATTGGTAGCAACTACGTTAAGATTTCACACGAGTCACTGGCCATGCCCAACCTTCATCCCTCTCGTTCCACTTTAAAGATTGCCAATACGAGTTCGCAGCATCGGTACTGAATTTGGGAGGATATTAGGTGAGTTTCTAAAGTATAGTCTATATCAAATTTAATGTTGAATCGAAAAATAAATAACAATGTATAAATAATTTTGAATTTATCCTTTAATTTTAAGAACCAATTGCCTATTTGACCTGTGATCAGGACTATCATTACAATTTTGTAAATCAGTAATTATTAACAATTCTAACTCTACGTAGGATTCAAATTGGAGAACAAGAAATCTTTATTAATCTAGTGCCTAAGTATAAGGAACTTAATGTTAATTACTTCAAGATTTGGAGAAATCTTCTCCACTCTTGGGTGAACAAAAGAATAGTGATAATAATAATCAGGAAAAATGTTTATGGTAATACCACGGCACTATTCTTGATTAAACAATAACAATGTCTTGCTACAAAATAGATGCATGTCAAATTAATATTCCCTCTAAAGATATGCATATATGTGTTCATGTATAAAGAGAGGAAACAAGAGTCACAACAAATGAAGCAAACGAAATAGAAAGCTAGAGCACAGATCAACAAAGATTACGTGTAATTAACTAGAGGCCTCTAGCCAGCATCTGCTCGTAGTTCTCGATAGATTCAAGCCTTTGAAGCAGAAGTTGTTTCCGGAACTTCTTGATGAATAACTCCGCACTTTCGTTTATGTCCATGGATGGCTTGCTCTCCAGCTTGTTAGTATTTGCAGCTGCTGCTGGGTTTTTCTCCATAACTTGAGACTTCACAGCTGCTCTATTCTCTCTGAAATCTGCTTTCGCTTCTGCAACGGTGGAGCTGTAGAATGGAGAGGGAGACATTGAGCTATTCTTCATTGTATAAGAAGTTAATTTCTCTTCTTTGCTTGGAGAAACTAAAGGTATTGATTGGATGCTTTCAAATGGTAACAATGCTTCTGTATTTAAATTACAGGAGAAGAAGGAATTTCTCTTCTTTTTTTTTTAATGGGGTTGTGATTTCTTGAGGCTTTCTCAAATTAAAGATAACCACAAGGTGAAGTTAGATGCTATTTGATCTCCAAGGATAGTTTTCAAGTCAAAACTCAAAAGTGCATTTGCTTTTGAATTTCTATTTCATTTGTTTGTTATTTAGTACTATAATGACTATGTTAAGACGATTTCTACTCCCACCAATAGAGAAATTTGCCAACACTAATGGAAATCATTTTATTATTTGAGCATTTACCATTTTTCAGACAATTCATACAGATAATTAGGTAAGATTTCAAAATTAAAATCTCAAATTTAAAATTAATTATATGATACTGTTCTTTTTTCAATCCAGAATTAGACTTTAAACACAACCCAAATCATAATAGTCTTTAAGGGACCTGCTCTGTTAATCTACAATAATTACCTTAATAAGTATATATTATTAATCATGTGCAATTAAGAATTTCCAATCTTTTACTAGGAAGGAGTTCATAGTTTTGTAATTTTTGCCAACTACGAAGAAAGAGTTGACTATCAAAATTACAGACCTACACGTTTGTTATTTGACAATTCAACGCAAACGTGCGGCTGAAGAGATGGGTGGTCTGGGTGGGGACCGAAAGTTATGCAAGAAAGTCGCCATAGTTGGCCGAGTCTTAGTTGCAAATTGCATGAAATACGGATATACATAACATGCAAATGAATGGCATACGTTTTTTTTTTTTCATTGGTATTTGTTTGTTCATTTCATTGTTCGGAGATTTGAAGAAAGAGTATGGCATGAAAAAGCATCCATACCATACTACTTTGGGTAGCAGTTGTTGCTTTACTGGGTACATTGCATACATATGTAGTATGAGTTTTTAAGGGTCCTATACCACTATTTGAAATATGATTTCTATCTAATTTAATATTAAGATGAAAAAAATAAATAAATTTTAAAAATTCAACCAATTATGTGTATATCTATCATTAGAATAACCTGTAATTACATACACTTTTTTTAAATCTAAAAAATGATATCAAATTAGTACATTTCACATGTTTGATGTCAAATTCACATGAAAGACAACCCATTTTGAAGAATTATCTATCTCTTTCTCTCTCATGATCTTCAATCAAACAAACACTAGGTGAAATATGATTTCAATCAACTCATTCTTCTAGTGTGAACAACATATAGAATAAACAAACATCTCTCTCTCTCCCTCTCTCTCTCTCTCCTTCTATTATCAATGTTATTTTTCATAAATATACAAAAAGCAATCTATTAAAATTAGGAAGATGAAGAATTTCGTCAATACGAGAAATAAAGGTATTTTTGATATTATATCAAATAAATTAATTAAAGGGTTGATATACAAAAACAAGGAATTTGGATAAGATACATTCCATGTTCTTACGTCTCTTATTGTAAAATGTAAAATATAAAACGAAAAATTTAAATAATTAACAAACAAATTTAACATAAATAATTAAAAAATATAAAATATAAAAGTTAAAATAATTACATAAAATGTGAAAATAAATAATATAAAAAATTAAAATAAAAAAGTAAAACTTAAAATGACTAATATAAAAATTAAAAAAGTTGAACTTATGTTTAATATATTACACTAAAATTCTCTAAAAAAATAATAAAAATAAAAATGTTTTAAAATCATGAACCGGAGTGGGTGGCCCACCATAGAGAAAACTGGGCTAACAAAGAAAAGCCCATCTGATTGCACTTTCTTTTTGTTGGACCAAATAAAGCCCAATCCTTTGATAAGGGTACTTATGTAATTTAAGTTTTCTGCAACCATTTGGGAGAAAAGAGGAAGGAAAAGCTCCCGAGTGAGCTAATCCAAGCCACGGCGGCCATGGCAACCATCCATAGAGTCTCAGTCCGTCTTCTCCCGACATCTCTTGCTCACAAGAATCTAAAATCTGTTCAGATAATTTACCCGACCCGAAAAATAATCTCAAAACCCGACCTTTCCAATGCTGCTGCATTCTCCACGGCTAGGAAATCCCATACTTCCTCTGCGGTTAGGAGGGCGGGTTGGCTTCTGGGATTTGGAGAAAACAAGAAAATGAAGCTGCCTGATATAGTAAAGGCGGGTGACCCCGTATTGCATGAACCTGCACGAGAAGTTAACCCGGATGAAATCGGGTCGGAAAGGATACGGAAGATTATTGATGATATGATTAAGGTAATGAGATCAGCTCCTGGTGTTGGGCTTGCAGCACCTCAGATTGGAATCCCATTAAGAGTAAGTCTTAAAATTTTTTATTTTTATACGTTTAGTTGTAGCGTTACCAGCTTGAGCATAGATTATTTAATTGTGTTGCTGGTTAGTTTCATTAGATATGTTATGAAAAGTGTGTTATATAGTTCATGGTTAGTTTTTCTTCTTTGTGCGGTTGACGAATATCATGAGGGCGATGCAATGATTCCATGCTTATGATTTATAATGTGGTTGGATATTAGTGTTTGTTCAAAGACTCTTTTTTGAGCCATAAGGCTAATGCTTTACAGTTTAAATATTGATTGTTTACAATGAATTGTAGATTGCAAATGGTTGATATGGCTTACAAATGTCTGTCGTTTGAGCAGCATTCTTGAATTCTCGTAGATTGTAACAAAAGATTGAATGCTTCATGTGATTATGCATACTGTGGCAACTTCTTTGGTGTGGGAGTTGAACTTTTGAAATGAATGCATAATTATCTTGTCAGAGAGAAGAATCCTATCAAAAGTGTAAGTCGGTAAACTTATTAGAATAACATATATGGAAGCATCTAAACTGAAAAAAAAAAGAGTATAAATTTATTTGTTAATAACCATGCTTCGCGTGATCACTTCCATATGAAGGGGAATAATTATACTAATACTTCTTTTGGTTATTAGTACATGCACAAATGAGAATTGAGGAAAGAAACCTCTAGTTTTATGGATTGACTGTGTCTTATAAAAAATGGATTCAACATTTCATCTTTTTCTATAATTAGAGGTTTTTTTTTTTGGATCTCTGCAGATCATAGTGTTGGAAGATACAAAAGAATATATCAGTTATCAACCGAACGCAGAAATTAAAGCACAAGATAGACGTCCTTTTGATCTTCTGGTATGTTATTTATCCAGTGTTTTCTTCATCTATATCATTCACTAACTTTCCCTTTACATTTATGCTCTATTAGTTCTTTTGAGGCAGGTGATTCTAAACCCAAAGCTTGAAAAGAAAAGCAACAGGACTGCATTTTTTTTCGAAGGGTGTTTAAGGTAAGATGAAAATAATTCATTCCAACTCAAATATTGTTTTGTTCCTATCATAGATTAATTTCTTTTTAACCTGTATCTCATCTGTGCTTAGCCACCACCACCCTTTTTCCCCCTTTTCTTTTTGCTTTTAACTTCCTGCTGCTTAGCCACCACCACACTTTCCACATCCCCCCTCCCCCCCTCTTTTCTTTTTGCTTTTAACTTCCTGCTGCTGTTGAAATAGGTTTTTTTAGATTCTTCAATTCGAGTTGTGTTGTATATTATCATTTTGATTGATGAAACCATGCAAACAATTGAGTTTCCAGCCATGGACAATAGATTTTAACATCTCTGAAGTTTCTGTTGAAACCATGACTCAAATATTCACAAAGATTTGTATTGTTTATGGTTGGTAACTTTTGTCCTTTCCTTTTGCTGTCCAATTTTGCAGTGTTGATGGATACAGGGCAGTCGTTGAGAGAGCTCTTGATGTTGAGGTTACAGGTTTGGATCTTGATGGTCGGCCCATCAAAGTAGATGCTAAAGGTTGGCAGGCCCGGATCTTACAGCATGAATGTGATCATCTAGACGGGACTATATATGTTGATAAAATGGTGCCAAAAACATTCAGAATTGTAGAAAATTTAGACTTACCTCTTGCCGAGGGATGCCCCAAGCTTGGAGCCCGCTAGCTCATGCTATAGTGCTCAACTGTCAATCTAAATATCAAGGATGAAGGTTTAAATTCAATTTTTGTGAGACTCAATTTCATTGTATGAGTAATGCTTCTGAATGCAGCTGACTATGTTGCAGGTCTGTCGGTTCTGTGTTTTAGTCTTTGATTTCGGAAATGCAGGGAAATCTTTTTCTTCATTGCACTGTATTTCCTATTTTCAATTAAATTGTTTACTTATTGATGAAATCTTCGAAGCAGTTGTAACTTTGGCATTGTTTTATTGTAGTTGGCATTTGAACTTCATATAAAGCACTTCTTATCTATCTATCTCTGTGTGTGTGTGTGTGTGTGAATGAAGGGGCCATGGTTAATGAATGAACTGGAGAGCAATGAGTTGAACCAAAATCAATAATTGGGCTTTTATTTCCGAGGATAAGGTCCAGCCAGAAGGATGCATGGATCCATGCATGATCTATGATGCATCCAACCTTGATGCTTATTTGATCATTGTAATCACTACTTGGTGGGGCCCCATTGTTCTGTGGGGCCTCAATTGCTGATCCTGTAACACGTGTCCAAATTTTTGTATGATATATATTTATTAAGGACCCAAAGAACGCGGGGATATATAGTCTTTCAACTTTCTTTTTGAAGAATAGTTCTGTTGTTAATAGTTAATGACCCCTCTTATAGCTTAATTACATTTTAATTTATAATAATTACTTAATCCTAAATTAATATATTTTGATTACTAATCAAATTGCCAAATGCTATATTTACTTTGCCACAAGTAATCAAATGAGATGCTTTCAAAAGGGACAAATTCACAACAAAATCTTGACTTGTCCAACTAAAAAGGCATCATCAAATGGGCCTTTTTCTAATTTATTGGGGCTTCTCAGTGCTTCTAATATTTTGTCCCATCAAAAATAAATTTTTTAATAAAATTATATATAAGAGTAATAATTTTTGATAATATCTATCGACCTAATATGAACATGACATAAAATTTACGTGTTTATGTTAACATATAATCACATAATTAATTATTAAACAGGTTATATGATATAATATGATTAATAATTATATTAAATTTAAATTTTTCATATATAAATTTATTAAAATTTTTGACATATAAATTTATTTAAAATATAATTAAATATTTAAATTTTTGTTTTATATTAATTTAATTATAATTTAATAAATTTATTTGTTATATTTTATTTTATATATTTTAAATAAATAATATAATTATAATTTATTTAATCCATCAAAATTTAACGTTGCAACCCCTAGATACAAGTAGGTTTCAACTAGATTGACCACTAGCCCATAGATAATAGAGTGAAAAGTTCATTGGTTGACAAAATGCTACAATCTGAGCAGTACTGCAATGGGGAAACCTTTCATCCTTTGGTGATCCCAAGAATACCAGATTTTCTGCCAAACCAAACAAAAACTTGCAGATTCCCATTGAGAAAATCACGTTATGCACTTGTTAAAACATTCGATTTAGCAAAATTGTGGGATTCATTAACGAATTTGTATTGTATTGTTCAGATGATCTAAGTATTAAAATCTTATTTTAGTTCTATGTAAAGTTAATATTAGACAACTTACTGTAAACTTTATTCCGAGATCTTCTGAGGACAAAAGATTATGCTTTGTACAAGTTGAAATTTTCCTCGAGAACCAAACAGTATTCACATAATTACATCCACCAAAAGCACCACAAGATCTTCTCTAGAATCTATCAAACATGAACAAAATCATGAACATGAACAGAATCAAACTCTGAAAAAGTAAACAGAACCTAGAAAACAATTTTCAGAAAGCATTTTTCTAAAACTCCTACATCTCAGTTTATTGATGAGATGATGAACTGAACTTAAATTAAACTCTGGCAACCTTTAAATACACAGATAATATCCCAACCTCACCGGAATATTCCACTTCCGGTGCCCTGAAACATGAAAACATATTTAAAACTGTCGTGATCTGCGCTTACCAGACCTTTTCGTTTGATTCTTGGGAGGTTTACCGAAAGCACCACAGCACCCACATGCAGAAACCCTAGGAGAAGGCGGCTCTATAGCCGGAGAGACTCTGCCGGTGCGGTAGCCTCGTGCTCCACCGTTGGATCGGCTTCTTTCCATGGTGTTGATTGATCTTGCAGGCTTAACATCTTTGGTATCACCCTTTTGATCATTTACTGATTCTGATTGAAGTGCTGGCTGATCTTGGTCTTGCTGTAATTCCGCTGCTGCTGCATGTTCTTCTTTCTGCTTATTACTTTCCCGATTCAACTCTCCTAAAAACTTGTCATCCCACACAATACCTGAAGATCCCTGCCTTCTGAATGACACTGCAGATCTCTGCAAACCAGCCATGGCGTTTCTTGTTCTGTTTTCTAGATCTTTCTGAGGTTGATGAAATTATAAAATATGTTTAAGAGTCATCTCTGGTCGTTGTTGTTGTGTACAAGGCTGTTATTTATATTTATAAAAGAGAGAGAGAGCGGTGGGAGAAGAAGAAGAGGAAAGATAAAGAAATGGTCAAAACAAGGCAGCTCGGTCAATATTTTCGATTTGAATATTATCATTTGGGTCCTTACTTTGTTAACTAATCATACTGTTTATCTATTTATATTAAATAAACCCCAATCCTATCAAAAATTTAAAATAATTAATGATTTCTTTTGCATTGCCGGTGTTTGATAATGCTAACTTCAGAATCCACCAGTTTATTTTTAATATTTGATATATAATACTTTTATCTCGGGTTAACTATGACTTAAAAACCGTTACACTTCTGTATTAAAAGAAATTAAAAGGTGTGCTGGGTAATTTTTTTAAAGATAATATTTTTTAAAAAATAAAGATAAATTTGATAGAATTTTTTAAATAAAATTTTAATGTTTAAAAAACATATACTTGTTGATTTTTTTTAAAAAAATTATTATCACTATACAAATTAAATCTTTGTTCAATAACAATTATGGATCTATTTAGTATAATTTGACATACCATCTTTCTTTAGGAAATTATGAAGAATTTTGAGACCATATGATATAAACCATTTTCAAGAATTTTTTTTAAAATTTTTTTTCCACATCAATATTTGATTATAATAAGAGGGAAATTTTTGTTTGATTATGTATTAAAAATATGATACCATTATACTACATAAATCAAATTATGTCATATAACATAACACTTTAAACTCTTTTTGTCCACAAATGATCAATATTAATAATAATAATAATAATACATGCATTTTTTAGGATAAATATAAATAAAATTATACGATTATTTGTTAATTCGTGTTAATTTAATTAATTTATCACACTTTTTTTTGCAAAGGATGAATTTGAATTCTTTTTTTAGATAAATTATAATTGCGTAAAAAAATGTGATTGTCACAATTTGTTATTTTTTTTTTTAAATTTCAACTAAAAATATATTATGAAGTATTTTTAAATATACAAAATTTTATAATGATATTAAATGAATTACCATAATAACAAATATATACATGAAAGTGTGGTTCTAAGATGATTTCTATTAAATTATAAAATTAATGTAATCTAAATTGTTTTGAGTTTAGATGTGGGTGAAATTTATTTTTTTAATTAAGATTTAAAAAAATTATTAGTTAAACTAATTATTATCTATAATTAGTGAAGTTAAACTTAACTTATACTCACAGTCTTTTCAACAAAAGAGAGAGTGGGATTCACATTTAAAAATTTTATTTGAGTTTTATGTAAAATAAAAGCTATTTGTTTTCATCACAAACATATGCATTGTGTCCCAATTAAAATGAGTTAGAAATCATCCCAGTAAATTTTAGACCAAAAAATATTGGAGTTGATAAAATTATAAAAGTAATATTATGAAAATTATATTTTTAAATAAAAAATGTGTTTAGTAATGTAAATTAAAAAATATTTTTTTGAAATAAGAAAAAAAAAACAAGTAGAACATTTTTAGTCACTCTACCTATGAAGAAATTTTCACAAATAATTTTAGCATGTTATAAACATGACAACTCTTCTCATAAAATTTTCTAAAAAAGGGATTTTTCTTAAGGGTTGAAAATTATGAGAGTTGAGTACTATTTGGTCACTCTCCCACCCACAAAATAAGAACCCTTTTTGGTCCAAGACTCAAAATTGAATTCATGATTAGGGTTTTGAAATTTGGTACACAACTATGATCAAAACAAAGAATTTTTGTTCAAGTGATTAGGGTTTTGCATGCAAGTCTAAAGCATAATCAAAATTAGACCAATTATATAGTTGTCACTTGTCACTATCATCATAGCTAGTACCATCATCAACAATGTCAACATTGCCGCCCGAAATTTGATTAATATATATTTTATATAATTTTATATTTTTTAATATAAAATTTAAAATAAAATATAAAAAATAAAATATAAAAATTAAAATATTTAATATAAAAAATATCCATATAAATATATAATTTAAAATAATTAATGTAATAATTAAAATAATAAATATAAATATATAAAATATATTATATTCAATGTCTTTTATGTTTGTTGTAAACCCAATTTGATTTAATGCAATGTGGAATGATTGTTCAAATAATAAAAATAAATAAAAAATAAAAAATATGTATAAAATATGCTTTTTATGATGGGCCTTAATGATAATGACAACCAATCAAACTTGACAATAACTTGACATAATTATGAGATCATGAATTTAATTGAGTGATCATTTGAAACTTTGCTTTTTCATATTTTATATTATATTTTTAATCTTATAAATGAACTCTTTAATTATTTTAAATGAGTTTAAATTTATTCAACCACGGTAATTAAGAATAATTAAATCATAAAATTATAAGTATATTATATAAATGAGGTATAATTATTTAATTTTTCATGAATATTGTCTTGACTATAAAGTTTATTCATATCACTTTGAGCCATCTTAATTCATTTAATTTTTTTAATTTTTTAAAATTAGATTAATTTAATTTATTAATAAAATATAACATTAATATGTTAATAAATGCATCCAAAAATTAATTAAAAATTAGGACTTAAGCACTATTTGCATAAGTAAAATATTTAATCTTTCGTCGTACCAATATCAAAATTTGGACGGCAAAAATTCGTTTTAAAGAAATTAATTTGATTAGAACGGGATTAACCGAAAATTGATTCCAGTCTAAGATTATTTGTATCCGGCTCAAAATATTTTTTTAAAAATTTTTTTAAGGTCAAAATAAAAAAAATATGAAGTTGCTTCAACTTAATTTGATTAATTTGTTAATAATAAAATAAATTATATGTGAATTTAATAGTTAATTAGAAGAATTCGGGGATCGGTTAAATTAACCGGGATACAACGCGCCCGCGTTGCATAAAACGCACCGTCTTAATTGAGACAATCTGGCCCGCGCAAAATTCAAAAACCCTAACAAACTTACCCGCCAAAACACATAACTACTACTTTAGATCACAGTTAACTTGATTCTGCATCAGCTTACTTTCTTTCGTTTTCTTGTACTATCCTGTCTCGCCAAACGGCCAAAACAGGTGTTTATTCAATTCATTGTTTGCATTTGCGGATGTATTTGTATATGTATGTGTTGTGTGTGTCTGTGCATGTAACATGTTTGATGAAATGCTTCATCCTTAAAGGAAAATATGCACGGGAGACAGGGGAATCGTTTGGTAAAAGAGATTGCGAGTGGTTAAAAAGGCCAGCTCAAGCGTTTCAATGTAAGTGATTTGATCATGTTGCTTCCTTTTTGGATGTATGATTTTGTGATCGAGCACAAAATTGATTACTCAGAGTTGCGAGGCAAACTTTTAGGTTTTAAAGATTTTGTTAGCGTGTGGCATTCATGGTATCTTTGTGTTAATATATGCATTAACAGCCTCGTTTTTATGAGAAAAATTTGAACTTCCCAGTTTACGAGATTTAACATTTCCCTTCCATTTGATTTTCACATGACTGAATTTGATACCCATATAGAAGTATCCGGATATGCACTGCCAAATCTAGCTCATTCATTGTGTTTTTGACTCCTACATTTGGGGACTGACAATTGATCTTCTTGATTTATTTTAATTTTGTTGCACATTTGTAATTTTGAATCAGTATTAGGATTAATTTTTTAATGCTACTTTTTGACATGAATTTTGTATTGTGATGTTGTAGAATGAGCTGTTAAATGAAGTAATTAAAGAATGTAGTGAAAATTTCCTTGCACTCCAGTCCTTGATAAGGTACTCCTCTCTGTTTCCATTATGTCATGAATCTTTGGGGACACTTTCCATGCATCGAATAATCACATATGTTTTGATTTACTTTATTGGTTTAAGCCACTTTTGTATTATACAACTTGTTTGATGATTTAAAAATAGGAAAAGGCATGAAGAAGGATTGGATTTTGAAACAACAAGAAACGTGGACCACTATGGGGCAATGATTAATTACCTTTCTCTACTTTGCAACAAGTGCTACCTAATGGTGTACTAGTAAGTATATTTTGAATGCTGAGTTATTATTTTCTTGGGCAAGCTTTTTCTAACTAGTTTATATATTTGATGTGAGGTTTATGATTATGACTTGTGAATCTGGCTCATGGTTTATGGTCATGCAGGTACAACTGAGCAGAAATGATTCAGAATTTGGCATGGATAGTTGGGCTTAGGCTCTTTGAACTTCACCAAGAAATTCAAGAAAAGTCAATCACTCTGAGAAAGAGTATTTTAAGTGACATTCTCCGTCACTGGAATCGTACATGTCAAAAGTGGATCTTAATTTGAGTGTGGTATATGAGTCTTCTTTCACTCTCTCTTGTGTACAAACTAAACTTTCTAATAGTGAGAGCTCTACATGTTGATAATAAGAGTCCACAAGTGGTGATTATGATTATGCATAATTGTTGACTAGTGGCTGATGCATTAAAAAGTCATGAAAATGGTTTGAAGTCCTGCGAATTGGGTACTAATGGCAAAAAAAATTTCCTCTCTCTCAAATAAAGAAAGTGAAGGGTTGGGAGATAACCTTTTGTTTTTGGGACTAACTGATTATATCATATCATTGACTAGAGGAAAAGGTTTTGAAGTGAAATACCTGTGGGGCAAAAAGAAGCAGTGATGGACATTGAAGAAGCATGAAGTTATTTACCATTTTTTGAAATAGTTGTGATTAACCATTAAAAAATTCTCAAATCTGAAATGCCGCTCAATTCAAGATACATAATATGTTGGAATATCTGGGTTCTTAATATTTTCCACTTGTAACATGGAACAAGCTTCTTGATCTAACTAGATTGTTATAGCTAACGTTCTTGTTTTAGCCAGGATATGGTGCCACCAAAAGACCCCTACATCAGGTGAGAGTACTTGATGATCTTGGTGAAGGAATAGTGGTAAGTGATAAGGCAGCCAATTTTGCTCGCCACTCGATGCACTTTCTAAAACGAACTGATGCAGAGTCATACATCTCACGGGTGGGTTGCCTCTCTAATTTGTTTCTCCAATTCTGTCATCAGATGTGACTGTTGAAACTTTAGTCCTTGTAACCATGCACTATTTTCCTTGATCAACAGGGCTTGATGGAGGAACTTGCATGATGAACTACAAATGAATTTGCAGAAATCTAACTTCTTGATAGAATTTTTAATGGATCCAACTTGGTTGCTCAACTACCGCATGTAAATTCCTAGTTCTAGTTAAACCCGGATGCGACATAACAGTGAGGAAGTTGAAACTTTCTCATTTACAACTGTAAAAGCAACGAAAATTGTAATGCAATGCAAGCTTTTATATTCTCTACAGTGTTTTAACATGCCGAGATATTGAATCCTGTGGATGTTAAAGTTTATATTTCTCTTATTTGTCTTTATCTGGGGTTGATGTGCATTCTTTAAATATAACTAGTGAATATGCTGACAAGTTAAATGGTCTTCTATATATTAGGTTGCAGACGATTAACCAAATAGTTATTGATGGGTTCAAATTTAACAACAATTGAGCAATTGCAAAGGCATTGTAACGAAAGCATGCCTCCGACCCAAGCAAAATAACCATTTGGCTAACCAACCACCTCGCTTATACAGACTCCCCACAAGCAACATAAGCATCGAAGGAGCTCTGAAACAAGGGAGAAACCAGATAGATATTAAGCAATGGCTTCCCAAGCTTGCCAACTTCACTTCATCTTGCTTCCATTTTCTTCTCCAGGACATATGATTCCCTTGATTTACATTGTTAGATTGTTGGCAGAACGTGGCGCTTTGATTACTATCGTTACCACCATAAAAGAAAAAGTTTTTGTCATGTCCTGTAAACTTTGCACTTGAAGATTTTCATGTCCAGCCCTACCAATTTCGGCCATAAAATATTGCATATAACAACTCGAATTTTCAATCTTCCAAGCGAATTAGAAATGTCAATGAGAGGATAAAGTCTTCCTGCAAGCAAACTTTAATTAGCCTAGAAATCTCCCAAGTGGAACAAGCTGTTTTAAAGACAAGTGGGAAATCTCCCATGTAGCTTCTCACCTCCTAATGGCCCGCCACTGCCAGGATTCCAGGCTTCATAGGTTTCGTCAATTGAGAGTTGAAAAAATTGTCTCATGGGACTATAAAAATTGAATCAGGAAAAATTATAAGAGTATTTATTTTTAAACTCTCTCTCTGGTCCTAACAAATATAAAGAAAATGAAACTCGCACCATGACCATGATCAACAATAGGGACCCTTCAAGTGTACCTAGCCTAGTTTCCATTTTTTATTCTTCTTCCTGATCGCTTCGTTGTAAGTTTTATAATCATACAAAAAAGAGTATGGGTAACATCTGCTCTTTCTCATTGTCAAGCGATGCCCTTCAAAGATATGAATACTAAAAAAATATTTTCATTTCTTTAATGGTATACAAATAATTATTTATATGTAAATGTTAAGTTTCTTAAGACAAAATTTAAAAAATTTATAATTTATTATAATGTGAAATTTATTTTTATTTATAACCGACTTAATTTGGTATTGAAATTTTTTATGATTATATAAAGATCATTCTTACGTAGAGTATCACAATAAAAAGATTTTATTGTATATACAAGTAAATATTAGTTTATATGCTTTTTTAAACATACATAACAAACAGCAACCAGTGAAATTTAATTTATTTACAATGAAATTTACATAAAATTATAAACAAAAAAAATATAAAAACTTATAAAAAATAATTATATGTATATTGTAAAAATATTTTCTTTCTTTTTGTACAAATAAAAAATAAAAAAGAAGTAGCTTTGCGATAGTGTTGTCGTAGAAAAATATTTAACTTCTCTTTTAGCAATTAATTATTTTAGAAGACAAAATCTAGTGTTACGTACTTTTACCATCTTTAATCGTTTAATATTTCGGTTCAATAATATTTCTTCTTAAAGAAAGTCAATCAATTGTTTGAGTGTCTTAAATATTGTTATTTGTATTACCTTAAGATCATGAGTATCTTTCAACCATTTCACAAAATTTTTTTATTTTCGGTTGAGTTTTGATTCTTTCATTTTGCACAACTCAATTACATTTGTTAATTACTCTATATTATTGTGCATTAACCATTGCTTTCATTTTGTCTCCATTATATATTTGTCTTTCCGCGAAGCTGCTTGGCAAAGCAGTCGATTCTTTAAATTGGTTATGCTTTAAATTAATTATTTTTCAATGAATTATCTTGGTTATGGGTGGGTGTATCCAGATGGGTATTCCAACAACTAATCATCCAACTTTAGCATGCCTTTTTTGGGACAAAGAAACTTTCGTTAGCAAATTTGATTGATTCATCATTTTATCATTGTTGTAAAATGATAATATAATTTTAAAAATTCATGACAAATTTTTTATTATTATTATTATTATTATTTAAGTAATCACCAAGATATCATCTTCCAAAAATTTAGAATTAATAAAATTGCGAATACAAGAGGAAACGAAAAGCATTACATGAAACGAAAACTAAGAATACTCCAAGAATTAAGAAAACTAGGATATTTTAAGACTACTATTAGAAAAATTATATATATATATATATATATATATATATGTATATAATGATGTGCTGTTTGCATTATAAGAATATTAATTAGACATGTTCTTTTAAATACCCGAGTCACTAAAAGTTGAAAGAAAGCCAAAGAATTTGAGGAGATTGCAAAGAGAGCAATAGAAGAAGGGGATCTTCTTACCTCAACATCACGCTGTCAATCCAAGACATCATGCAACAATCACGATGTGGTGAATCATCCAACACCAAAGCTTGAGACAACTTCTCTACTATGAACAAAGTATGCATATTCTTATTTACAACAATCGTTTTTCTTGTAAGAAAAATGGGTTACAAGATTAATACAACAAAGCGGGCAAAGAATAACACTCAATTTCGTATTCAGTTTATCATAAATCACTCTCAAAATTGAGTGAGAAAATGGCCAGTAAAACAGCCTATTGCTTTGCTTCATACTCTGTTTTCAATTATTTGCAAAAAATCAACTACCTTTAACAGCTTCTCCAAGTGGCTGCCGGTTCAGCACTACTCCCACTGCTGCCAATTCAATTATTTTAAAAAATAACTAGGTCTAAAGTTATATTGTTTTCAATTATTTTATATAATTTATTTTTTAACTCGTAAATTTTTATTTTTTCTATAAAATATAAGACATGTAATAATAGATAATACTATCATATTAATTTATATGAATAAATTTATATAGCAATTTATATTTATAGTATTATTCTTTTTTTATTCTTATAAATTTTTACTTATTTTATAAAATATAAGATATATAATAATAAATAATACTGTCACATTAATTTATATAAATAATTTTGTAATATTTTTTTTATTAATATTTAAGATGTGATACTTTTAATTTATTTCGATTATAACTTAAAAGTCATTTACTCTTGTTATCGAATAAATAAATTTTTTTTTATTTAAATTGAAGTAGATAAAAATTTCTACTTAAAAAAAGAAAGAAGATATCATGTATCAATAAATTAATTGCATTTCTTTTATATTAATTATTTAGTTCTCTATCCTCTTGAGAATTTCTCACCATAACCATTAGCCACCACTGGCTTTTTCTAATTTCGTAAGCTTTAATGAGCTGGTTACCACCATAGCCATCATTTTCCTCTAAAGGGCTTGGTGGGATTACTAATAATTCAGAATTTGCTTATAAGTATTCATATAAAACAAAAGGTATGTCAATTAAAATTACAAAACAATAGAAACAAACTAAATTTTTATCCGTTTATTTTGCATGAAATGGTCATAAACCCATCTCTTCAATTTATGTTGTTCGAAGAAAATAAAATTCTTCGTAAACAAAGTAAAGTAACGAAACTCAATCAAATGAAAATTTTAAAGGTAAATAAAAGATTTTATACATATATTATAAATTTATGACTTGATTTAAAAAATAATTTTTTTATAATTAATAATAAATATTTTAATTATTTATTAATAATTATATCACTTATTATCGTTTTATTAAAAATTTTTTAAAAAAATAAAAAAGAATTTTAGTCTGGCTAATTTTTTCTTCTAAATTCAAACCCTACTGTTACATCACATATTTTCCTTTTTTCATAAAAAAAATAAAAAATAAACGACTTTGTTGGAATCATGTATACCATTTCCCCTTGCCACACTCATTGTGAATTCACGGCCCAACACGTATATTTCAATGGAGGAAGAAACAAAACAAGCAAACCAAGTGGGAAGAAACAAACAGGACGAAAGTTCACGGTATCGATGTGGAACAACGTTAACCACAACTTTACAACACTATCTCTGCTCAAGAGTGATGTTATCTCGAGTAAACCATTATGCTTATTTAGATTCTCCGTCGCCAGAAACTACCCAGAAACTCTACTATGGCTTCCGACGCCAGCCAGCTTCACTTCATCTTGTTCCCTTTCCTTGCTCAGGGTCATATTATTCCCATGGTAGATATTGCTAGATTGTTGGCAATGCATGGTGCTTTTGTCACTATTGTCACCACACCACTGAATGCAGCCAAGTTTAAGATGATTGTCGATCGCGCCAGACAATCTGGTCTACATATCCAAGTTGTTGAATTTCGTTTTCCGTGTCAAGAAGTAGGATTGCCTGAAGGTTTCGAGAATTTAGACACGATTACACAAGAGTCTGCTTCCAAGTTCTTCAAAGCACTCGAAATGCTGCATTTACCGTTGGAAAATTTGTTGAAGGAGATAAAACCTCTTCCAAGTTGTATGATCTCTGACATGTGCTTGCCATGGACGGTCTCTACTGCCTCCAAGTTCAATATTCCAAGGATTACTTTCCATGGATTTTGTTGCTTTTGTCTCTTTTGCGTATACAATTTGCATATTTCCAAGGTTCATGAGAATGTTTTGTCTGATTCAGAATGCTTTACGGTGCTTGGTTTGCCAGATGAAATTGAAATAACTAAAGCTCAGCTACCCGAAGTGTTGAGATTTAAAAGCTTTGGTGAACCGCTACTTACAGCTGATTTGGCTTCATATGGGGTAATTGTGAATTCCTTTGAAGAGTTAGAGCCAGCATATGTTGAAGAATGCAAGAAAGCCAGAAAGGGAAAAGTTTGGTGCATTGGCCCTGTTTCATTATGCAACGAAGAAGACAAAGATAAGGTTGAGAGAGGTGACAAGGCGTCAATTGATGGTTCTGAATGCTTAAAATGGCTTGATTCATGTCAACCCAGCTCTGTAGTCTATGTTTGTCTTGGAAGTCTTTGCAATTATTCAGCTTCGCAACTGATAGAACTTGGTTTAGGCTTAGAAGCATCAAGGAAGCCATTCATCTGGGTTATAAGAGAAGGAAAAAAATCAAAAGGGTTAGAGAAATGGCTTTTGGAAGAAAACTTTGAGGAAAGAATTAAAGGGAGAGGATTTTTGATTCGTGGCTGGGCTCCTCAAGTGCTGATATTGTCACACCCTGCAATTGGAGGGTTCTTAACACATTGCGGCTGGAATTCAATACTTGAAGCAGTCTCATCCGGGGTGCCAATGGTTACTTGGCCCTTTTTTGCAGATCAGTTTTGCAATGAGAAGCTGGTTGTGCACGTGTTAAAGATTGGTGTGAGGATTGGGGTGGAACGTCCATCAAACTTTGCAGATGAAGAGAAGAATGGCGTGCCTGTGAAGAGTGAAGATGTGGAAAAGGCTATAAACATACTCATGAATGAAGGGGAAGAAAGAGATGAGAGAAGAAGAAGAGCCAGAGAGTTTGGGGAGATGGCAAAAAGAGCAACAGAAGAAGGTGGATCTTCTCATCTCAACATCGCACTCTTTGTCCAAGATATTATGCAGCAATCACATGGTGGTGGCCAATCGTACTCGTCAGAATGAGATGTTTCTTCATTTGTTTTATAGTTTTTCTTCTAATAAATCTCCAGTTATAAATGTTTATGATGTTTCCTTGTCTTATTATCATGCCACTGTCAATACTTCATTCAGTAAATTTTCTGTTTGGGGCCTAAATGTGCGTTTTGAAACCAAATGAACAGTCCGAAGACATTCTGAGATGCTTATATATAGAAAACATGCAAACAGAGTTGTTTCCTGTGCAGGATAAAAAAGAAGGAGAAGACCATGAGTCCATATGACATTATAGATAACATTTACTTCCATCTAAGAAGACATCATACATGAGTCAATCATGATTGCTTTGCTTTACAGACACAGAATTAGATTCATTCTTTAAATTGAGAGAAATATCAAGACAAATCATACAGCAAGTGATCTCAGGCTATAAAAGCAAGCCAGAAGATCAGTTCAATTTGATGCCTTGTCATATCTCTCATATTTGGTATAATGAAGTTTCTAAGGGATGTTCTGTTCCTTCACTGCATGTGAGGGAGTGTGTTGCCAAGGAGCTAAAGGAAGCAAAGTTGTAGCCACTTGAAGCTGGGAGTCCATTGCAGACTGGGGCAATGCGACTCTAACTGCAGGGTTTTACCAGGAGAAACTACAGAAGAGGTAATTTCCTTCTGTGACTTATTTCACATTGTCCTGGTTATACTGTGATCTAGAATACGTCGATAGCACTTAGCAGATACATCTTTGTCATAATAAGAGAGTACGTGGGTTTAGCTAGTAACAATTACTGGAAGAAGCATTGAATTTAACAATGGAGCCAAGAGAAATAAAATGAAAATAGCTACACAGTTATTTGAGTTCTTCTAACAAGCGTTACTTAGGGATCACGATCTTACCTCTGTTGAAAAGGAAGCATAACTGAGAATACAACGCCAAGCTACCATTTATAAGATCATTTAATCAAAATTTTTGAAGTAAGAAAAGAGGAGGGAATTACAATGTCCAGTATCTTGTTTATGGTATTTTTGGAAGACTTGTATTAAATGACTGAGTTAAATGAATTCTGTATGGGAAAGGTTGTGTTCGCAACGACTGAAATAAACAATAAAGAAGGATGAAAAACAGAAAGATGTTAAAGTCTGCTATCTCGCAAGGTGCATGCCTCATGAATGTTAAAGTTTTTGTCTCTCTCACAATGGAATCCTGGAGACTAGTGCCTCACGCTATTGAGGCTTATGTCATTTTGTGCCTTGGACTCTGAGTTTATAGAATAATACAAACTAGTAGAAGTTTTCTTTCATACAAGTTTTCTTTTTTTTTTTTAATCTTTTTCATATAATATCGAAGGAGTGAAAAATTGGAAAGCTGACTTGCAATGCATTTAAGGCCTTCACCTTGCTTGTTAGCAGAAGCATCTCAACTTCTGCTTACATTTCTAGCTCTTTCTGACTATTTTCTTCAGTCATTTGCTTGATTTCTACGAATTCTTAGGAACATAAAAATAAAATTTCTAAAACAGGCAAAGTAGGAACACTGGGAACTTCAATGCTTGTTTGTTTTGGATTAACAAGATATTCACTTAGCTGTCTCACCCTTCTTAGCAACCAAATAGTGCAGAGTACATATACAGGTGATGGAATTTCTATGGGAATTGAATGTCTCATCTAAATTGGAAGTTATAATTTATTTTACATCCAGATGATCAGACATTCTGACTATAAAACATAACAATTTAAGGAGATCTTAAGTTTTAGTTTATTTTTTCTTTTAGATCTTGACTAAAACAAATTAACATGGCATACCAACTGGAATTAAATTCAGACAAACCTTTTTTTTTTATAAAAAAAAATATTTGCCTAATCTTTGAGAGGCATGGATGTTGATTTGTTAGAATTCCTTTTTATGCAGGGTTTTGAAGTTTTGCTTCCAGAGAAAGCAACCATGGAACACACAGTGATTCAGATGCTCTGAATAGAAAGGACATGAAAGGGGCTCGCAATTTGTTAAGAATTGCACTTCAGGTACTGCTAGTGAGGGCTGTGAACACTGTCATCCTATGCGGGATCTCTTCTTTAGCATTACTTTTCTTAGTGAGTTGTATTAAAAAATTTATTTTCTAATAACACTATTAAATTATTGATAACAACTTCCAACCACAAAAAGTTTTTTTAACTGTTAAAATTATTTTTTAATTTAAATTTCAATTTATTTTTATCTTTTAATTGTAAATAGAACAACTTATTTAGAATTTGAAATATTTATTTTATCTTTATTTTAGTATATTTTAAAAAGTTTAGAATACACTTGATGTTTTAAAATATATGAAAACGTATTTTTGTTAGTATTTATTACAAATTTCAATCCCAAATGATGGGAGGCAAAAGAAACACAAAGCTTTCATTTGTTGCCTAGGTATCCATACCAAAGTGGAATTATACTTGCCGCTAATGGGGGTTGTAAGCAGGAACAAAATTTGTTTTGAGTGGCTTCATCCTCCCATTGCAGCTGTGTCCACCAATCTTCCTCTCCCCTAATAACAATTTTACGTTCTTTTGCGCTGTTGCAATCAAATGGAAGTTTCTTAAGCATTGGGCAGTCCCATACGTTCAATTCCTTTAGACCTAGGAAGGGCAAGCCGCTCCAGTGGATGCTTTTCAATTTTGGTAGACGAAATAATCGAAGGACTTGGAGTTCTGCAAGTGGGATTCGATGTCCCAACATCCCTTGAATTTTAGCAAACTTTCCGACACTGATTACTTCTTCCATCTGACGGCAGTCATATATTTTAATCTTCTTCAGATTTGGGGCAATAAGAAGCCATGTCAAGTCCTTCAATGCAGGGGCCTCTCTAACCGTTACTGTATTAAGGCTCCGGAAAACATCAAATTGACGTAGGCCGGCACAATCAATCTCCAACGCTTCGACGTCACAATAGTACAAATGCAGTGAACGGAGATGCTTCATATCTGCTAACAATAGAACGTTGAGAGATTTTGGGTCTTGAATTTGATAAAAATCAAGAGTTAGACTGACACAACAACTCTGAAGTTTATGGGAGCCTAATAATTTTTGTAGAGCGCTTGTATTTCGTAAAGTGATCGTCAGTGCATTCAAATGCTCCAAAGACAGCAATTCCTCTATCAAAAACTCACCAGCATCGTATAAAACGTTGTCTTTAGCTGACGTTGAAAATAATACATAATTCTTCACTTTCAAAGTGCGTAGCATTAGGAGAGCGGATGGAACTTTTCCTGGAAACATAATTCGAGATCCTGTCTGTTTCACGCTCAAATACTTGAGGTTTTCCAGTTGCTTCATCTCTTCTGGCAACACTCTTACGCGACTAAACGATAGATCAAGGTGCTCGAGTGAAACCAAGTTTGAAATTCCAGATGGTAATTCCCTAAGAGAATAATTACGAGCCAAGTTCAAAACTTTCAGACAAGGCATAAATCGGAAGAAGTCACAGGTGATAACCGATAAATTGTTAGATCGAAGGAACAGGGTCTGAAGATTATGGCATCTAGGAGTCTCTGGTAGATTCTGGATTTCATTGTTCATCAATGAAATCCTTTTCACTCCTTCCCATTTTCCAATCTCCGGTGCCTTACCGATTCCAACACCCGCTTCAACCAAAAAATTTTCTTTTTCCTTTCCAATTTCACGTGCTATCCATAAAGCCATGTCTCGAACCACATCGTGCATTACTACATGATCACCATCTTCTTCTTCCAGTAAACAAGCACGAACAAGATCACCAATAACGTCGTGTCCTCGATTAATTGCACTACTTCCATCGTATTCACCTAAAAATCCCTCAGCCAACCAACACTCTATCAAGTACCTTCGCCCAATCCTATAATCTTCAGGAAATAAACAACAATATAAAAAGCAAGACCTGGTTTTGTAGTCAGGCAAGCTATCATAACTGAACTTTAACTGAGAAAACACCTCTTTTCCCATCCCCGGAAATTTAGAGGCTGATTTCCTTAAGACTTCAACTGCGTTCTCCCATTCTTCAAGTCTTTTCTTACAAGCCATGGCTCGACCGACTGTGTTCAGTGCAAGGGGCAGACCGCGACACTCTTTAGCCACGATTTCAGCCAACTTTCGAATCTCTGAGTGACTGTTGAGAGCATTGCTTCCAACTCTCTTTTGAAACAATTCCCAAGCTTCCTTGCGTTCTAAACACTTCACTTCAAACTCCCTGTCAGCATCCATTTGGCCACAAACTGCAGCAGACCGGGTTGTAAAGATTACTTTGGATTTGTTTGGTGCAGGAGGAAGCCCCAGTTTAATCAAATCAACTCGTTCCCATATATCATCCAAGAGCAACACAAATTTCCTGTTTTTTAGAATCTTGAAGATGTCTTTAGCTTGATCTTCAAGATTGTTTCCGCTCCAAGACTCTCGAGATGAACCAATCTTTTTCCCAATATCTTCTTGAACTTTTTCAAGTTTATGGTCTTTAGATACCACTGTCCAGATCACCGCGTCAAAATGATGCCCTCCATTATTGCAAAACCTGTTATTGATTTGTTTTAATAGAGTCGATTTGCCGACGCCTCCAGTGCCATATAGGCCCACGATTCCAACTTGCTCTTCGTTGAGGCAACTCCATACTTTATCACATAGCGATTGCTGGCCTACAATAGCCGGATCTACAGGTATTTCATCCACTGGATCTTCAGGTATTAACTGAGCCACCTCTTCAAAAACTCCTCGAGCCTTCAAATCGTTCAACTCTTGCAGAGTGTTAGCTACTCTTCTCCCGAACTCATAGCTTGATTTGAAGTTCTTGGAACAGTAACCTCCAAGACATAGTTTCTCGACTTCTCCAGATTCAAGTTCCCGTAGTTCAGTAACTTCAGCTTCGATAGCTTGCACATTTGAAAGCCACAATTTCACTGGATCTGTCCGTTCCATTCGTGGTTGTTGTTCAGCAATAATGACCTGCCTCTCCACAGCGTTCCTTGCTGCAATTAATTCATCCAATTTAGTATGCAAGACAGCAAGATTATCTTCAAGCTCATTTATATATGCGGCCTTTCTAACAGTGCAATCAAGGCAACGAGAGAAAAGCGGATCGCATGACAATGGGAAAGAACAGATGTTACCCATACTCTTTTTGTGTAACTGAAACTTAAAAACGTAGTGATCCGGAAGAAGAATCAAAAATGGAAACTCAGCTGAAAGCTTTAAGGAGAAAACACAAGATGGGAAAATAAAAGAAGAAGAAGAAGATGATTGACGAGATTGGAAAACGGAAGCAGATGATAAGCTATTTTTACAACTCCACGGAGAACTACGGGATCGCGCGACTGACGAGATGGGAGAAATAAATAAATAATCATTTGATATGGGTCAATTGTAGCGGCTACGACTACTGTTACACAGGACCCCTTGCTCCATTCTAAAGAAAAAAATTATGTGGGTCAGTCGAGACCATTTCCCCTAATCAAACAATAGTCGTCGAGAAAATCCAACAATACTAAAATCGAAGGTATCAATAATTCCAAACCCTTGGGTGCCCACTTTCACTAATTAAACGAATATCGAGCTGGAAATTTGTTTTGCAAGATGACCTTAGACTTTCCTCTCATTGTCAATTTAAAGTTGGTGGTTAGAACATTTTGAAGCCGCTTGCATGCAACAGGGAATACAACCGTCTATAAGTATCTACTGCCTTTGCCTACCACCTTCGTGCAAAGAAAAATATATAATGGAATCAAAATGAAAGCAATGATTAATGGACTATATTACGGAGTAAAAGGTAAAATTATTAAACAAAATCAGAATCTTATGATAAGATTAAAAGAAGGGATTGTCTATAATGTTTTTTCTTCTTTACTTTTACATTTAAAATTTTTAATTCTTACATTAATGATATTAAATTTTTTATTTGTATTTTAAATTTTTTGTTATATATTTTTAAAGTTTATATTTTTTTTAATTTTTATGTTTTATGTTTTAAATTTTATATTAATTGTCTTGAATAATTTATAATGTATTCTAAACTTTTGCGTTTGAGAAAAAAAGTGTATTGGCGGTCCACTACAAAATACACAAGAGAATGTTCAAAGTTTTATTTCCGCGAAGCTGCTAGGCAAAGCAGTTGATGCTTTAAATTAATTATTTTTCAATGAATTATGGTGGTAATGGGTGGGTGTAGACAGATGGATTCAAGAACTAATCATCCCAATTTTTAATTCCAGTGAATGTAACAAGCGAACGCCGCCGCCTCCAACTTTAGCATGTACAAACAAACAAGGTCGTGTAAAAATATTTTATCCGCAGGCGTAAGATAACATAGACGATCGGGAATAATAGGCTACTGGGAATCTTGGAAAGGTACGTTTTCTATGCTGTCGCTTTGGTATAGCTTGGACAAGCCAAGTGCATATCTGGCAAATTGGAAAAACGTTAGCTAAAGCTGGGCAACCCCAATTGTGAAGTCGTTGATACATGTTTAAGATGAACGTGAATTTTGTGATTTACCCGATGATCAAGAGGATTAAAGCCATAAACCAACACACGTTTAGACAGCTCTTGTCCTTGGGTGTCTTTTGCTTCGCATCATATCCTCCAAGAAGAACGCCAGAGATGAATCCTCCAATATGTGCCGAATTGTCCACAGCAGGTATGAGACCAAAAGCCACATTCAGGGTAATAACAAAACATAAAACAGTAAGCGCCACACACTGAACAGAAACAAGAGTTAGAACTTACTGGCTTCATATCCCTGCATACTTTCAATCAGGACGAATCTCTGTAATTTACTTTCCCTCTGTATTATGACTTAAACTTGTGAGAAAAATTTCTCTTGCAAAGGTGGATTCTGACAAATTCAAGATAGGATTTCTGACAAGTATCGGGAAGATATTTGACAGACTTTAAAATGTTTTCAGAGATGCTCCTGATCAATTTTGAAACCATATGGTGTACTTGCTTGCATTTTAGCATCACTAAACTTTACTCTTCCATTGATGTTTACAGTAATTAAAGCAATTAGAAAAGTAATTCCCTTGTTTGCATATGTTGTCCAGTTTACAATGGGCTCAGAAATCATGGCTTCCAACATTCCAAAGAGAACGCCGGATTCTCCCACGGAAGCAGTTTCTTTCCTTCCTTCTTGACGAATACGTGATAAAAGGCTTCCACCAGCCCCAGAAAGCAGATGCAAAGGGCATATTATCTCTCCATCTCCAAGAGTTTTTCAGAATGATTAGAAATTTATTGTTAAATGACTCAGTTTTGAGAAGATCTACATTATCAAATTCTTACTAAATCCGTATTAATTACTTTAGTGTAAATATGTATGATTTTGTGTTAACAAAAAATAAATGTTAACTAGAGAGAATCAGTAACTCCATCTCCCACAGCACCATAATTCAGTACATTAAAAGTTGCAAATCCAGGATATGATCGAGCACTCGAACCCAATGAAGCCATGCACAATATTACCAGAGAAATGATAAAACCCAGTCCCTGTATATGCAAGAATTCTTCTACCATGTGAGCATACAGTCATTGTTGAAGATGACAATACAGTATATAGTAACTTCTCACCACTTTTAGCCTGCAACAAAAATGAAAATGATGCCCTTAATCCTCTGAAGACAGTAGTACTCACTGTATGGTGCAATAATTCACCAAAATTGCAGTCAACATATATATGAACAAGGGTGTCAAACGGGCAACCCGACCCGTTAAAATGGGACCCATATAAATTTGCAGTCCAAGTCGTTGTAAAAAAGAGAAGTTCAGCATGGTCCATGAGTCTAGCACATTAGAGCTTGAGATGGATCAATTCGCAGGCCTAAAAGAACCTTCTTAAAAATAATAATAAATAATTTACTTGATATTATAAATTTAAATTAACGCAAAATAATATAATTAAAATTATTAATATATAAATGAGTAAAATTTTTACATAAATTATTTAGTGTGTATATATATATAAAATATAAATTTTATACCAAATTTTTTGTATGTCGTGATTTTAATTGAAAACCTTACGAGGCCCAGCAATAATATTTTATATTATTGTAATTATAGATTTTAAACGTTCTTCAACCATTACTTTATTCTTATTTTAAATATCAAAAAAATATATCGTAAAATTTATATAGAATATTTTTTATTAATCTAAGAAACATACAGACTAATTTTTTATTAATTTAAGAAATTAAGGTACAAAAAATACACAAGTGTTGAAAGAGTGAAAACTACAAACAATGTAAAACTTGTGGTATGAGATGAGGGATGGGATGTATTCTTCTCTGTATCTCTTTTCTCAAAGAGTGTGAACTAGTAAGCTCGTAACTTTTTTTTATCTTTAAAATATAAAGTACAAATAACATTAGTTAAATAATATTAATTCATATGGCTTATTAGAGGGTCTTAAGGCATTGGACGGAAAATCATGGAGTTGTTGGTCATATTTCTGTAGATTAACAGTACATCAATTTCTGCGGTCTGCAACAGTAATTAACTACCTATAATTATGATTTAAAAAAAAAAAAAAGCTAATGAGACAGACAATCAACTCTTGGGATTGTATCATGAAAATATCCATGAGCGTTCCTGCAAGATGAATGACTCTTGTTAGTCGTTTCTGTTGAAGTTAATGCTGATGTGATCTAGGAAGACATTTTTGTCTCACTATGTGAAAGGGTCATTCAAGATGCTATTTTGAAGACCACTTTGTATGAGACAAAAGAGAAAGCCAAGTCATCCTCTGTTTGCTTATTCCCTAATAATTCATCAAAATATTCTTCGGAAAAATTCCTGTAACCACCCTTTAATCAGCATTCCCGCGTGGTTGGTTAAAGATTTTCGATTGAAATAAGCAAATACCGAAACACTCCATTTCGGGTTCATTTAGGAATTTAATCGGACACTTTACAGATCATTTATAAAACTCAAACAAACACATCCAAATTCTAGTTTGAACCATCCATATATTACAATTAAGCAATAAACATGCATTAAAAGGATAAATGACAATATTAACAATAATCAGCAATGCAAGACAAGTCATTTCACTGACGTATCAAATTAGTAGCTTTCATGGGTCACAAAAAGTACTTGTATCTCTTACCTTACGCAAGTCTTAATCTTACAGGTTCACAGTCATTAGTCTCGGTGGCTCTCTTGTTTGCACTTCTTCTAAGAGGCAAAATACAACAGAAATCTCGCACGTTTAAATTTACCAAATTACCCTCTTCTTTGATCTCCATTAATTTAGTACCAAGAACTATAAATTTCCATGTCTCTGATTTTTCCCATGATCAATGAATTAATCATCAGGCTATTCTGGTCAATGGATTGATTTATTTTGCTGTGAACAAGTTAATTGATCTTCAAATTCTCTTGTGGGCACCTGGATTAATGTTAAAATTAATAATAATAAAGAAAGAAAAGTTAAAAAAAAAGAAGTATTAAAAAATAAATTATAAATAAGTAATGTTGGTCTGTAGGCTTGGGCCAGTCCCGGCCCCTAAAGGAGTGCATGGTATACTAAATTAGTTATACTCACATTTTTGTTTTACCATTTAATAACAGAATTAACTGCCTAATATTCTTAGTTTTCTTCATCTTAATCTTGAAACACAAGGGACTTTCTTGATCTTGATTTTGTGTGTGTGTGTGTATATATAATAATAATAATAATAATATCCTGTTCGCCCTTCACATTATCTCCCAGTCTTCTTTGTGCATATTTGTCCCTCTCGGTTTCTTTAGCAGGCATCATGGTTCCTAAACCCAAGTCAAGAAAAGCAGCAAACAACATGAAGAAAGAATGGAAGAGACTGAAACGATTGAATGCCGCTCAATCGTATGCGGAATTTGCTGCTAGACAAGAGGAGGATCGCGAAATTCAACTCCAGTTGCAAAGAGACAAAGAAGCTGCCGTTTCGGCGGTAATCTCAGCAAAATTCAACACTTTATTCTTTACTATTATTTTTATTACTTAGAAATTTTTGTGTCAATACAGGACGAAGAGGCAGCAGTTGCCAAGTTCAAGATTGAACAGGCGCAAGCAGAGGCTCGACGTATAAAAGCTATAGGGAGTAGTAATTCTATTTCCATGGAAAGTCCGTGGGATATGGTAAATGTGTACTCATTGTTTTTCTATTCTTTTGCTTTTTATTCTTTACTATTTTTTTTAGCAATATTCAATACGTATTGTTTTGCTATTTTGAATTTCTTTCTTTTTTTTAATACAGAAAAGTGTAAAAGATTTCAAAGAAGTTCGCAACTTGGAGATTGGACAGGGACAAGCACAGGCTCGACCTATAAAATCTATACGAAAGAAAAGTCCGTCGAATGTGGTAAGTGGGTGGTGTTCTCTGTTTTGTGATTCCTTTGCTTTTTTTTTTTCTTTGTTAATAATAAAGATTATATTTTCTTGTGTTAATTTTACTTGAACTTTGTAGTTTGAACCGGCAAAATCTTCGCTGGATAGCCTCGGCGACATGTACCAAGAAGATGAAGACAACAAAGAAGATCCATCGAAAATGCCTGACTTAAAGAAGTAGAAATTTTGATCTTAAAATAATGTCTATTCTCTTTTGAGTCAGATTTTGTGGGTCCTTTGTGTTTTAGTTTGTTTTCTCACATGGCAAAACGATGATATGACGTTATTTCATATATTCGAAGAAATTGGTGCAGTCAATCTTTGATGATCTATCCTTTTTGTTTACTAGCGCATTAATGTTAAATATATGAAAATAAAAATAATTTGTAGGAGAACCAATGAATTGGGCTCATTACTGATCTAATTTAAATTTGTTACAGAAATAATTTAACAAATTAATTTAAGAAGATTTAAAAATTTTTTGGTAGTTCCATACCTCTAGGGAGGTAGAAGGTCCATTTACAGATGATAGATAAACTAATTTACAAGAAAACAGAAGCAAACAACAGTGTAGGGAGGAGTGAATATTTAATCTCTCGATATTGTTGTCCGAGTCGAAGAAATCTGCATCGTGACGAGATGATGAACAAACATCAGCCGCCTTGAGCCTGCACTCGGGGCTTGTCAAATTTGATTAAGCTACGCGCGGTTTTCGAATGGAATCAGTTGGGGCAGGGTGGATTCAGGACACCTCAGTGTACCACAAGATCGAATGATTTTGAAGGGATTTTCGTTCTTCATATTTTCATAAAATTTTGAAAGTCCAATCATAATGTTTAGAAACATCAACAATTTTCCTACAAAGAAAACAATTAAAATTGTGGCATCATACGCCCCGAGAAGATAGTGATAAAATTGTGGGTGTTTTGTGGCAAATGATCCAGTAAGGCGGCTGTGCTATTGCTAAGTATCCTTTTACATATTATGTTGTAGTAAATGATAATTTTTTATTCACTATTAATAAATAAATTTTTCTTTATTTATTAATTAGATGGTTTTACAATCTTAACTAATAAGATTATTTTATTTTAGATTTTCTTTCTTATCTAATAGTTTTTAATTAACACGATAATATAACTTCATTTAATTAATTCATTTTGAATAGTATTTAAAAATGCATTTTTGATGAGTTAGCCTTGTAAATACACACTCACACACGAATATTTTGGGGTACATCACCTATGTGATGGACGGTGGATTATATTCAACCCTTTGGCGGTTCCCCCAAAATTTTCATTAATCGTGAATGCAAACTAATTGTTATTTCTTTTAACACCAAAAAAGGAAAAAAATATATAAAAATTTAACAACTGCAAGTTGCAAATCGCAAAAATATGCCAAATTATGAACATGTAGAATTCAAAGTGTCTAATATATTATATTGCCAATAAAATTTAATTCTATCCATCCTTCGTGTCAAATTTATATTATACCCATTTTTAAGGATTTTCTCAATCTATAAGATTATTAAATTCGTATTTTGTCTACCTTATCATGATCGTGTATGATATGAAAATCACATTTTCACTTTCTAATGCTTAATTTTGTTTTTTTTTCAAACTTCATAAACTTCTTTTTAAACTTGAAATCCTTTCATTAGATTATCATTTAATAGAATTTTACTTATTATGTGTTACATATAGCAAATCTCACAAGAAGGACCATTTATTAAAATAATGATATCAAAGGAAGTGCTATATTTACCAAAACTAGTTAAACGTCAGCAATACACTATATATGGTGTAAACACGGAAAAAAATTATGAATTCACATACAAAAATTTAAAAAAATCTAATGCACTAACGTGAGAGTCACATATATTTATAATGAAATAATAATATAATCATTATTTTATTTATTTTTGATTATAAATATGATCCAATTCACCATTACAATTTATAACCTATGGTATTATTGTTTGTTGGTCACAAATAATCTTTTTATGATGAAATTATGAATTTTCATGGTGATTAATAACTTATGCTATAAAAAAGAATCACAATGAGAATAATTGTTAGATAACTCTTTGTTTTCTTATTTTGACACTAAGAATTAAATAATATTTGGTTATTCTAAAAGTTTTATTTTTAAATGTGCAACTTGATAGAACTAAGCTATTGAATTCTAGATATTATACCGTTGTTTTACCTAATTTAACCACAACATTGTCTTAAAGGGAAGCAATCTTTTTCTTAAGGACATTGGTATTAGTATCTCTTGAATTCTTAATATAATCTTGTGTTACATCCATCATTTCTCAAAAATTACAATATTTAGTAGGCAAGGCAGCAAGATTAACAATTTAAGCTTCTTTTGAGATGAAACTTGCATAAGTTTTTGAAATTTTTTGTATGCAGAGATTAACAAGATGGCTTTGATATCAAGAAGGTAAATGAAAAGTGAAAAAAGAATTTGAAATGAATAAAAAGGCATTTATTATTGTTTGATGACCATTGACCATAGATACAAGCTAAACATTCATTACTTTTTATAATGGTAATCTTATCTAGTCTTTTAATTTTAATTTGTTTTGCAAATAAGTCTTTTCTTATTCAATTTTAATAGGACGTGTTTATTATGCCTTTTAACAAATTTGGAATGGGTTTGAAAAAATAAATAAAAATGTGTATTGAGTATTTCTTGTGATTATTCGTAAATATTTAATTTTAAAATTTTAATAATAAAGTTGCCAAACAACACTTAACATCTCTTTTATATAATGGTGTAAAAAAATATTTAATTAACTTTACATAATTTCTTATATCATTTATAAATTATTGAATCAATGCACTTTTAATAATTAAGATTAAATATAATTTGTATAAATAATATATTATAATTAATGTATGTACTAAATTTAACTTCAATATTTAAAAGTACATTAATCTAATAGTTGAGAAATTAATATAAGAAATTATATAAAGTTAAAAGATTCTCAGATCCTTTCTCATATATATATATATATATATGTAAAGATTTATATTTGAGAAAAAAACCTTTATTTTTGTAAAAATATTATTTGCTTTTGGTTGAAGTTATATTATTTTTTATAGAAAAAGAAAAAAAATTTCTTTCTGTTTTCCAACACTACATACTTTACAATGTGTTCGATATTATTTTTTAAATAATTTTTTAATTTTTTTTAGAAAAAAGATAATCCCTTTTTTTAAACTTTGAATGCGTATATTAATTTATGCTTGTTTTTTCCAATGGTAGATTCTGCTTTTGGGAATCAATGTATCAGATACAAGACAATTTTAATTTTTATAACAGTAACAAATGCAAGAAATTCGTAATGACATACTTTTCTATCACAATTTAATTTTAGTTTCAGATATATTATAGAATTTTAGCAAATGCACAAAATTATTTTCTTTCCAAAATAATAATATGAATTTGCCTTTTTTCTGATCATGCTTGGCAGTTAATATGATGCGGCATCTAATTAGAATAATTTGTTTTCAGTTATCTGTGTTTTAGAGTTGGCATTTTTAGTGCATATTTATATTCCTCATTTTGACTACAAAGAAGCTGCAGCGACAAATTTGGAGAGAAACAGGTCATCGTATGGATTTCACATCATACACAAGTACTTAAGATGTGCGGACATGAAGAAACAGATAACAGTAAAGAACTCACCTGGAACGAATTTGGAATGAGTTGACTTGTCAAACCAGATGATTTGGGCTTCTGAAGATGGAAGACAAAATACAATGAATGCTCTCTCTGATGGTCGTGACTCTGTCAAACGGGCATAATTTAGTGGTTTCCTTGTATTCAACCGAATTTCAACAAATGGATATAATATTGATCATTATTGAACCGAATTTCTACATTTTATAGTTTCTTCAATTAATTAATTTATTTTGATGGCTTCTCCAAGGAAATGGGCAGCCATTATGTCTTCCTCGGTTCTTCTCTATATTTCTTCCTCTTTATTTTCCAAATCCCTGATTTCAGGTAATTAATTGCTCATTTTACATTATAATAATGGTGCTAAAAATGTGAATAATAAAATTATGTATCCGACTATAAAACTGTTGAATGAGATTAATGCAGAAACCTACACAAGAAGTTGGAAAGCAAAAACAATGAAAAAGAAGAACAAAAAATGAGTTTTTTGCTGCCACTATAACCAATATAACCGGTAGCCAGATTACTTCGTTTTAAAATTCAAAATTGATTTTAACTGTTGGATCAAAATTAGACCAATCTGATGGACATACGAGCTTGCATGTAACATAGCCAAGCCCTTGAAATGATTCCACGTCATATATTTTTTTTTTCCTAAAAAAGGATATAACGAGTAATATTTCAAAGAATGGGGTAATAATGGGCAGTTAAACTAAACTTTAGGATGATATCGGATATTTTCTCTCTGCATAATACAAGAGAAAACAGTTAAAATAAAATATTTTACAAGGAAGTGTTTCTTCCAAGAAAACAATTACTGATATTTGAAATGATTGTCCATCATAAAATTAAAAAACTTGTCCATTAAACCCTTTCAAACATGAACGGCAAGATGCCGATTCATGACTAGTTTGAATAAAATCTATATATTATGGTACAACCCAGACTTCAATTAAATCTAACAGCAGACGAGTCTACAACAAGTTTTTAAACCGTTGAAATTTAAAGATCAATTAAACGATATCCTAAAATTCAGCCATCCTTTTTCATATTTTGAAAGTAGGGTGACATTCTTGGCCAGACTTCCAAGTCCATGAGTATAATGATAGTGAGGCCAAATTTCTCCATTAATTATTGTTAGAAATCGTTCTTATTGTGTCTAGTTATTTGGACAATTAACATAGTAGTGATAAATTAAAAATAAAATATAAACAAAATAAAATAAAATAAAATTGATTCAAGGTAGATGGCAAACGCAACCTTGTCCATTGTTATTTAAATTCTTAAAATCTTTAAAAATTATTAAAACTCGCATGTACAAAATTTGAATTCTAATACAAGTAGGTTGATAGAGGACAAAAATTAGATTATAACATTTTAGGAATTTTTATAATGGAAATTATGTCCTTCCTTATCTGAGTTGGAGTTGGATTTAGATTTGGATTTGTCATATTGTTGTTATATGTCACCACGTTTTGTTCTAACCCTTTCAGTTTAAGGTTCACGTTCTGTCCTAATACTACTGGGACTGGGATTCATATCTTCTCGATAGATTATTATAAATGATTAGACGAGCCACACACGTATTATCACGCCCTTTATTAGCTATTACACTATTGCTCCCCTTGATTAAGCACGCAGCCGCCAACTTCTATATCGTCTGCTTCTCCCACCGCCACCAGGTCACGCCGGCGCCACCGTCATCGGTCATGGGTCACACATGGAGTACAGTGTCATGGTGTTTGCATTGCAAAGAATTTGACAGCATACTTGTGAACGGCGAGTAAAAATCCTTGATTAAGTTATGTTTTACTCCAGGTTCTTCGTATTCGAGGACATGGGTTACTTTTTATAACCAAAATTATCCAGATCCTATATGTTTTAGAAGAATCGAGGAACCGATCCCTCAAAAATTTATTCAGGTGGATATGGACATGTTTGATGTTACAGCTACTGCAAATCACACCATTATTTCAGACTTGTTGTCAAATGTGCCAATTTATTCAAGCAATCGTCGGTTAGCAAAAGTTATTTTCGCTGAAGCTTGTGAAGTGGTGTCAAAATACGCAGAAGGATTTCGTAACAAGTCACTGGTGATTTCAGTTTCGACATTTGTTTCGACTACAATATATTTGGCGGAAAGAGACATGCAGTGGGTGGTAGCAAAATATATCGAGTCTTTGGAGAGAGTGAGACTGAGTGAGCAAGACAAGACTGACGAAGAAATCTGTCCAATTTGTTTGGAGGAATATTTGGTAGGTTCAACTGTGATTCGTCTGCAATGTAAGCACCAGTTTCATGAAAACTGCGTCATTGAGTGCGTGCAGAACCAGAATTATAGCTGTCCCTTGTGTCGTTTTGATCAAATATTAGATCCACGTTGGTTTGGTGAAACCCTTTAAGGAAAAAATCAAATATTGTGACAGAAAAATTGTGTCTGTAAATGTTTTTTTTTGTCCCTAAATATATTAAGTAATAAAAAAATTGTTAGTATTTATGTATTCGTTTTGTCATTATTAATCGTTCATACAATAGTGACCGTTACAAGCATGTGATAGTATTTGATTATATATGCGGCTGTATTTGTTGCTAATAATTATTTTATAATAACAAATATTGACAAATGAAAAGTAAGGACGAAAGTAATATACTGTGATAATATTATTATTTTGGGACTAATAAGCTTATCTGTATATTTTCTGGGAGCAATTATTTTTTGTGTCACTTAAATATATATAGTGACCATTCATTATGTCATGAATACATTATAGTTACCTACTCTTAATTTTATCATTAAATGGTATAATTTCATGTCACAAGAAATATCAATTAATTTAATTATTTCATGAGTTAATATAAATGAGGTTATATTAATTACTAAAATTATTAGTGTAACAACGTATATTAATCATCATATTTTTTTTATGTAAACAGAAAATATTCAAATTTATTTGTTTGTTCCATAATTATCAATTACTTGATATAGCTAAGTTTAAAAATAAAATAAATTTAAAACTATTCATTAATTCTCATGATACCCAAGTTTCAAAAAATTCGAAGACATATAATAATTAGTATTTTTAAGTGCATTAATTTTCCCATTTTGCTATCTAACACATGCCAAAACTTTAGCAAGGTTGAATTTAAATTCCTTCTTTCCCTCATCTATACGGTTTATTTTTTCTTGAATTCTTAGTATAATGATGTGATTACAATACTATTGCGTTACCGTCCATCATCTCTCAAAAACTACAACATTCAGTAGGCAAGGCAGCAAGAATATCTTCAAGCTCACTTATGTACCCGGCTTTTTCTAACTGAAAAATCAAGGCAACGAGAGGGAAAAGGGAATCGCACGACCATGAGAAAGAGCAGGTGTTACCCATACTCTTCTTGTATTACTGAAACTTAAAACGAAGTCATCGGCAAGAAGAATCAAAAATGGAAACTAAGCTGAAAAGCTTTAACGAGAAAACACAAGATGTGAAGATAGAAGAAATTTTTAAAGACTTCAAATGCTATCGTTTATTATTTTTCAATTAAAATAAAACAAAATGCTAATTTATAACTCTCAGTACAGGCTCACGTGACTGACAACATAGGTGGAATGAAAGCCATTTGATTTGTGTCAATTTTTGCGTCTATTACTTTCTGCTACACTAGACCCACCCCACCATTGATAATCATTCCCCAAGATTGAGATAATAACAATGATTTCAAGTTTTAATCAGGTATGATAATGTTATCCCTCCGATTCGCTACTATCCAATTTTAATAGGATGCATTTATTATGCCTTCTAACAAATTTGGAATTGGTTTGAAAAAATAAATAAAAATTTATACAGTGTGAATATTTATTATGGGTATTGGTAAATATTTAATTTTTAAAATTTTTTATAATAAATATATCAAAACAATACTTAACATCTCTTTTATATATGTGTTAAAAAAATTTTAATTTTTAAATTAATATTCTTTTTAATAATATTTTATTAAAACAAAAAAGAGAAAAAATGATTGCAATTGCGAACAAGAGAACTTAACATTATTGTTTTACATTTAATTTTTGATAGTTAAGAACTCAACACATAAATATGCGTGTGCGCGCACGTGTGTGTAAAAATTTATATTTATATAAAAAAATACCTTCATTTTTATAAAAACATTATTTATTTTTGCTTGAAGTTATTTTGTTTTCTATAAAAAAAATTTCTTTCTATTTTCCAACACTACATGCTTTGCACTGTGTTTGATATTGCTTTTTAAATGGTATTTTTAAATGTTTTTAAAAAGTAAAATAATATCATTTTTTATTTTGAATGCACATCTTAATTTATGTATGTGCATATGTTTGTATGTAGTAATTAAATTGTGTTTTTTAATTACTATAATTTTAAAATGATTCTTGGTCAGACATCCAAGTCCATGAGTGTAATGATAGTGAGGCCAAATTTTCTCCTTTAATTATTGTTAGAAATCATTCTTATTGTGTCTAGTTATTTGGACAATTAACATAGTAGTAATAAATTAAAAATAAAATATAAACAAAATAAAATAAAATAAAATTGATTCAAGGTAGATGGCAAACGCAACCTTGTCCATTGTTATTTAAATTCTTAAAATCTTTGAAAATTATTAAAACTTGCATGTACAAAATTTGAATTCTAATACAAGTTGGTTGATAGAGGACAAAAATTAGATTATAAAATTTTAGGAATTTTGAATATGGAAATTATGTCCTTCCTTATCTGAGTTGGAGTTGGATTTAGATTTGGATTTGTCATATTGTTGTTATATGTCACCACGTTTTGTTCTAACCCTTTCAGTTTCAGGTTCAGGCTCTGTCCTAATACTACTGGGATTGGGATTCATATCTTCTTGATATATTATTATAAATGATTAGACGAGCCACATACGTATTATCATGCCCTTTATCTCCCCTTGATTAAGCACGCAGCCGCCAACTTCTATATCGTCAGCTTCTCCCACCACCACCAGGTCCACGCCGGCGCCACCATCATCGGTCATGGGTCGCACATGGAGTACAGTGTCATGGTATTTGCATAGCAAAGAATTTGACAGCATACTTGTGAACGGCGAGTACAAATCCTTGATTAAGTTATGTTTTACTCCAGGTTCTTCGTATTCGAGGACATGGGTTACTTTTTATAACCAAAATTATCCAGATCCTATATGTTTTAGAAGAATCGAGGAACCGATCCCTCAAAAATTTATTCAGGTGGATATGGACATGTTTGATGTTACAGCTACTGCAAATCACACCATTATTTCAGACTTGTTGTCAAATGTGCCAATTTGTTCAAGCAATCGTCGGTTAGCCAAAGCCATTTTCGCTGACGCTTGTGAAGTGGTGTCAAAATACGCAGAAGGATTTCGTAACAAGTCACTGGTGATTTCAGTTACGACATTTGTTTCGACTACAATATGTTTGGCGGAAAGAGACGTGCAGTGGGTGGTAGAAAAATATATCGAGTCTTTGGAGAGAGTGAGACTGAGTGAGCAAGACAAGACTGACGAAGAAATCTGTCCAATTTGTTTGGAGGAGTATTTGGCAGGATCAACTGTGATTCGTCTGCAATGTAAGCACCAGTTTCATGAAAAATGCGTCATTGAGTGCGTGCTGAACCAGAATTATAGCTGTCCCTTGTGTCGTTTTGATCAAATATTAGATCCAAGTTGGTTTAGTGAACCCTCTTAAGGAAAAAATCAAATATTGTGACAGAAAAATTGTTCATATTTATGTATTCGGTTTTGTCATTATTAAACATTCATACAATAGTGACTGTTACAAGCATGTGGTAGTATTTGATTATTTTATGGTAACAAATATTAACTAATGGAAAGTAGGGACGAAAGGATATAAGCTTATCTATATATTTTTGGGGAGTAACTATTTTTTGTGTCACTTAAAATATATATAGTTAATTAATTTTATCATTAAATAGTGTAATTTCCTGTCAAAAGAAATATTAATTAATTTAATTATTTCATCAGTTAATACAAATGAGGATATGTTAATCACTAAAATCATTAGTGTAATAACATATATTAATCATCATATTTTTTTGATGTAAAGAAAAAATATTTAAATTTATTTATTTGTTCCATAATTATCAATTAGTTAATATATTAAATTTAAAAACAAAATAAATTTAAAACTATTCATTAATTCTCATGATATCTAAATTTTAAAAGATCTAAAGACATATAATAATGAGTATTTTTAAATGTATTAATTTGTCACATTCTGCTGTCTAATACATGCCAAAACTTTAACAAGGATGAATTTAAATTCTGTCTTTTCCTCATCTATACGGTTTATTTTTTCTTGAATTCTTAATATAATCATGTGTTATTCTATTGCGTTACCACCCATTATCTCTCAAAAATTACAACGTTCAGTAGGCAAGGCAGCAAGAATATCTTCAAGCTCATTTTTATACCCGGCTTTTTTCTAACAGAAAAATCAAGGCAGCGAGAGGGAAAAGGGAATCGCACGACCATGAGAAAGAGCAGCTGTTACCCATACTCTTCTTGTGTTACTGAAACTTAAAACGAAGTCATCAGCAAGAAGAATCAAAAATGGAAACTACGCTGAAAAGCTTTAAGGAGAAAACACAAGATGGGAAAATAGAAGAAATTTTCAAAGACTTCAAATGCTATCATTTATTATTTTTCAATTAAACTAAAACAAAATGCTAATTTATAACTCTATTGAGAGTACAGGTTCGCGTGATTGACAACATAGGGGGAATGAAAGCCATTTGATTTGGGTCAATTTTTGCGTCTATTACTTTCTGCTACCCTAGACCCACCCCACCATTGATAATCATTCCCCAAGATTGAGATAATAACAATGATTTCAAGTTTTAATCAGGTATGATAATGTTATCCCTCCGATTCGCTACTATCCAATTTTAATAGGATGCATTTATTATGCCTTCTAACAAATTTGGAATTGGTTTGAAAAAATAAAAGAAAAAATTATACAGTGTGAATATTTGTTATGGGTATTTGTAAATATTTAATTTTTAAAATTTTTATAATAAAAATATCAAAACAATACTGAACATCTCTTTTATATATGTGTGTTAAAAAATTTTTGATTTTTAAATTAATATTCTTTTTAATAATATTTTATTGAAACAAAAAAGAGAAAAGATTATTACAATTGCGAAGAAGAGAACTTGACATTATTATTTTACATTTAATCTTTGATAGTTAAGAACTCAACACATAAATGTGTGTGTGTGTAAAAAATTATATTTATATAAAAAAAGACCTTTACTTTTGTAAAAATATTATTTGTTTTTACTTGAAGTTATTTTATTTTCCATAGAAAAAATTTTCTTTCTATTTTCCAACAATACATGCTTTGCCCTGTGTTTGATATTACTTTTTAAATGGCATTTTTAAATGTTTTTAAAAAGTAAAATAATGTCATTTTTTATTTTGAATGCACATCTTAATTTATGTATGTGCATATGTATGTATGTAGTAATTAAATTGTGTTTTTTTAATTACTATAATTTTAAAATGATTGAATTTTCAATTAAAAATCTTTTTTTATACATAAACTAAATTGTGCATTAAATTAAGTGATCTTAAAAGTAAAAATAATACAAGTGTAATTAAAATAACAAAAAAAAAATTAAAAAACTTGTGGATATTATCACGGATTTAGTAACCATTAAATATCTAATTAAGTGAGTTTGATAATAATAAAATAAAAATCTGCTATAAATTTGGTGTGAGTTTAATATTGTATTTTTGTTGCAAATGCAAATTTTAAAATATTTGTCTTAAATTGATCTAATTTCACCCTAATTTTAACAACTAAAATTTGAAAGGGTCTTATTGTTGATCATGGTTATGATGCAAGGTTTATTTCTTTATATTTGATAGGACAAGAAAGAGAGTTTAGATAAACACTCTTATTGTCCGAATATATATATATATATATATATATATATATATATATATACATACATATATGTAATTTATTATTAACATATTTGTTAGGACTATAATTAAAATAGAAGTTCAAATGAACACTCTTATATTTTTGCCCAGTTCAAATTTCTATGCCGTATTAAGCAAGTTCTACTCCCATCAAAAGAAGATACATACAATTTTTTTAACTCAACAATTGAGGAGTTTGATTATAATAGTCATTTTAGGTTTTATATTTGTATTTTATTATTATTTTTTATATTATACGTTTCAAGTTTAACACTAATTGTTTTAATTTTTATATTTTATATCATATATTTTTTATATTATTCATATTATTTTATATTTTAAAATTTAAATTAAAAAAAGTAAGATATATTAAATATATATTAACCAAATCCAACAACTGAAAGGTGAATAGCTACCTAGGCTATTGGGCTTCTCAATTTAGAGGTATATTAATAGAAGTTAACAGTGATTCTTTACATGATAAGAAATTAAATTTTATTATCAATAATTAAATAAAATATTACCATTAAATAAAATTAACAATATAAAATAAAATTAATTTAAAACTTACAAAATGCAAATTTATAGTACAAAATAATTGTATTTTTGTTTTTTAAATTTGACATTCATGTTCCATCTCGCTCCATACAAAAACACAATTTAAAAAAATTACGACAAAAAATTAAATCAAGTGAATCATCTCTTTGAAAATAAAAGAATTGTATTGATTTATAAATACAATAAAAAATTTTAAAATTAAAGCAAAATCGACATTAAAAAAAACATGCAAGATTTTGAATTGGAAATAAGAAATATAAATTAGATTTAAGACTTGTAAATCAATCCATAAATAGAAAGCCAGCATTAAAATTATAAAGTTGAATAGAAATAAGACAAATAAAACGTAACATTTATAAAAATAACAAAACATTTACCAAAAAAAATTATATTGGATTTGATAATTCTAAGAAAAAAATGTTAAACATTATGTAAATTTTATAAATAGAACACGTCAAGTTAATTTGAAATTGCAGTGCCCTCTATCATCATCTATCCTCTCTCTCTCTCTCTCTCTCTCTCTCTCTCTCTCTCAATCATGCAAGTGGAAATTAAGAGCAAAAATATAACCATTTTCTAAACAAAACATTATGTGGGTCAGAACTTTTTGAAGCCACTTGCATGTAAATGGGAATACAATCTCCTGCAAAGTATCAATTGCTTCGCCTAGTAGCTTCGTGGAAAGAAAAAATATATATAATGGAGACAAAATGAAAGCAATGATTAATGGACAATGTTAATAGAGTAATTGACAAATGCCGATTTCAACTTTTTTTATATTATTAACAGCATGTTATACAACTTAATTGAAATATAATTATAAAAATTATTAATTATGACTTAGTTATTCTTAATACATTAATAATTAATTATTGGAGTATGTATATCAAATTTAATATATAGACATTGAAAAAAGAGATAAACATAATTTCAAAAAAAAAACCAATACACATATCCATATAGAGTTGGTAATATATAATATCATCTTAAAAATATAAAGATTTGTATTCTCTTTAATATTTTTCTCTCAATGTAAATTTTACAATTATTATACGTTTTATAACACAATTCACACAAGCTTCAACCAATTTAAGTGATACCTTTTCTTAGCAAATCACCCCATTTGGCAGCTGATTTGGCTTCATACGGGGTAATAGTAAATTCCTTTTAATAGTTAGAGCCAGCATATGTTGAACAATATAAGAATGATTACTATTTATAAAAATTTATAATTAAAAATTATTGAATGGGCATGTCAATTAAAATTACAAAACAGTAGAATCAAACAAAAATTTCAATCCATTTATTTTGTTTATGCATGAAATGGTCACAAACCCATCTCTTCAATTTATGTTATTCAAACAAAATAAAATCCTCGGTATACAAAGTAAAGTGAGGAAACTCAACCAAATGAAATGAAATTTCTGAAGGTGAATAAAAAATTTCACGGACATATCGTGAATACATGTCGTGACTATAAAAAATCATTTCTTTTGCAGATAACAAGTGAATACTTCAATTGGCAAATGGATCAGTCTGCATTTCTGATTCTAAATTCAAAGCGTACTACACATTACATATTTTCCTATTTCATTAAAAAGAAAATGACTTTGTTGGACTCGGATATAACATTTCTCCTACTGTCAATGTCATTATAAAAGACAGCCATTGTGAATTCACGGCCCAACACGCATATTTCAATGGAGGAAGAAACAATACAAAGCAAAATCAATGTGAGAAGAAACAAACAAGACGAAAATTCGCGGCATCGATGTGGAACAACGTTAATCACAACTTTTTAACTCTATCTCTGCTCAGAGTCGTGTTATCTCGAATAAACTATTACGCTTATTTAGATTCTCCCTCAAGCTCAAATTTACATGTTTCCATCTCCCTCAAGCTCACTATATTTGAAGGTACTAAAATATCTATCAATCACAGTTCACCAACTGACCTAAACTTCCCTATTTTCTTAATGTTGGCTGCACAACGCCACAACCTTTGCACCACTAAAAAATTCCATTTGCATATCCTTGAAATTCCATTACAATGATCAGCTTATCCAAAAACAAACCTTTAATCCTAATTCCCCAAACTGAAGTATACCCATCAGTAAACATCTGACAAATTGAGCTTTTACAATATTAACAAGCTCTATAGACATAGAGCTAATGGAATTTTTTTTTTTTTAAAAAAATTATTTTCGTTTTAATTATTATTCCTTGACACTAAATTAAAGCAAGGAACGGGCTAGAGCATACCTGGCTTTATTTTCTTTCTGGACATTTCGAATCTCCTCATCTTGCCTCAATCCCTGCACAAACCAAATCATATTAACTATGCTTCGTTAAATATATCTATACGTATATTCATTGATGTAACAAAGAAGACAAAGATAAGGTTGAGAGAGGTGGCCAGGCATCAATTGATGGTTCTGAATGCTTAAAATGGCCGGATTCGCGGCAACCCTGCTCTGTAATCTATGTTTGGCTTGGTTTAGGTTTGGAAGCATCAAAGAAGCCATTTATCTGGGTTTTAAGAGAAGGAAAAAAAAAATCAAATGGGTTAGCGGAATGGCTTTTGGAAGAAAACTTTGAGCAAAGGATTAAAGGGAGAGGATTTTTTAGCCGTGGTTGGCTCCTCAAGTGCTGATATTGTCATACCACCCTGCAATTGGAGGGTTCTTAACACATTGCGGCTGGAATTCAGTACTAGAAGCAGTCTCATCGGTGGTGCCAATGTTTACTTGGCCATTTTTTGCAGATCAGTTTTGCAATGAGAAATTGGTTGTTCAAGTTTTATAGATCGGTGTGAGGATTGGGGTGGAACGTCCACCAGACTTTGTAGATGATGAGAAGAATGGTGTGCCTGTGAAGAAGGAAGATGTTAGAAAGGGTATAAACATACTCATGAATGAAGGGGAAGAAAGAGATGAGAGAAGAAGAAGAGCCAGTGAGTTTGGGGAGATGGCAAAAAGAGAAATAGAAGAAGGTGGATCTTCTCATGAAAACATCACACTCTTTATCCAAGATATCAGGCAACAATCACATGGTGGTGGCCAATCTTACTCGTCCGAACGAGATGTTTCTTCATTTCATTTATGGTTTTCTTTTTTTTTGTCTAATATATCTCCTCAGTTATACATGCTTACGATGTTTCCTTGTCTTATTGTCATGTAATTATCGAAACTTAATTCAGTAAATTTTCTGTTTGGGGACTAAATGTGGTTTTGAAACCAAATGCCAGTCGGAAGACATTCTGAGATGCATACATGTACAAACAGTGTTGTTTTCTGTACAGGATAAAAAGGACAAGACCATGAGTCCATATGACATTGCAGACAATATTTACTTCCATCTAAGAAGACATCATACATGAGTAAATCTTGATGGTTTTGCTTCACAGACAGATAATTAGATTCATTCTTTAATAAGTAAATATCAAAACAAATTATACAGCAAGTGATCTGAGGCTATGGAAGCAAGCCGGAAGATCAGTTCAATTTGATGCCGTGTCATATTTGTCTTATTTGGTATGATGAAGTTTCTAAGGGATATTCTGAGAATACAACACCAAGCAAACGTTTACAAATCATTTAAACCAAATTTTTAAAGTAAGGAATGAGGAGGAAGGGGGCTATACAGTCCAGCATCTTTTTTAGGTTTTTCACCTTCTGTCATGTCAAACTGTTTAAGACATTTTTGAAAGGCTTAAATGACTGCGTTGAATGAATTCTGTATGGAAAAGGTTATCTTCGCAATGACTGAAATAACAATGAAGAAGGATGAAAAAGAAACAGATGTTAAAATCTGTTATCTCACAAGGTGCATTGAAGGCCCTTATCTTGCTTGGCAGTAGAAGCATCTCAACTTCTGCTTACATGTGTAGCTCTTTCTGTCTATTTTCTATTGTCATGTGCTTGATTTCTATGATTTCTTAGGAACCAAACATAAAATTTCTAAAACGGGCAAAGTAGAAATACGGGGAATGTCAATGCTCGTTTTGGATTAATAAGATATATATATATATATATAGGTAAAAGTTACTTTTACAATGACAATAAATATGCATAAACATACACACACACACGTATATATATGTATATATATATATAAATCGTTTATTGGGACAAGAATAAATAATAATTCAAGTAATACAATTTTTTAAAATTTTTAATTATTAATTAAAAAAATATAGAAATAATAAAAATTATATTTAAAATTATGAGGTTCAGTTGAGACCACTTCACCAAAACAAACAATAATTTTCAAACTCTTGGGTGTCCACTTGTTCTAATTAAATGATTTTGGTCTCTTAGAGAATACTCAAAGAAAATAGATTTGTCATAGAATTTTGGAGTTATATTTTCATATATATTTCAGTGAAACCAACCTTGAAATTCCATATGGTAATTCATGAAAAGCTTCAAGGAGAAAACACAAATGGGAAAACAGAAAAAGAAGATGATGATTGACGAGATGGGAAAATTGAAGCAGATGAGAATCCGTATTGAGAGTACGAGTTCACAAGATTGACAACATGGGAGGAATAAATAACCATTTGATACGGGTCAATTTCGGAGTTAAAAATAAACCATGCCCGTTGATTGACGGCTTTGGGTTAGTGATCTGAGATGGTTGTCATGCTCGTGATGCCAGTTTCGTTTCTTTATAATTTTGTCCTGATTCAATTTTAATGTTCTGATTGGACAATCTATTAAACTCTCACTTGAAGACGCCTATGAAGCCTCGAATCCTCCTGCACATGGGTGTCAAAAGGTCCGGTCCGATCAGGTCCAGTCCGCAAAAGTTGAGTTCATGAGGGCTAATAGGCAGGTCGGCTCGGCTAGATTGAAAAAAAAAAAAAATTGTCCAAGTTCATAAGTTTGGGTTCTAACGAATCATCTGGAATCGATTCACGGCTTTTATAATTTTTTTTTTTAAAAAAATATTTTTTAATTAAATTATATATAAGACGTATAAATTTAAGCTAAGATCCGTGTATTTGATTCGATTTTTTAACCTGACCCCAAGCCCGTGTCGTATCTGAGACGGACCGAATTTACTGTCAAAAGTTCGAACTGTGTCGAATCCGAACCAGCCCACCCCTTTAGACACGTCTACTCTTGGATGTGCCCCGCCATTAGGAGGTGAGAAGCTACAGGAGAGATTTCCCCCTTGTCTTTAAAACAGCTTGTTCCACTTGGGAGATTTCGAAGGCTAATTAAAGCCAAAAAAAAAAAAAAGAAAAAAAAACCCATTGAAGAGTTGAGCTATTATGTACAATAATTTGTAGCCGAAATTGGAAGGGGCTGCACATGGCAGTCTTGAAAGAAAAAATATGTTGAAAGAATTAGTGTATAATTACGATGATTTCAAATATACATGCAGTCAATTTGATGTAAATACACCCAAGGTCATTGGTTTGTGTTTTTGTCACAACATGCAGAACTATTAATCAATCATTTTTATAGTGACCCCCCTGGATATTTAAAAGAAGGTGGCTAATTAGGCCAATTAATTAATATTCTTTTATATATATATATATATATATATATATATATATATATATATAAACACACGCACATGCATGCATGCATGCATAGCTCAAAATTAAAAAAATATTCTCCTGTTTTTTATACATTAGCAAAAGAAAAATTCTCTTCATCTTTCAAAGAAGAAAATTAGTGAAGAGAATTTCTCTTCATTGTCTTCATTTAAGGGAAATTGATGAAGACAACTTTCCTTCATTACGAGAAACAAAACAAAAATTCTGATCTTTCATTAGTGAACACAAATAGAAATAAGAACCCATATCAGGAAATTGAATTTGGGGTACAAAAGTTCCATCACCCATGATGTATTAACTGGAAGAGATTTCATCTCCAAACATCAATACAGTATATGTACTCTAAGCTTAAACCACAAGAAGAAACCAAACCGTACAAAAATGACTAGTGACAAAAGAAGGCTTTCTGAATCGAATTTACCCAACAAATTCGCCCCCAAAATCTCTATCCATGTTAATGCTGGTTAAAGGCCATAAATATTTGACTTGAAACAAGGAGATAAAGCATTTTAAGTTTCTTTTGTTGTAACATCGGGTTTTAAAATAATTTTCACAGTGTAATATAATATGCAACGGAAAAAATTTCTTATTTTATTATATGTATATAAAAAAATACTTTAAAATACTAAAAATACTAAAATACTCTCGTACGTAGATTTGGCTCGTGGTTAGTATGAACTTTTATAAAAATAACTGTATTCTTTTGTAAAATATAATTCTCTTATATTATATTTTTTTTAAACATATTTTTATAAATCACACACTTAACCTATAATATCAATTGGATTTGAGCTACCAAAAGGATTTTAGATTCATTAATTTCCTAGCTTCAACCTAAAAGACACGGATTCAATCATCTTGTAATTATCAAAATTTTTAAGTTAGTTATAGACTGTTCAAAGCCTGATGTCCTTAAGACATCAACTGAATCCTCCTATTCATGAAGTTTCTTCTCGCAAGCCATGGCTCGACCGACTGTAATCAGTGCAAGAGGCAGTCGACAACACTTTTTAGCCACGATTTCAGCCAACTTTGGAATCTCTGGGTGACTAATTAGAGCATTGCTTCCAGCTCTCTTTTGATACAATTCCCAAGCTTCCTTATGTTCTAGACAATTCAATGCAAACTCCTTGCCGGCTTTCATTTGGCCACAATCTGTAGCAGAATGAGTTGTAAAGGTGATTTTGGATGCTTTTGGTATAGTAACACCCAGTTTAATCAAATCAACTCGTTCCCATATATTATCCAATAACAACACAAACTTCTTCTCTTTGAGAATCTTGAACATGTCCTGAGCTTTATGTTCAAGATTCTTTCCACTCCAAGACTCTCAAGACAAACCAATCTTTTTCTCAACATCTCCTTGAACTTTTCAAGGTTATGGTCCTGAGATACCACTGCCCGTATCACAACATCATCTTCATTATTGCAAAAGCTATTATTCATTTGTTTTAATAGGGTAATTTTACCACTCCTCCGGTGCCATATAGTCCAAAGTTTCCAACTTGTTCTTCGCTGAGGCAACTCCAAACTTCATCAGATATCGATTGCTGGGCTACAACTGTTGCATCCATAGTTATTTCATCCACTGGATCTGCAGTTATTTCCTGACCCACCTCTTCAAAATCTCCTTCAGCCTTCTATCGTTTACCTCTTTCAGTGTCTCAGCTTCTCTTTTCCCGAACTCGCAGCTTGACTTGCCTTTTCATTGGTTGTTCTTCAACAATCTTAACCTCGATTAATTTCTTGACGAATTGCCTTCGACGAGCTAAAAGTTAACACTTACCTAACATCATGTAATACCAATATTCATAGTTTCAAGTCTATTAGATAAAATCATACTCCTGCATAGTGGAGTCAACTCCCTCAATGCATATGTATAGACAATGGACGTGGGAACTTGACATGAATAAACTTGACACTTGGAGCAAAAACAACCCATGTCTAGTCCCTCAGTTTCGAGCAATTTGATATATGAAAAGAGTGAAGACTGAAAACCATGATCCAATTGCATTTCCTGTACAGTCAATCTTAGTCCTTCCGAATTTGCAGAGTCTCTAATTTACAGTTTCTTGAGATGCTATGTCTCTACTAATGAGAAAGCATTGATCGACTTTGAATCTTCGAAGTGTCTAATGCCCAGAGATTGTGCAGAATCTTGTAAAACAGTGGAGGTCAAAAAATTTGTAATATGTTGAGGATATCTCGAGCTTTCTCTTTAGAATTTTTTCTACCCCAAGACTCTCCAGACAAACCAATCTTTTTCCCAATATCTCCTTGAACTTGCTCGAGTTTATGGTCTTTAAATACCACTGTCCAGATCACAACATCAAAATGATGCCATTCATTTTTGATTTGTTTTAATAGAGTAGTTTTGCCTTTATCAAATATCGTTTGCTGCCCTACAATTGTTGGATCATAGGTATTTCATCCACTAGGTCTTCAGGTATTTCCTGAGCCACCTCATTAAAAATTTCTTCAGCCTTTAAATCGTTGACCTCCTCCACCGTCTTTATCTACTCCTTTTCCGAACTCAGCTAGACCTGCAGTTCTTGGAACAGTATCCTCCAAGGCATAATTACAATAATAATTTCGTTCGAATTTTTATGCTCGTACTAAAATTTTTGGAAGTCCCTATCGACCATTTTCATTTTTTTTTAATTACTGTTAACCTATAGTTGTTAAGACTGAAACGAGAACGGGAATTTAAACAAATACTTTTTTTAATTTTGTTCGGATCCAATATTTACATTCTTACTAGACAAAACCTCGAATCCTGGTGGCTTTGTCCCGGGCAGGTACTTATTAATTCTTGCAATGTTCCTAATTTTCGATTCATGTAATGATTTTGGTCTCTTCTTGTATTTACTATTTTATTATTAATATATATCTCTCGAAGGTTATGTCTTAGACATTACTTAAAGAAATAGATTCGTCATTAAATTTTGGAGTTATATTTTCATTTTATCTCAATGTTCGATTTCTAATAGACTCAGAATGTTTTATGAACATTAACACTAAAACTGTTTACAAGATCCCAAAGTCATAAATATTTTTGAAGTCTTCAAGCCATATCCATTCAAAGTTCCGTCGGTCCATCAGCAAGGGAAACATTAAAAATGAATCAATCAAATCTTCTTCTACAGAAGCTTCTTTATCCCAGGAAAGGAAGGTAGAATTGCGATAAGTGCGTCGCCATATCCAACTGGATCTGTTGGTTTCAACAAAATAACCAGCCAAATGAGAACAGAAAAACCAAATTATGAAGGAGAAAACCAAAATTGTGAAGACTGTTGAAAATGACAGGACTTACCGCCATCCTGTCTTAGGATCTTGATGACCTCCCCAGATACATCAGACTGGAGAAGGAACAAGAGAAAAGGAGTGCAATAAAATCAGGAAGCTTGATGATAAATATTATGCAAACTAAGTAGACGAAAAATAATAACTAGAGGAAATGGTGAAAGCAATCGTTGCTTCTCTAATTAGCAACAAAAAATTGCATTCGGCACTTGGATATAAAAAAGAGATTAAGTTTGAAACCCAACCTCAATTGGAATTTCACCGCCAAGTTGTTCAATATAGCAGAGCACTTGGCCTTCCTTCACTATCTGCTTCTGTAGTACACAAGGCAAAAGTTATCAGCAGAGTTTTGACATAAACATCATGAGTATAAGAACATCTCGAGAGAAAGAAGAGAAAAGAGAATTTTGGAAACCCATTGGAAGAAAACTGGAATGAATCTATTCAGAGAACAGTCGACCATTATACAAGGTCAAAAATTTGTTAAGCTGAGTTAAAAGCATTTGCCCAACCTGAATCCAACCCTTAGCAGAGTATAATCTACCTGGAAACAATATATCCCTATGTGGAAAATATATAACCCTTTTTCTATGAAAAGTACCTCTTTACAGGATGGCGGTGCACGCTTTCCCTTTATGGTTCGAGATCTCCGGAAATATCCCACCTGAACCATTTACTACTTTAGTTACCTGATCCCAGAGTATGAAGAAAGTAGAAGCCCTTAAATATTGAATTTCTCACCTTTGGTGAATCAAGTATCACCAAGCCTTCATCAGCAGCTTTGTCTAGCAATGTCTGAATTTCCCCTGAAGATGGCACTGGTTTCGAAATAGCTAAAGACGAGGAAGCAACAGATCCATTTGATTCAGGTGCATCAGCAGTTGAATTTACACTACCAGCGGTCGGAATTGAAGGAGTTGGGGGTATGCTGTCTCCAGAAATGCCCCTTGTCACATATAGCCGAAAGCCATCAAGCTAACAAAACATGGAAAAGATTTAGAATGAACATTACATAATTGTCAACTTACATTAAGCACTCAAACCTGCAGTGGAATTCCACTAATAAAACAATTTATAACTGTATATATAGGCATGAGAGAATTTATAAGTTCATACCTTTAATTCAAATTCAGCAATTGAAATTGTATTGCATATTTCTGTGACCAGAGATTCCACCTGCAGATGAATTTTTAAGTGAAATTTCAATTTCAAGCTCCAAGCAAACGCATCCATGTGACAGCAAAATCATTTTTTCAAGACAAATAATTTTTGTCTGTTTATCCTAGCTGCTGGAAAGATGCAGATAGCTTCACTTCATTAATTAGATATGAGAAAAGGCAGTATCAGCAGATCCAAAACACTGATTTCAGAATTACTTTTTTGTCCAAAGCAAAAGAAAATCCAAATATATAAATATATGTGTGTGCACATAAGCGCTGTGGAAAATTTTATTGTGGGATACATGTATCTCACAAGTGTGGACTCATCCCTCACCATTGTCCTTTTCAAAAATTAAAAAATATATATATATATATGAATTTGCTTGCTTATGATCAAGCTTGGTGGGGCAATATGATGTGGCATCTAATTAGAATAATTAGACAACAGAGATGCAACTCTGTGGTTGTTGCAAGTATTTGACTAATTTGTTGTATCTTGGACATGTTGAATTTAGTTCTTGAATATGAGAGATACAGTTGTAATATTCTTATTTATTTTGTCACTGAATGATTGAATGATAACTAGTTGATAAGGCTCTCAAAGTCTTGTTGTGCCATCCATGATGTCTAGAGTCCATGTGGAAAACAAAAATTAGGGAAAATCTAAGATACCTTTAAAACATATAAATAAAAAGAGAGGCAGTTGGGATTTAGTCAATACCGATGGAAAAATATATATCACATCCAAGAACATATGAAGTAAACATTAATGCAAAATTATGGAGCAGAAATAACAATAGCTTATTAAGTGTCCTAAAAATTTTGGGAAAAATCAAAGAATAAATTTTCCCCCGTTTATCCATTTATCACCAGTCATAATTATCTTGGAAAGAGTTGGTATTTCCATTGTTTCTTTTGTAATTCATTATCATTTTATTTTATTGATGGTATTAAAAACAAAAAAAGAATAAAACAACCTCGCCAAGTTATCCCTACATTACATCATACAGCAGATTTGTCACTACATTGGTATACATAAGATAAAATAAACAATTAATGAAAATTAAAAAGACCTACAGACTTGCTTTCTAGCTGCAGCAACAAGTTTTGCGAGAAACAGGTCATAGTATGGATTTGACATCATACGCACCCACTTAACATTTAGTGCATGAAGAAAGCATAGAAGAACTCACCTCGGACAAATTTGGAATGAGTTGACTTGTCAAACCAGATGACTTGGACTCTTCATGATCATCCCTTACATTTCCAGCAGCTACACGTCAACAATAAAAGCATGTCAATTTAACCATAAGATTCTCATTTTTCTCATCAATGCACGGGCAAGCTTCATCAATCAATATCTGATATATGATACATACATGCATGCATGCACATAAATGTGACTGTTGCACAGAAGACTCCAAGGGATTTATGATAAAAGAAGAAAAAATCCACTAAAAGGAAAAGTAAGCAAGTAGAAATGTGCACTAACAAAATTTACTGTGAAAATATGTCAAAATATAGTCATCAAAGACTCGCATAAGGTTGCCAAATTAGTCATACTTTATTAAGAAAAAAGGTTGTACAAAACAGAGTAACAAGGAGCAACTGTAACTCTTAACCAGAGGCTTGAGTCCACCTCAGACATGATATGATCATTAAAACATATGTATGATTAACACTTGATGCAAGTGGGTGATCCATCGTATCCACAGAAAACTAACAAATTTATTAAAAGAAGACTATTTTTTTTTATGTAAAAACTACGAAAAAGAAATCATAGATAATGAAAGAGTGCATATATGTCTAGCAGCAAGGCACTTTAACATCAAAAGTGCATGTGTCTTTGTTTTGAATATCATACAACAAAGCTAATTATTCATATTTTCAATCCTCTATTATTAATGCACTATGTGCCACAGTACCACAATAAAGTAGGTTAAGCACGGATCTTTTACATACATTCATTAACAGATAAATAATATGTGGAGGACTTGTCAAAAAAGTTCATAGGTTGTAAAACAAGGAACACTTACACTCAGCTTCTGAAGATGGACCACAAAATACACTGAATGTTTTCTCTGATGGTTGTGACATTGCCAAGCCTGCATAATGTAGTGGTTTCCGCCCAATCCATTTTCTTACATCACTTGGTTGTAAATCACCAAATTTGGCTTGACTAAGACTGGCCTTTGGAATTTTAATATTAGAAGCACCCAAGCTACCTGAAGTATAAAAATAAAAAATAAAAAATTTAAAAAATGAAACAAAAACATATGATTAGGTACATAATCCTGAAATGACACATTCTTTGTTATGCAAAACTGAGATTCTTAGTGATTGTTATGCTTCAACTGGATTGCGAATATAGATATCACATCAAACTAATAGAGAGTAAAAATAGTTTAGAAACATAAGCCATACACAGCATGGACACCTTCGACAGCCAGGAAAAAACATGAAACTAAAAATGAACTCGGTAATGCAGAATGTTAATTTTTACCACTTCTTTTCTCTAAAAATACATAATTTGCAGCCTTAAACTCATTAGAATTCCTAATCAGTTTATCTTTTGCAACATCTCTGAAATGGGATTAGGTACTAGATTGTTATTAAGTTTATTCTGATGAGTAACAAAAAGTATTTTCTATTGTACTAGTCATTGTAATCTTATTGATTCTCCTCAATCATCCTTCACCTGTCCTTTAAATGCATCAAGATAGTCTTGACTCAAAACAATACAGACTCCAAAGGCCTTGCCAGTTTAGACTCTTATAATCGGTGTATGAATAAATCACCGTTCCATGTGTCCATCCTAAAGTGATCAAGGCATCTACAGGAATGAAATATAAAACCTAGTAGCATCTATCAAGTACAAGTGGCACAGCCTTAAAACAGTCTCAAGAAGACATAGAACACATAACAGTGATTATGCATTTAATTCCCCAAGCCATTTACACATCCAAAGTCATAATGACAAGGAATTCCCGATGTCAAATTTTCATGTTACAACCTAAATTGAATGAACACATGGTATCATGACTTCAAAAAAAAATACAGATTTACATGAGTCTCACAGCATTACTAGGTTATGTACCTACAAAAACCCATGCAACATAAAAACCAACTTCACCACTTTCGTGTGAACATTTACACAAACAATGAGAATTTTAAAACAATTTGGTTTCCCTAAGGTGCCCATGTCACACAAAATCAAGGAAATATCCTAAAAGCCCTTTGCTACAGAGCTATAAAACGCAGGTACAAATCAAATGATATTGACCAATGACCATATATCATGATAAATGTTAATTAAATGATCTGACAAGGTACTAAACACATGAGTAAGAGCTTTACATATATAAGGAACTATTCCACTCCTTCAAAGCTCCAAAATCAAACCACAAACTCACCCCTTCGCTAAAATCTAATAAATCATATTTCTAATTTAAAAAATTGTTTACCAGTTACTCCAGAGAGCACAACCTACCACAACTCCAAGTCTTCATTCTCTTTCTACTTATAATTTGGTATTAAAGCCATATGAAAATGAGCTTTCAACATGTTGTACATCAACAAGAGAGCCAGTTCACAGACCTAACGTTACAAATTTACAAATTTCAAGGTCGGTATCTTTCCATTTGAATTATATCTTACTACTTAAATGCTTTGTAAGAACTATTCTTAAAGAAGCATCCTGCTCTCTACTTACAAAAGTTTATCACTTCCATTTAAGCCTGAAAAACAGAATAAATTATAACTTACATAAGAACAGAAAGACGAGTAGACAGAGAAAAAAAATCACTTCCTATTGTCGACTATTCTCAACCAAAATCAGAACAAAAGAAGTAAAGAACAATGAAGCTGATGACAAGTTTAAACAAATACAACATTGTGAATTCTTCAACAAGCTGTGCTAACACATGAAAATTAAGGAATAGAACAGAGAATATAATCTATCAGCACAACAAAAACTAAATTAACCACATACCCATTTTACTTTATGCGTAGATGATCACTAGACAGCCAAAATTATATGAAAATTCTAAGTAAAACACAATATAAATCAGAGAAAAACTCACATGAAGTCATTGATTTGCAGACCATGAGAGATGTAAACTTAGAAAAAACCAAAACCCAGGAACAAAGGCGGAAAAGAAGAATGTATGTGCGTGTGGCTGTTGGGTTTCTGTTGTCAGACGTTAAACCCCATGTAAATGCAAACTGTTGAACAAACAAAGTAGACCAGAAACACCCGTTACAAGCTTAAGAAAACCCATAAAAGGCGACCAGATACAGCCGCAATTATGCAACAATATGCGGCTGGATTCGCTTTGATCGGCCCAGGACTATGATCAGGCCCAACAATCCTCATCACAATCTCATCAAAGTGAATATTAGTGATAACTTCTTAGTGGATTACTGAAAGAGAGAAACCCAATCTTTAATCACAACATCATAAAAAGGTCCATTCATTAAAATTCATGTTAGGACCAGGTTTTTAATTACTATAATTAATCACACACAAATGCTTAATTTCTTATTTTTTAAGCTTTAAATTTAAATTTAGAGGCACCTACTACATTTTGGTTTAATGGTGAACAATTCCCTAATTACCTTAACTTTGAAGTTAGATGTTTATCTTAAATACCCAATTTTACAGTTACAAGATGAAGTTTTCTAAATACTACATTCATGAATAATATTACAATTGGACATTGATAATATTGAAATACAAAGCCAAAACATTACTTTCAATATTTATCCCGATTTATTTTTAAAATTCATGAATGAGTTTACATGGTAAGAATTAAGATTTTAGTTAAAATGATAGTTTATTATAATTAATATAAACATTATTTTCAATTTTAATTGTTAGTTTTCTTTAATAATTAAAGTTTTGTAAGGATTGTTTCTTGATCTTTTTTATTTTTAGTTTTTAAGCAAATATTAACACGTAGTATAATTAATAAAAAATATTTAAATTTTATCTTAATTTAATTAATAAATTAATTTTATAATTTATGATATAAATTAAAAAATTAAAATATTTATTTATTATTAATTATATTACATGTAAACATTTATTTATGTTAAAGATAAAAAAAAAATTACGCGAGAATTTTGATCCAATTTAAATATTGAAGTATGGGCTTTATACCTTCTCTTTCTCGCAAATTTCGAACTTAGGCATAACAATGTTTAAAAACTTTATTTTCTAACACCTCAACGGTATCCAAAACCTTACTTATTAATTAAGTATATTAAAAATTAAATTAATTTGCAGGATATATGGTATTTTTCAAACTTTAAAGCAACACAATAGATATAAATAGTATCTCACCAATATCAAACTCAGCCAAACTTTAACACAATATATGGAATTACTCCTTTACAGTTTATACTCTTTAAAGGAAGTGTCAGTCAAACACTTGCCTTTATAGTAAACTAAAGGAGCACTATGAATTTAATCTATTATTGCATTTCTGTATTCAAAGTAAGGGAACGTTCTGGGCCCAAAAGACATGCCAACTGCAAGTAAATAGGGTTTTATGTAAATTCAGCAGATAATGTGAAGTAACATAAATCTGACTTGATTAAAAGGGAGGCAAGAATCTTTGCTTAAAGCATAAAAATATGTATCATTTGCTTGCTTTTGAATCCACCTGTAAACTTTACATGGATATCCATCCAGTCAATGAAAGTATCCAATGTAGTTTCTATCATAAAACATGCTTCAAAATAAAATTATTAAAAGCTTGTAAGACAAAAGTTTTAACTCTAAAACTTTAAATATTAGAGAAGAGTTTAACTTTAGGTGTTTAAAAGACATGTCTTGACAATCGACTTCAGGTGAAATGAGCATGTCAGATGTTCTTAACTTGGTTTATAGATCAAATGTACAGATGACATGGTATATCTACTCTGTTTGAAACCTTTTCTCTCTCTATATGCATTTCATTAGCTTTTGCATGACAAGAAATTCTAAGCTAATATGTTTCCTCTATTTTTTTACATGCTTTGATTCTTTTGTAACCATATTAGTTTATTTATATGTGTGTACTACTTGCATACGATGAAAATTGAACTTAAAACAGTTAATATAAAAAATTTAAAGTATAAATTTAAAAATTAAAATAATTAATATAAAATTTAAAATATATAACAAAAAACTTTAAATATGAAAAAAAATTTAAAATAATTAATTTAAAAATTTTTAAAAATAAAATGTAAGATAAACGGTAATCCCATACATGGACATGCTGGAAACCACTATGGTCTATGATTTTGGTGATTTCTAAGCTTATTAAAGAAGTGGATATAAGGCACTACCGTCGCCCACAGCAATTCATCAATGATTTTGCATATTGCACTTGGAAATAGGTGCAAACTATTTGTTATATATACAAAAATAAATATATATTCGAAAAAGGCTTTCTTAAATGTAAAGTGCTATCAGTTATTTCTTGAATCTTGACCTAATCATTCCTTTTGCATACACAGGACGACAACATAAAGCTCAATTGTGACCCCTCGATTAATAACAAACCTTTCAATTCTATGAACTCTTTTTCTTTTTTCCTTTTTCATTAAAATTTTCATGTTATTATATATATATTATATATTTTAAGAGATAAAATTCGTTAGGTCTCTTTGATGTTATACATTTTTTATTAATAATTTTTTTTTAAAATTGATTCTTGACAGACATGTAAAACAACAATTGATAATAAATAAAGTGAGAGAATCATCTTTTTAATAAGTTCATGCAAATCATCTTCTTTTGATAAAGCCATATATGCAGAATACAATAAGAAATTAAGCTCATGATGATGATAAAAGCAAAAGAGAAAGACGTACAAATGGGTAGTAAATTGAAAAAACACCACAAGGGCTACATTGCTATAATAATAATAATAATAATAAATTCTTATGGGAATTGCCAAAAAAAAAACCCTAACAAAATATCCTAACTGGGTATATCTCAAAGTGAACATTTATTTGGTTTTATTGAATTAAACCATATATATGTTTCACCTTAAGATCAAACCCTAGCAAGCACTCAGAACAACTGTTAAAAATATGAAGACAATACAGATGTTTTATGATTCCATCTCTCTCTCTCTCTCTCTCGCTTGGTTGGATGCAATACCTGCAAATCATTATGAAGCCAATTATTATCATAAACAAAACAAAAAAACTAAGAAACTATGATAAATAAATGAAGGTGAAGTTAATTAATTCATACGCAAAAACGAAGTATGGCTGTTATGAAATTCTGTTGCCGAAGTCCCTTGGGGCATTGCATCTGAAACACTCCATTCTGCTGGCAAAGTTGTGCTCATTGCATCCAGACCTGTTAATTATGTAAACAACAAAAACCTTAACAAAGAGATTCTTAAATTAAAGTGTTATCTCGCTTGCAAAAGCAGTCAAAAAACGAGGGATTCAGTTTTTTTTTTTTTAAAAAAAAAAGTAGAAAAAAAATCTTGCATGCAGATAGTATTATCATGAATATGTAACCAAAATTTCACCTTGTACAAATCCAATCTCCAGACTTCCAACCAGATCGATTGCCACCAAAAGACGAGCCTCTGGAGCGAGGGAAGTCACTGTCGAATCCTCCACCAATATCATCTTTGAATGCACCACACTTGAAGCAGCTAGAGCGGCTGGCAAAGTTGTGTGCCCCGCAGTTCCCGGCGGAGCAGTACCAGTCTCCTGGTCGGACGTCGGACCCGGTACCGAACCCAAATGATGATCCTCCTCTTCCGCCACCAAAGCCGCCAAAATCACCGGACCTAGGATCACCGCAGCGTTGGCATGAGTCGCGGCGCTGGAAGTTCAGGTGATGGCACGACCTGCAGTTCCAATCTCCTGGCCTGTTCATGTTTTCCTACACACAAAAAATTAACAAGCATGTAAGGAAATACATCCAGACATTATTAGATGGGTGTACGGACAACGTGATAATAATAGTGTTGAAACAAGCAAAGTCTGTAAATGTGAAACTGAGAGAAAGATATCAATGGATGTATAGAACTAACCTTAAGAAAATGCAAGGGGGCAGTGACTCGAAGATAATTTGGACAAGAAAAAGAAGAAGAAGGAATTGAAGATGATTTGCTGAAGAATGAGGGAAGAAGGGAGGGTTTAAATACATGTTTGGAGAAGAGAAAAAGGGAATAAATGGAGGGCCGTGTACAAACTTTTTCGTGTTCTTAACCTGGTAAAACCTTGATAAATGGAATCCAAAATTAAATCTAATGAAAGAAAAAGAGAGATAAAGGGAAATTCCACTACGATTCCAGAGACCGAAAACTTTGAAATTGATTTCCACGGAATACAATACAACATCATTGCTCACTGCTTCCCTTCCTTTAATATTTTCCTTTGGAGGTTACAAATGCATGCATTGGCAAAAGGAAATCAGAAAAATTAAATTTCCAGTTATGGCTGCCACTCCATGCAGGGCTAGCCGGCAGGCCAACCATGGAGGATCCCACATAAAGCAAACAGAAGATATTGTTAACCTACGAACACAACAGGGCCTAATCCAAAGAATCTATTTAATCAAACTACGCATGAAATCAAAAAGTTCCCTTTGACCATAACATACCATACCATACCATACCATACCATGCCATACCACTTCCATTTTTCAGACCCCCACAACCAAAATCTTACATTACATTGTCTATTTGTGTTTGACAGAAAAGAAAAGCATCACCACCAGGTGGCTGAATGTTAATGGATTACTAGGAATCCATATCAGAATTTTTCTTTACCCTGGACAGAATATTCTTTAACAGGAAAACCAAGGCAAGGGCAGCATCTTAACTTCAATTATTTTGGGCAGGTCTCTTTCGATTTTACACTTTGAGAAGCAACATAACATATTGCTGTCAATCTTACGGATTAAATTGTTGCCGCTTTACAATTTTGAATATTCCAGCTTTATTCTGTACATGAGCTCCAATGGAATAAGATAATTGATGGTCCGTAGAAATTTTACATTAATAGCCCACAATTATCTAATCATATCTTTAATTTCTTCATTAATTTCACAAAAGACATAATCTCTTTCAAAACCCTCATGCCACACAAGATTATCAATTCTTAATAATAATAATAACAATAAATAGAGCCAAAATGCATATATTATATAACAATCATATCTAATGTCTGAGCCTTTTGAAGAATCATAGGCCAAGCTTTGAATTTTCCAAATACATTTTTTCCCTCTTGGCTTGAGTTACTTTCCAAAATAAATAAATATCAAGAAGGAACATTCATAAAATAAATATTGATGAATTTTTGTCTTGTTTCTTTGCGACGAAATAATTTTACACACATGATAATAATTTAGTAAAAATGAATATATTTTTATGGTAATATTTGCTAGTTGTTGATGATAATAGATATTTAGTGAGAGATAAATATAAAAAATAAATAAATAACAAAAAGAAAGACAAATGGTGAGTTTCAATAAAGATAGATGATGGAATAACAAGTCTTCGAGGTTTCATTTTGACCATCTTTTCTTTTTCTCTCCTTTTCTGCGGCTGCTATTCCAACTTTTTCTTTCACCATCCTCTTTATTTCCGGCATAAGTAATAACAAGCACGTCCCTTAAGTTTTATTATTTTTTAAATATTATAACTATTTTTTATTTATATCAAATAAGTCTCTCGCTCTTGAAAAGTAACTGAAATACTATTTAATGTTAAGGAAAGTTTCCTAATAAAGAAGGAGAGGAAGTAACATTTTCATAGACATTATCAAATTAAGAATTTATTTAACACACACGAACAAACAAGTCTTGATTTTTAAGGAAAAACATGAACAATCGGGGTCCCGAATGTTATTATTTGATTTACATATGAAAAATAACTGAATGAAGCAGAAAATAATTAAGATCTGGCCTCCATTCTCTTGGAGAATGGTAAAGGAAGAAGAGGCAAACTGTAAAGAGAGAAATGAGCAAAATTTAAAGGGGAAGTGGGTTGATTCGATTCTCCTTGGGAATCATTCCCATGCATGATCATGACCAACTCACTCACCCAACATTCTTTCCAATTTGTATCATTTGCCTATGTGCCTGCGCATGTGTATTTTGGTCGAAAAGAGCAATATACTTTTACTTTATATGTTCTGCTTTGATCCAATTTTGGTCTCCGTTTTAATTACTTTTAACTCAATAAGTTCAAGATAACTATAGAAGTTGCAAAAAGAGCAGGATGCTTAGTTGTATAGTAATTGCATTGTTTATTGTCGAGGAAATCAACCAATCTACTCTAGCTAGCTCCATGGAGAATATGCAAGTTGCTTTAGTTGATCCTTTTGATTTACCTTTCATGGTATCTAGTTTTACTACCATTTATTTAATTCTCATGCCAACTACCCTTTCAAATGGTGATTTAGCATAGTTTGACTTTTGGTCCTACAAGATTTTTTAAAATATGATTTTTTTTATCAAATTTAATATTAGATTTAAAAATAAATAATAATATATAACTAATTGTAAATTTGAATCCTAATTTTAAGTTAAATTTTGATACTCTAACTAATTATTTCTGTTATCTGTCTCATAACGATTCTTGTGATTAAGTATATCTTTAAATTACAAGTATTTTTTAAGTTTGGTATTTTATATTTATATAATAATAAAGATAAAATAATAATATATAATTAATTATAAATTTAAATTCTAATTTTAAACTAAATTTTGAGACTCTAACTAACTATCTCTATTATCTATCTTGTGATGACTCTTAAGAGGTAACAAATATTTTTTAAATTTGGTGTTTTATATTTTATAAGAATAAATATGAAACACGTAAGTTTACAACTTATCACCTTGTTGTTAGCCTTTATAGCTCAATTATTTATTCAATGGGTCCAAAATTTGTAAACATCGTCCTAGTGATTTGATTTCAGTGAATACACATGGCTAGTCCATTAGTTATTGCCAGAACCTCGTAAAATAATATTGTTGTGAAAGTCAAATTTGGGACAAGGATCGGAATGTCTGTCTCTTCTTCAAACTGTGGCTAAACATGAAAACGTAAATCTTGTATGTCTGTGTTGCTTTCTCCGGATGCCACAACTCACAATTTTAGACCGATGCTATCGTTGTCTTATCTCGTTTCTTCTTCAGCTTCAGCTTTCTCAACCCGATAGCTAAGGCTAAGGCGATGGAATTAATCATATCACAGATGACTGAGAAATGAATTTTGATGGATGCATGAAATTCATTCCATTTCGACCATCACTTTCATGATGTACGTACGTTATGGAGTGACACACACATACATGTTATATGTTGTTCACCAACTACAAAAAAACTTCCACGATCAAATAGAAAACATTTGTAGGCTTCATAGATATGAATAGCATTCATGTTATCATGTGCATGAAAACTAGGTTAATCTGAAAGGAAATTATATTCCAAAGAAACATCAATTAAAAGAACATCTTGAAACTTAAATCTTAATTTATTGAAGTTAAAAGAAATCAAGATGAGTAGAGACAATATTGCTGTCTTTGTTGATTACCTTTTGTATATTTCCTTCAGGGTTTTCTGGGGGATTGATTGATCTGATCAAAGCCCAATTCATATCTTCAGAAAACCCATGCCCCTTTGTTTCAACAGAACCCCGGAAGCTGCCTATTCTTTTCTAGTGATTCTTCACCAAAGGCTTTGTTATAAGATCATGTGCCTTCTCCATTTCTTCACATTGTTCAACATCACTTGCTTGAGTTCATGGAAACACCATTGGCTATTCCAGGACGTTTTCGAGAGTTATATAATTGTTTTCATCTCTGAATGGAGTCTACCACGCAAGAGTTCATATAAGAACCCACAAATCTACTTCCTTTCCATGGCCTGCCCCCAGAATCACTTCCGGCACCAAGTATTAGTGAGTTCCTACGAATGAAGTTGAAGATGCACTAATTGACACAGCCCAGAATTTTTAATCAAACACTTGCGTATGAACTCTGCTTGTTTCGGTAGTTGTTTTCTTCTTGTTCTTGAACATTTTAGACCCTGAGAAACAAGAGTTGCCGCCCGTGCTGACTTTGGGCTCATTACCATGTTGCAAAAGATTTGGTACAATGTCAGATTTGGGGGAGAGGTCGAAGTCATAGGGCAAGATGTGACCATTTTCTTGAGAAGGATATTTTCTGGCTTAAGATGAGAATAAATTATTCCCATTGCATGAAGATATTGAAGTGCTAAATAACAACAGCTGCATAGAATCTGTTGCATCAAAAACACAAAGTTGTTCAAGCTGTTTAAATGTATGATCATCGTTATTAAATGCTAAACCATCGTAAGAAAAAAGTGTTTTTCGCTCAAAAAGGACAGTATTCCGTGACCGAGGATGAGTAATTAGATGCATCAAACTCAGCAAAAAGCGTTGCAAGAAACGGTAATTAAGTGTTCCTAGAATCTCCTTCTCCATATCTATTCTATTTTCTTGTTTTTCAATTTTAAAGCTACTCTGTCCACAACCTTCATGGCATAAAAGCAATGAGAAAATTCCGCGGCTGCAGTGTTTTTAATCTTGCAAACGAAGACATTTCAATGTTTCCACTGCCAACGCGGCTCAAGAGCTGAATTCGGTCAACACCAACTTAGCGGTGGTCTTGTTGAAGCTGGTTCATGGCTTGCCAAGCAGGTTGGTTTGCTTTGTGAAGCTTGTGAGAACATGGAAAGAGTTGTTCATTCTGAGATGAGGAGGAGTTTGAGGTGTGGATGTTGGAACTAAGGCTGCTGCTTATTGAGAGATGGCCAGAATCTGATCTTTCACAAGGTAAGTTGCTGGCCATTTCTGAAAGTTGCATAGTGCTTTTTTGGCTTTCGGTCTTGCCGTGTTTCTTACCTATGACCAGTTTGTAGATTATATTAAACCAGGGGTATCACAGATTATACAAGCTAGTACTATAAGACAATCTCACAAGTCACATCAACGGAAAACCATGTAGAATGTTCTTTTCCTTCTTTTTCTGTCATAATTCTTCTTAGAGACGCTTGAAATGTTATGGTAGTTCCCCAGTTGATTACTTTCCCAAGTTTATATTGGTAAAAGAATATCTTTGTACCATTGGTATTTATTAAAAGAAAAGAAAAGCAATAGAAAAAACTACAAATCTCCAGTAATAGATTTAAATGAATATTAAGAGGGATTAAATTTTCTATATTAAACCCAAATAAAAAAAAAATCCAATTGGCATAAGTCCCTCTCTTTTCAGAGTCGTATACCCATCAGAATTGGCCGAGAACACGTCAGAACCCACTAGAATACATTGAGGGTGTGATCAATTAGTTGAACCAGGTGCCCAAACTTCGCCATTTATCTGTAATCTATGGTTAAATAATAAACACTTAGATTCAGAATAAAAGGCAGGCCAAGTACACAAAGTTACCTCAAAACAGAAGAAAAAGATAAATAAAATATGTGCAGACAACGGGCAAGTATTGCTTAATAATTGAATACCATGCTCCAAAAAAATGCTTACACAAAGGAACTGATACTTTGGGGCAAGATGGTAGTATATACAATAACATTTGTCTTCAGGCACAACTCTTGTCTCTGATACTTTAGTTCCTCTCAGGGAATCTACTTTGGATTGACCCGAAGCTTACCCAAAAAAAAAAAAAGCAACACAGTTACAACAGTGTCTTTAGAACTCCTATGGCCAGTGATACCAACATTGACGCGGCAGAAGTTCCTCTTATGAACCATAGATAACTCAAATCTGAAGAAAGAAAAGGGGAGTGTATGAGGCAACCCCACAATCTGAATTCAGTGATATGAAGTAGTTTGGAACTATCCTATTTTATTTTTTAATCAAACCATAAAATTATACACAAACAACAGAACAGACCTGAAAACTTATGATGCAGAATTATGAGGAATATTTTGGTATTCTACTAAGATCCTCTTCTGCTTCGGCTACCGGCACCAGCTACTGTCCTCACATCACTTCCTCTGTATCCATGAGATGGAGAGTGATGGAGAGATGACAAACTTGAGTCACTGCCCTTGAAGACCTCGGTCCCCAAGGTCTTTGCTTCATTGGTTAGCATTGCCAACTGTTTCAGTAAAAGCTTATTAGTCTCCAAATACATTTAGATAAGAATAGAAATTATTGATTCAAATGAGCTAATATGAATGATCGACAACATTAACCTCTTGTGATCCACAGGATGAGTCAGATGAAACCAAACACATATTTGTCATAGAAATTGTCTAGCACAGAAAATTTGAAATAAGACATGCAAGGTGCAACCCATTTGAACATGTGCCCAACAACAAATGACATTGCAAAGCATAGATAAAGTTGGTTACATTGAAAAAAAAAAATGGAGAGGAAGCAGGAATCAATCTGAATATTCAGCAAGTTCCGAAACTTAAAAAATTTGGAATGATAAACCATAGTGGCTGCCTAACAAAAACATATAATCAATTTAGTTCTATACCCGAATTTCATTCTCTCTCAACCTGTCCTGCAGTGCATTTATGGCAGGACTTAAACTGCACATGGATATAGAAGAAAGGATGTGAGTAAAAAATAAATAAATAAATAAATACCAGCTTATATAACCAAATAAGATACAGATGTTTGTTTCTAACCAATATTCAATTAATTTGCACATTGAAGCCTGATATGTCGATGTGTGATGAATGTAAGTAAGGGGATGCAATTTTCCATCACTGAGAATTGGAAAATATGTTAGAATGGATGGTAAATGATTCATAAAAGTAAGATATAAACATGAAAATCCAAGTCTATGACATTCAAGTGACAATGGATTCAATTCGTACCTCATATTTTGCACGATAGCTTGGTTATATGCAGCTCGCTCTTCTTCATATAGTACGCGTTGCAAATCCGTAAATGACGTTAGAGGTGAATCAAGTTTCAAAAGAGTTGAGGTTGGCAGAACATGAAGAGGGATTTCCTTCCTGACATACTCTGCACCACTGTCAACAAACAGGAGCTAATATAAGGATCTCAAGTAGATAGCTGCATTCTGCCAACTCATCATCTCCTTACAATGATAACAGATACCAACACGGGAACTTCAAAGGAAATAATGAAACATCAAGTGATTAAGTACATACTCAGGTATACCTCATGTCCAAATTTGAACGATGCATTGCCTCTTGCATGCTTTCTGACATATCCATGGGATCTATATCACCAATGGTGTTATTTAAATCACTGGTTTGTTTGCTTCCTCCAATTCTCTCTCGCTCAAGACGGTTGGCATCAGCATTTGCAAACAAACCACCCAAGTCTGAAGATTTTCCTCCTCCCTGGCCAAACATATACAACATTACGGAAAAAGACCAGAAAAGAAATTTGATGCAAATCACATTTATCTAGGAACATAACATCTACTAACTGTACAGGCTCACAGGGAGGCTACTCTAGTGTAAAGATACAATGCAAAGTGAGTTCAGGCAATCACCAAATTTCACCTCTTAGTAACAAAAGAACAATGAATACCACCATCTATTAGGTTCCATTTAGTGACTCAAGTGTACAAAAGGCAGAAGCAAAATAGAATACCAACCAAATTGCTTCCGCAAATTTTTTTGAATAATGAAGAAGCCTTATGAGATAAGAGCATGCATACAGCGAACCTTGGAAACACTAAATATACCAAATGTGTAACTTGTTATATTTGGAATAATTAGAATGCTGAAGCAAAATATGATATTCATACTCGGATGTCCTAAAGAAATTAGAGAATAGTGTAGAGAGTTGGACATTCAGTTATGGAGCTAAAGGCCGGAAGTTTGAGGAATTTGGTCTCATGACCAACAACTTCTAGTTCTATAAATGCAGCTATTTTCAGAATTTCCCAATAATTTAGACACTAGTCATTACTCTTCTTTCTTGTGTAGCATTCCGATTTTACACTAACAGCATAATTGCATTGTACCTCATTTTTGGTACTTTAGTATTTTATACATTAGAAAAACATACTACATAGGCAAACTCTCAAAATCCAATATCAAAACTAAATTCATACAGGGACAAATATATAAACAAAAACAGCATATTTTCATTAAACAACAGTAAGTTTAAAAGCAAAAATCATACAACAGAGCATTGGAATACCAGAAGAGGAAGATGATGAGTAGTCCGGTTTGAACCAAACACAGTTTCTAGTATGAAAATGATAATTGGAAACATCATATACTTCGGAATGTACAGTGAATGGATTAAGATACAATAAAGAAACTTCAATATCCATCCAATGAGGCACAATGGTAACTAAGGAGCCACAAATTATCCTCAATCATGGGAAGATTCATTATTTTTCCCTAACTTGTTCTACAGGTCTTAAAACCACACAGGAGATGTCAAGCATAATAACAAATTCCAAAATAAGAATTAGAATATGTACCTTCCAAGATACTGCAAGTGTTCTGGAATCACCAGTATCCTTCTCAGGGCTGCCAGCCCATGCACTTTCAGATTTCGCTGATAGATTTTCTGAGGAACTTAATGATGATTCAACATCAATAACTGTAGTTTTATTGACAGGTGATAGAGCAATTGGTCTTGACATAGGATTCTGCTTGCCATCTGCCGACTGGAATGCTATTACTTGGATTCTTCCAACCTGCAATTATATGTTTCGAGCTTACACTGGACAATAGAAATAAAATAAAAGACTATGTCCCATTTAGCACATGAGTAGAGACCTTGCTAATATCTTCACTAAAACATGAGAATATCAGCCCGATAAACCCAGAATCTAGAAGCTGATACATTGCCTGAGTACGCACATCTGCAGAAGATAGAAGGCAGAACTCTTAACGTCAAACATCCAACTAGCAACAGCAATTGCCTAACAAATAATAATTCTACAACTATTCTCAAACATTCAGAATAATTCATCAATTGAAGCAATTCAAATAATTCGTAGGACAATTAAGGTCAGAGCAAAGGTTGACAGCATCATAATCATATTCCTACTGTTGTTAACATGATCAAAAGCCACCGTCCCCAACACCCCACCCTCATCTCCCAACCATGGTAATGGCGGAATTATATTGCTTATCTCCTGTACAAATAAAAGTGACTGTTCTAGATAAACTAGAATTATCTATTCAAGTTTGCTCTCCCAGGTTGTGAATAAATCTCTCATTGTTGAAAGGAGACAATTGTTAGCAAGATAGAAGTTCATAAAAAAAGAAACTTCCAATTCACTTTTAAGATTTTCTTTTTTTTTTTCCTTCCTTTTCAAGTCCTATTGAAATATTATGAAACAGGTTACAGGTATTTCAAGCAAAAATATGATTCAAATTATACTGGAAAACATACAGAAAATGCACCTGCCACAAGTGAAAAAGGAAGTTGAACTTCAAAACTAACCGAAAGAGATATGCTACACAGAAAAATCCTTCTCAGTGCCTATATAGTCGATAAGTCCATAGTGGTTCTATATACAATCAACTCATTTGGTTTATTAACTTCCATCAGTTGTAGAAAAATACCCATAAAATTAAGGGAAAGAAAATTTTCCATCCAGGGAGTAATTGACATGTACTATCAGTTAGAATCCAGACATTTTGTGGTGGAGAGAAAAATCAAGTTTCAACTATGTATCAAACGGAACAATTAAACTTCGGACAGAATTAGGGGAAACAAAGTCCAACATGAAGTGCAATATCATGCTTTCTAGACATCTTGAAATGCGTGAAAGAATATCATCAGCACAGCCATAAACCCCTTTGTTTAAGTTGTTTTACACTTGCCATGTCAAACAACGAAACTAAGTACCATGCCTCTGCCATAAACCCATAGAAGTAAGAGCCTCAAAAATATTTGTCAAGACTTCTCGTCTAGCCACAAACGTAAAGGTTATATTATATTGAATAGTGAAGGTAAGTAATTCTTCATGTTCCATTGAGTCTTAAACAATTAGTACACCTCTAATTGTAAGACAGTTGCACTGGAATGTTCATAAAAGTTCATATCTAGATTCAGTCTCTTTTTCTATAAGCAACAGGCCATGTGAACCCAGAGAAAAGTGCCAAAGAAAAAGTAGCACTACATCATTTATAGTGAAGGTAAACAAAACATGAATTGAATGCAGATGGCAATTTAAGTACGCATCTAGCATGCATTCTTTACATTTTCTTTTTCTATCTTCTTCCTCATAATATTTCTCATGTATAGAATGATGGCATTCTAAGCGAGATAGAGAATTTAGATTTATCACCAAAAACAGAAAACACAAAATGAAGTGTTTGAAAAAACAACACACACAAAATGAATTGAATTAAGGTATGGATTTTCCTAGCAGAAAACATAGTTAACAGAAAATGGAATGATAATTCATTAATACTTACCAACATGGGAAGGAAGAACAGTAATATGAGGATGTGAATGGTACCATCCAATGACTCTTGTTGTTCGTCCGGTCAACACGGTCATTCTGTGCTATGAAGTTAATTAAAACAACAGATACGTTCAAACACAAACACTCCATTACATCTATTAGCAGCTAGCTAACTTAACAAATCATACATATTGGAATCTGTGGCTCTTGTCAGATTGAATCAAGTAATTCTAATTTGTCAAATAAAGTTTACACTCTCACCAATAGAAAAATAATAATTGAAGCATAATTTTACTAAGCTGCAAACTCTCGTAATAAAAGAAATGCAGCCTACTATGTCTGATAGAAAAACTACCTATTAAAATATAGAAACTACATTGTTTCTGCTGTCATAAAGGAATCTTAGGAGAAGTGGAAGCAAGTTTATTTGTCAACAACACACATTGCAACATAAAAAACTTAAGGCTAATGAATTTTCATAACAAGAACATGAAAACATAAGATGAATTAAGGATATATCAGCCTGAGCTGATGCGGCAGCCAACTGCTCAGGATTTGTCTCTACTCGATCCTTTCGCCGATCAGATCGTGACTGAGGTGATGCCCCCCAAATCAGAGCCGTAACAATCCCATTTTTTGAGTACTGAAAATTGCAAATTGGAACCAACTATTACTAACATGAAAAGAGAAGACCAATACACAAAATGCAAAAGAAGTAAACCCATATTTTTTATGTCAGCTAAGATGTAGAGGTGACTTCATCATGCAAAACATTCAACTATTTAGCCAAAAAATGATCAATCTTCAAGTGTTAAAGATGCCAAGAGTAAAAGTTGCTCACATATCCTGGTAACTATAAGTAATTCCCTTCAAAAGAATGAAAACAGAAAAGGAAAACAAGAGGGAAACTTCCACAGAAGACATTCATAATTTAACTATCCCCTTGTTAAACAGGATCCTGCAAAGCAAAGATGCTGGAGGATGTCAGACAGTCACTGATGATGAGCCTTTAACCGCAACAAAGACATAAATATCATCATTATCAAAATCCTGGGGATGATAATGAGCCGCCCGAACTATCTTATTGCATTTTATAGAAATATAGCTGTAGTATATGATCCTCAGATACATACAATGGACTCAAGCGCAGGTCTGGTACAACTAAATGCCAGTCTAAGACATCCTAAGAAAAGATGGATTGCAGGGAGCTCCCAATACCCTTATTCCAGTTTCAAACATTCTGCAGAATTGCTGAGTTCTTGTACTCTTTATTGAGGTGAGTTGAGATGCACTAACTTCCGTCAATAAATGAGTAGAATACAGAAACCCGATGAGGCCCACCTGATTGGGCTATCTTTGAGAGGCATAAGTACTCATAGGTTTCCTTAAATTGCAGTCACACTAATGCCAAAAGGGAGAACACGTCATATACAAGTAGAAAAGTAGATTTTTTTAACAGTTTAGCGAGACTGCCTTCTAAACATTGTTTGTTCAACAATTGAGGAATATTTTTACATGTAAGAATTACACAAAATAATTCCTAAATCCTAAATTTTGCAAAATGGGAATCAAATTTACTGGAATTCCAGGAACACCAAATCAAATACAGCCGCAACCCCAAAAAATCCCAATGATTTCAACTCTGCTTCCTCTACAAGCTCAAAAACTGATATTGAGAACTAAATACAAATAGAATAAACAAAAGCACTAAAAAAATATTAAAATTTGGAGAATGGTCATCGAAATTTTGGCAGATTACAAGACCCCATTTGAGATTACAATGCAAAATCCACAGAATCCAAAGAATTACAAGCTCAAAACATCAAAAGAAAAAAAAAACATATGTGTGCATATTTAAAACGCGATACATATATATGTATATATAATACTCAGAAAGTATTTTATTGAAATTGGGAAGAAGAAAATTTGGAAAAACCAATTCATGGAACAACCCAGAACGCATGTTCCATAATTTTAAGTCTATTTCCAGCAGAAAACAGAACTCGACGATCAAAACAAAAGGAAAATAAAATTCAAATAACAAATAAAACTAGAAAAAAAATTCTGAAAACTGAGTGAAGGGAATGACTATCAGACCTCAATATCACCAAGAAGCAAGCCCATGATCTCTTCAGTTTCAGTGGATAATGCATGCGTTAGACATGTTAACCACGCATCCTCTGACATTTTTACGCCTGTTAGGGACATTCTGCGACAGAACTCTTTCGTCTTCCGAAATTTAAGAGATTTCTAAGATTATATTTTCCAGATTGCTTTCAGACTTTCACTTTCAGATTTAGTCTCGCTTTGGGTTGGTGTCGGTTTCGCTGTCTGTGGAAGAAGATGGTTTCGTCTGGCAGAGGATCTCGGGTCAGAACACGGACAGAACTGCACACCAATGATATAGTACGGTCGATTTCATGCTATACCCTGCCCCCGGTAGCTGCTCGTCCCTTGGACTAACGCAACGACTGGCAAACATCTAAAATGATTTTTATAAGTGATGACGTGCCATATAATAATTGGATGTTAATTTTTTATAATTTTTATAACAATTAATTATTCCAATTCCCCATTCTATTTTCTATTAATAAAACTAATTAATCAAAAATATTATTTATAAATTTTAATTAACGATGATAACTTTTAACACAAGTTCGGAAGTTTTTATTAACATGAGATTACGTAATTATTAAATAAAAAAAATTTTGATGAACACAAAATTACATAATTATTAAATAAAAAAATAATATAATTAATAATATATTAAATTCATAGTTAAAATTTTTAATATATAAATTTATTTTAATACGATCGACTATTTAAATAATTATTGTGCTAATTAATTATAATTTAATAAATTTATTTTATAATAACACAACGCAAATATGATACAATTATTTAACTTGTAACCCCTAATTTTAATATCATAAATTCTTTTAACATTTTAAATACATATTATAATATATCAATACTGAAATCTTAAATATAGAACATGAAATGTCAAGTTTTGAATTTTATTTTTTATTTTCAAATATGAATAGTGACTCTTCATTTAGTCTAGCTAATCATCAATAACATAGTTATTGTTATTGTCATCATGATCATCATGAAATAGGACTATTACTACCTTTATAATTAATCTCTAACATCATACCCATTATGCTCTAAAAAATAACTTATAATTCCTATCAATTGTTTGATGATTAATCCACATGTCTAATTGACAATTTGAGTAAGATTAATTAGATAAATTAGTATTAATTTAACAATTTTTAAATCATTGAATTAAAATAAATAAATAAATGGGAATTTAATTAGGCTTTCCCTTGTGTCAAAATTGCAAGTTACAATAACATGACCCTTTTATATAATATTAATCATTAATCAACTTGATAATTGATTTCATGTTACCACATTATTTATTGCACCACCATCTTAATAGTTTTATATTATTTTTATTTAATAATTTGATATCTAATAATTATTTACTCATTTATATTTTGATAATTAAAATTTTAACACACAATAATATTAAATTATTTAATAATTATATACGAATTTCTATATAACTTATTCGCTATAAATAAATACATAAATTAAAATTTATACAAGATATGCGATAATTATATCATTATCAATTTATACGAATAAGTTTATATAAAAAATTTGAATGAATGAATTTATGTAAGAAATTTATATTCGTAATATTATTCTAATTTAAAAATTATAAAAAAGGCATTTAAATTATTTCTAACAAATTAAGCTTCTTAATTTAAACAAATTTCCATCAAGAAAACAAAGGTAACCTCCATTAATCAACAACAAATAACTATAAGATAAACCATGAATCACAATAATTAATCCAAGAAAAAAAAGGGAAATTCACAATGCATCTTCGCAAGAGATAGCATGCATGCAATTGCAAATGACAATCTAAGATTTGTCACAAAACCTAATGGGAAATGCATCCAAAACCAAAGCAAAAATATACATAAATGCCTTGAGGAAATTGATTATCCTAGGGTTGTTGTTGGCCAGCGCCGGCGGTGGTGGTGCCGGAAGAATTGGCAGGGTTGCTCGTGTTTTTGGCGGTGGAACTGGCGTTGTGGTTGTCGTTCATCCCAAATGTGCTCTTAATAGCATCAGCAGCTCCTTGTGCCATGTTCTTCACTTGCTCTCCTCTCTGCTGCATGCATGGAAGCAATCATCAGACACATGCATTAATTAAACGCAACTGGAATTCTTAAACTGTCAAAAACAGATTGCCTGTTGCAGAAAGTTGGTTGCCTGGGATGTAAAATTAGGGGGCTGGTCAGCCTGAGCATTAGCTAATTTCTCCACTGCTTCCTGCATCAATGCATCAGACACTTGGTTCAAGAATTCATCCTTATTTCTCTGTAGAAAACCAACATATAAGCTTAGATCAACAGTGATTAATGAAAGATTGCTTTGCTCATTTGCAGTAAAATTAATTAGTTACCTTATTTTGACCAGAGAATTGGTCTGCATTGAAGGCAACCTCCTGGCCAGCCTGTTGACTTGCCATTTTCTTTTGTTTTCTCACTTCTGGGTTTGTTTCTTCTTCTGTTGTGAATCAAGTACTGGAATTCGACTGATTTTCTAAGAGAATGCAGAGGCATTTATAGGGAAAATGTTTGCCAAAATTAACTTTTAGCGAGCAAACTGCCAAATGCATGGAATTTCTGACACATGGGGTTGGGAATGGTTCAAAGAAGAGAAGCCCTTGCCTACTACTCAGGGAAAGAACTTGACTTAATTAATTAAATCACAACGAAGAGTTGGGATGGCACTTTTAATTGAATTAAATCAAATCAACCGTTTAAGTTTGCTTGCAAATTATTACTTTAATTTTTATTTTTTTTAAAAAATAAAATTAACAAATTTTAATTCTATTTGATTTAGATTTAATTTTAATTTAATTCAATTATTTTAAAATTAATATTTATATTATATTAAATTAAATCGAATCGATCATTTAAGTTTATTTACAAATTATTAGTTTAATTTTTATTTTTTTAAAAAATAAAATTAACAAAATTTAATTCTGTTTGATTTAAATTTAATTCTTATTTGATTCAATTATTTTAAAGTTAATATTTGTATTATATTAATTAATAACTAATAATTTATTTAAATATAACGAATAAAATTAAAGTTAATTTTTATATTTAATTTAAATTGATTTAAAGAAAATAAGAACTATTAATTTTAATTCGAGCCCAAATCCAGCCGAAGTCATTAGGTATGGAATGTGTACAAGAGACACTCCCTAGAATATTTTATGTTAATTTTCGGGAAACACGTGTTAGGTGCATGTTACTGACACGTGTGCAGCAGCTCGTGGAAGCTTGCTACACAGCTTGCCATCTGGGAAGCCACAGGCCGATGGAGCATGAAGATGCTCAACCAAAGCGTGACACGTGCTATACAGGTGTCCCGAATCAGGACACGTGTTCACCACCCACAGCATTCTCACATTCAATATATTCTGTTCATCCCATGCACCGAAACCTTACTCACCTAGGAAGCAAAAATCTTCAAACATTCCTCTACTTTTGCAGCCAAGTAATCTAAGTGAAGCTTTTAATCACTTTCAGAAAGGAAAAATGGCTTCTCACGATCAGAGCTACAGAGCTGGCGAAGCCAGAGGCCAGTCTGAGGTATAATATATTTTTGCATGAACATCAGAGAAGTTTGAGATATTCATGGATTTTGTTCTGTGTAGAATATGACATTTCTGTGAATATTTTGTTTTTTGTAACAGGAGAGGACTAGCCAGATGTTGGAAAGCATGAAGGAGAAGGCAAGAGAAGCCAAGGACAAAACGTACGAGACAAGTCAGTCGGCAAAGGAGAAGGCAGCAGAAAAGGCAAGAGAGGCCAAGGACAAGAATTACGAGACAACGCAGTCAGCTAAGGAGAAGTCAGCTGCGAAGGCAAGAGAAACCGAGGACAAGACTAACCAGACAGGGCAGCAGGCCAAGGAGAAGGCATCAGAGACGACGGAGGCCACCAAGCAGGAGGCTCAGGAGACGAGCCAAGCAGCCCGTGAGAAGGCGGAGGCAGCCAAGGAGAAGACTGGAGGAATACTCCATCAGACTGGAGAGCAAGTGAAACAAATGGCTGAAGGTGCTGCAGAAACAGTGAAGCATACATTTGGATTCAACAGCACTGGCGAAGAAGTAGAAGATCGAGATAGAAATACTTAACAGAAGGGGTTAATCACTAGTGATGCTTCACCATGGAAAGCTGCCAATTAATTAAGCTAGTTGTTGTGTTGTGTTGTTGATGTTTTGATGAGTTTTCAGTAGTCTTTAATCTGTTGGGCATGTTTTTGAGTCCCTTCATTAGTTGTAAATGAAGGATATTTCATTCCGGTTCTGATCAATCTTCGCTACAAAAGTGAAGGTTGCTTTCTGTTTTCTTAGTGTCACAATAATAACAGAGGGGAAAGGTGGCATATTGTAGTTATTACAAATCACATATAAAGCAATCCAATTTTCTCTCCAACAGTCTAATCTTTTGATCTTGATTCTGATACCCAAATGCTTGACTCATAAATTATGCTGCTGCTTCCCTCGTATTTGGACATGCTTTCCAGTAAATCAGAGATTGTCCGTACAATACATTTTTTAGTTGTTTAAGTAAACTAAGTTGCCATTGATTGCGAATTCTAATGTCAAAAATTGGTGGAAGTTAATGTTTATTAAATGGAAATTATCAATTGGAAGTGAAACTAAAAGGATGGATCCATACTGAGTCATAATATGTGAGGTTCAGGTTCACGAGAACAAATGAAAGACTCAGGATTATCTGAATAACAGTGAATACAGAGTTATTTGCTCCCCTATAAATTTCAGAAAAGAAAAAGTTAAAGGTGTTAGATAATCGGCAAGCTGAAGCAAATCATAATCTGGATTGAGCCCTCTCTAGCTGCCGAATGTCAAGCTCTCCCAATAGGTCAGTCGGCAGGATCAAATTTCAAAACAGAGAACATTGGGAGCGTCTACATCCCGTGGGATTGACTGTCTTACCACAATCCCTGGATAGTATTTCAACTGCTACCTTCTGTATATTACATTGGCTCAAGAATTTCTAGTCGGGAGAGTCTGTCATTCGCTCATGGCATCGCTTCCTTCAAGATTGCTGATTCCATCACCTTCTTCATCGTCATCGTTGTTGTCGTCTTCTATTTCTTGTTCATTCTCTTGATCGGTTTCCATAGCATCTTCTGGCTCTTCTTCATCCCTTGAATCCTTGTCCTTGTATTCCAGAGGAATCACGACATCAGTCTCTTCTACCCCATCATCGACAATCTATCAAAAGAAAACAAACTTGATATTCACCATTTGACAACTTGCAAGCTCCATATATACAACAAATTATGCCATCAGAAAAACACACACCCGAGAATCGGAAGTCTAAGCAACTTGATATTTGAACAACCGATTGGAAAGTTGAGACTCTAGATTCTATAAGCTGCATAGACAATAACAATTGCAGATGTCACTCAACCATTGTCCCGATATAATATATAATTTGGACAATGTCTGTACTAAGAATTCAATAACCCTTAAATAGTATTTGTTGTTCGATCCATCTTTGTGTTTGGGTCTGCAGAATGGGAGAAAAGATTTCGCAAAACTGGAACTGCCTACAATTGAAGTTGAGAAGGAAAAGATTTCACCACATTATCCGAGAATTTCAGAACCTCTTCCCCGTAGCTCACCGCTAGCTGAAGCAAAAAATTTCTCTTCTGGCGCATAAATGGAAAGAAAGAAAAACATAAGACTATGAAACCAGGTTAAGAAAGCAACAGAATTGAGATAACTCCCTCACCACATAAAAAAGATGAAGAAGAGATGGGACCCTTTGAAGCTCTGAACTCCCCTATTAGTTCCCTGCTCTCCGATTTCATCTCAGAAGTCATTCCATTGGTTCCAACAACATGTAAACTATGACCTTTATTTGCAAAAGCAAGACCAGCAACTCCACTGCATAAACAAAATTGAGCACATTGCTCATTGGTCTTACAAACTCACTTAACAAACCAGCAAAAGATCATGCGAGAAAGCTCCTTGTCAACGAGATAAAATATTAAGAAAAGTGACATGATCAATAAGCTACCACTAAATGTAACATCAGCAGACACAGAGACGCTAAAGATTATGGTCTATTTTACTGCTGACATCAATAATTGAACATACATACATGGATAACTATGTGTATATACAAGCATGCTATTTTTTTTGGGATTTATCCATTAATGTATTTCTGTGAGCACAATTTCTTAGCAAATTTCCACTTGCTCTCGCCGCTAAAAACATCAACTGCCAAGATGTCCAAGTCATTGGTGCCAAGAGCTAATAAAAAAGTACCACGTCCTTTTCCATGCTGAAATTCAAGAGCAATAAAATAATCATATAACCATAGAGAAAAAATGTCTACTCTAAGCAGTGAATGTCAAGAGAATCAATCAAGAACTCAGGGGACTTTTCCAAGAGTTGAATAGCACCTTCTTTCCAACAAAACTGCATGTCAAACATGAATAACTGACTGCAGGATCTCCATCTGGCTGATTCCACGTTGCCAATAGACTTCCATCATCTGTTCTCCATATCTACAAATATACAAATAATTTTCTTCAGTAATAGAAAATTTAAGTTGATATGTCTCTGTGTTATGCACAAAAGTGTTGAATTTTAGCAAAATCTGTAACCTTTAATTCCACGGTCAACTAAAAAAAAAAAAAGTATCAACAAAACTACTTAAAGAAAAGATCAATAAGTTTTCAGAAGTCAAAACAACACAACATCATCACACTCAGAGCCAATGCGTTCATTTAATGACTTAAAACTTGTGCGCAAGAGTACTTGATGTGGGTGAAAAAATAGTCTATGCTCATTTGAAATGGTAATGAAACAACAATGAGATAAACCCCAAATACGACGCCATCAAAATTAACTACTCTCCAAACTGAGTTGGTGAACAAAATACCCATCAGAAAAGCTTCCCATATTCTCGGATGAATGCTCGCAAATACAATTTAGTTCATAGAAACAAAAAGCAATCAAATGCCTGTAAAACATATTGTTTTCATAAATAGCAACCAAGCATTTGCAACACAGAATTGCCTTACAACATTCAGAAAACGTCACAAATTAAGTTCAAACTTACAAAGAAATTTTTATAACCATAACCCAGCTAAAATTTGGTTTCAAGAACAATAAAAACACTTCCAATACAACAAAGAAGCAGAAAAAAGAAAAAATAAACTCATCTTTCCCATGACCCATTAAAATACCACAAAAGGATAAGTTTCTTCATAAAAGGCACACAAATACAGCATACAAAACACAGGTGGTAGAAAAACACATTAGTTATCTCGTTATTAACGCTAAAAGGCGAGACCTTACAAAGAGAGGGAGAAAGAGCATACATTGATGACGCCATTCGGTGACAACACGGCTAGGTAGTCACCGTCAGAAGAGAAAGAGGTGATGAGAGACTTCAGCTTCTGTCTCGCCATTGCCTTCGCTTGAGATGCTTGGAGGGAGCAAGCGTTTGTGTTTCAAAGAAGCAGGGTTTTGGGTTTAATGGTAGAAAGATATCGTAGAAGCACCCCAAACTAACAATTTTATCTAAACGACCCCTCGTCTCCTCGTTCAATTAATATAACACCCAGATCCTTAACATTTTATATTCTACATTTAAAGATAACAATTTTCTAATTAAATCTTATAAGTCCCTATTCACAATATAAATATAAAATTTTTTTAAAAAATATATTTTAAGATCTCAAATTTAATATTTAAATAAAATTATCGCTTTTACGCTAATTTTCTTTAATAAAATAGGTCGAGAGAACGATAAAATAGGAACTCTGTCGTTGGAAGTCCTCTTTGGAATCGAAAAATTTCTTGCAAGTTCTCGTCCACCTGAAACGTTGAAAACCTTTGCTTTTTCATGTAATTCGACGTCGCTCGTGGCTTATTTGTTTTTCCTGTTAGTGTTGATTTTTGATTCTGATGTGGCTTTTGATTGTACGTGATTAATATGTTATCTGGGTTTCAGGTGAGTGGTTTATGGTACTGTCTGAAAGATTGCATTTTTTTTTATTCATTCTTCCTTTTGTGAACATGATTCCATCTGGGTTGTGTCTGATCTGTTGTTCGGTGTCTATGTTTCTGTTTTTGGGATTTACCTTACTCTGACACAAAACAAAGAAGAAAGAAAATGCAGGAGGAACGCATGGCTTTGATCATTTTACCCTGGTTTTTTGTGTGGGTGCTGGTTGAGTTTTGATGTTTGTTTTGTGCTTGACTCTGTCTGTCAGTTTGCTATCTGCTGCTTTTTCATCTATGCTCCATAAATTGAGCAGAGTATCATTGTTATTGATAATCTGGGTTTGTATGAAACTGAACTTGCATGTCATCGTCCATGATCTTCCGGTGGCGTCGAGCCCCATGGAGTAATGGTTTTCTGCTGCTCTGAAACACAGAACGCTTCTCGATGTTGGACTGCAACCTTTAAAAGCTTATTATTCCATGTCGGAGCAAATTGTCAAATTATTATTTTGCTCCAAGCTATTGGATTATTGAGTAATAAATGAAGGGGAAGGATTCCACTTTGTTAATTTTATATAATTTTTATATTAATTTTTTAATAATTAAATTATTATATTTAATAAAAAATTAAAATAAATTTAATATATATAATATAATTTTAATTATTTAAATGAAATTAATTTAAATAATATATAAATATTTTAAAAATTTTGTAAAAAATTAAAATTTTTAAATTTTTTCGTAAATAAAATAATATTATAACAGTATAGTTCATGACGTGGAGGTAATCATGCACTCCTTAAAGTACTTTGGGGCGTAGAGAAAAATTGTATAGGGGTAGTTGCGTATTTTCAATAGTGAATTTGGTATAGAAACGCATATTTTGTGGACAGAGGTATTGATTGGAGAACAACCAGGTTTGCAAGCATATTTTACTGTAAATCAACAAGGGGCAAAGATAGTAGCAGCGCAGGGAGGCAGCCAGAAGCAGCAGAAAGAAGACAGAAGGCAAAACCCTAAGTGAAGAGACCCACTTCCAACTCTTCTATCCAGGTAAAAATATCTTCTCTTGTCCAAAACCCAAGAATAGGATAAGTCTCTTCAAGTTTTGTGTTCTTTTTTTATTTGCTTGAACACACGGTTGCTGTTGTAAGAATCTTTTACAGTTATTAATACAAGTTGTTTGTTGATTTGTTCAGATATACGAGCTTTTAACGATATGGCAAGGTCATTATCCAGCTTAATCCTGAAGGGAATCGCTGGTTACCCGGCTGCGCGTTCTGCTAGAATTGTAAGAACCTGTAAGCTTTACCTCATTTAGAAACTGATTTCTGGGACAGCAAAGATTTCGATTTCCAGAATTGATTATACAACACCGAATTAATTTTATTTGATTTTGGTGGGTCAGCTTGTTGGGTAAAATTTTATTCATTGCATAGAGTGGCAGATTAGCCAAGCGATAAACATTTTAAAGTTACGCAGTATTATTATTTCCGTCACTGCCAATGATGAAATAACATTATATGGTGGTTTTGCATTTACTTGTTTGTAGGTATCTGGATCCATGTATCACAATGGGATGAAATACTCTACCACTGTGCCAAATGATCCTGACACACATGATGATTTCAAGCCTAGTAGTAAGTTCGAGAGTTCTGGCCTTTCTTTGAATCAAGTTGTTGAGCAGGTAAAGCTGCCATCTAAATCTTCTATTATATCTAAATTCTGAACTTCTTGTTTTGCTTTGTTTTTGTTAATTTTCAATTTCTTTTTAAAATTTTTGTGATTGGTACATTCATTAATTGTGATTAGATTCTGCTGTAGGATGTCAAAGAAAATCCAGTGATGCTTTATATGAAAGGGGTTCCTGAGTTTCCTCAATGTGGATTCAGCTCATTAGCAGTGCGAGTGCTGAATCATTATAGTAGGTTTTCACTGAATCATTATTGTACCTTTCCATTTATTTACCATGCGGACCATGATTTTTCTTTTTTATTTACCCATTTCCTGGTCAAGCTTAAATTATTAATTTTCTGCAAATATAAATGAATAAATAAATAAATAAATAAATAACTTGCTAGAAAAAGAGGGCAGCATACATCATGTGGACAGTACGGTAGTTTTTCATATGTTATGCCTATGGACTTGAATTTTTTTAATCAATTTCCTGTTTTATCTTATTTACTTGTCGGTTTATGAAAAGTAGCTGTTGTAATGTTATTTTTGTTGTATGACTTGATAGCAAAACAGGGCAGTAGATATCATGTGGTTGGGTTATATTTGAGCTCATCTTTGCTATATTTGACCTTTTTTTTTTTATCCAAGCTGTAAATCAAATATAATTTCTTCTATCTGTGATGGTAAAATCACATTAATTTTTGATAGAACTTCAGGAATCAGAATGATTTTTGTAAATAGTGGGTTATTCAAGATATGCTGTTATTGATTATGTTCAATGTTGGCCTAGATGCCTTTGCATACTTGTTTTAATCTGTTAATTTCTATGCAAATATACTGCTAGCAAGGTAGCTTTATTCATGGTTTTGGGCCTGTGCAGATGTTCCTATCAGTGCTAGAAATATTCTGGAAGATCCTGAGCTTAAAACCGCTGTGAAAGCCTTCAGGTTAGTTGATGACTAGCAGAACTGAATTCTGATTGTATTCATGGTCTCAAACTTGAATGAAAGAGGTGTAAATTTTTCTAATGTGTGCCTTGTAATTCTAGTGTTACCACTTGTAACCAAAATGCAGTGTTAATATACAACATAATGCACTGTGAACTTTACACTTGGGTGAAAGGCCATTGTTATGGGTTTGGGTCTCAAATATAGCTCTGGATTGCATATCATGTCATGATTTCTTGCGGATGTAGTTTGTCAATTATTGTTAACCTACTCTAGGAACATTCAGTCCTGCTACTGAGTAATTTCAGCTACCAAAAACTATTAGTGTTTCTTTCGCTATTATGTTGGGGCTGGAAAGGTTGGGAAATTAATCATTATTGTCATTTTGGTGGTTTCTTCTTCCTTTTTATTTTATTTTATTCTTCTGAGGCTGGGGGTGTATGAGGGAGGTCTGTATATCAATCCCAAAGGAAGAAAAGTAACATGTTCTAATAAATTATGACATTGGAAATCATTGGTTACTTTCTTTTGTACTAGCCCATCTTATGCATAGTAGATTTAAAAATTGTTGTGAAGTAGTAAGAGATGGTTTCTCAAAAAAAATAAAGTGCAAGAGTGATGTTGATTGTTGAGACCCTCACTAATTTCTATTCATGTGGGTTATAATCACTTACCTGTATGTTTGTTATGTCTATGTGTCCCTTTGGCCCTTGTGGGTACTCTAGTGATGAAAGCCAATATACTACTCAGATGAAAAAGATCTTTTGTTTAAAGAATTTTTATTTTTATCTGTCAGCTTTTATGAATACATGTGCTTTCCCCACTTTATTAGCATTTATATATGAAAGAAAAAATGAAAGAAAAATAAATGCCCTTATCAAGTTTATATTCTGTGTGTTAACCACAAACAGAATGCTTCTGAGATTCTGATCTGCCTACTTCCTGTTGTTTGTTTGTTAATGATGTTTAGTACCTTATAACTGATTTTTAAGGTTTATGTACTTATGCTAATGTGCAAGTTTTTATATTCTTGATTTAAGGTTCTTGGGTTCCATGCGGCTTGATTATGATTTTTCCTTCTTCAATGTTGATTTATTGATAATTTAGTTGGATTGTCACATATCATTCCAGAAATACTTTTGTTTGGTGTGATAAATACAAAGTTTTTGTTCTTAGATGCTTCATTATTCATGTGATGTAACTATATGTGCATGACATTCTTGTTCCATCAATCTGAGACTGCTTGTTTCTGATATTGTCATTTCTATGCAGCCACTGGCCTACATTTCCACAGATTTTTATAAAGGGGGAATTTATTGGAGGTTCAGATATTATTCTCAATATGCACCAGGTATCAATCACATTATACATAGTGAATGTCAATTTTGACTTTCTTATCAATGTGAAATGCCATTGCTCTAATACTGCATTCTGTTCTTAATAGAGTGGTGAACTAAAGGAGAAGCTCAAAGATATTGCACCCGACCAGAAGTCAGAATGACCTGCTGTTCTTGAATGTAAAGAGAGGGATAGACTATTAGGTCTTTTATTATTTTCTTCTATTGTTATTGCTAAAAAGTGCTGGGATACTGAGTTCTTTTATTTACATTGGCGTGACATAAGGCGGGTGGGTTTGTTTACACACCCCTTCAGTTTTTTGTTAATGTATACTGTTGAACAGAAAATAAATTAAATAATCATCAACTATTTCGAGAAAAGCTATTTTCTAGATTCCAACATGAAAGGAAAGTGCCTCAGGTTTCCATTCTGCAGTTATCATCGTGTTTTCTTTCTTTACAGGGAGAAACAATCGACCAGAGGCCGTTTTATATCTGCATTCACGGGTAATGTTTGTTAGACTTTCAGTCTGGGCAAATTTTGCAGTTTTTTTGGTTTATACAGTCTCTGCTGAATGCAAGTGCCAAGTTCTATGGATTTAGCAAATGCTCTCACACCAATCTAATTTTTTTTCAGCAAGATTATTTTTACCATTTTTCACCAATTAGTTTTCCAGTTTCCTTTTTTTTTTTTTTTATAATTGTTTTCGACATCCATTTCCTACCACATTGTAGATTTATTTATTTACGAGTCTTTAAAATCTATGAGAAAAATAAACACAATTTAGATTTAAAAAAAAAACCAAAATTTCTATCCTTATGTTCTTCACAACAAACATCAAAAACTACAACAAGAGCAATACTCAACCATAAAACCAATGTTTTCCTCACAAAATTGCTTTGAGGTGTTGCACGACATCGAGTGATGCGCTGCTTACACTTATTACAAACAGCAAATCTCTGATCCATGGATGCCAAATCGCCATACTGCGTTGCCTTGTGGATGGTGTTGAGGAAGTTCTTTACAACTTGCAGGCTGCAACATAATAGGCCTAGAATGAACATTGTAGCTAAAACACCAAGAGCGTATGTGCAATACTACCATGCTGCTGCAGTGTTGAGCAAAGTTTATCCCAGTGTCAACCAATAAACACAATGGCCGTCACTTCTGGGTACCCACAGAGCATAAATATCGAAGCATATATTCATTGGAAGAACATGTATCTGCCAAATCCTGATGTATTCTGGTAATTGCCTTCTGCAAGGATTTTAAAGATGGAAACAGGTTTCTGGAATTCTGTTGAATGGAGTTACCATGAGTTTTGCACAGCTCCTACCACATAAACCAGTTGCAGTCATGTAAGATTTGGTACTAACAAAGCTAATGAGGTTTGGCAGAACTCAGAGAGAGAGAGAGAGAGAGAGAAGACAAAGAACACAGAACTCTGAGAAAGTTATGAGAATGCACCTGACACCAGCGAAGTATGAACTCCAAATGCGGGCAGCTTTCTAGAAGATCTGAAAGTGCCTCAATTAACCTTTGCATATATCTGAGAGGGATTGACGAGGCAACAGCAGGTATATCAACAGGACTTACAGCAAAAATACATCTTTTTATTAGATTATCCTCATTTAAACGAAGGCTAAGGATTAAAGCTCTGCTTGGCTGATCGTCGTTTAGTGCTGCATCAACTGCCTGTGCAATTCAATTAACAAGACATAATGTAAGATGAAATAAAATAGACAATCATGCTACAAATAAGTGATGCAGAAAATACTAGTTCCAACAATAATGCATTTTGATTTTTGAAAACTAACACTAAAAAGAAACGTGAATTTAGCTCTCTTGTCAGAATTAAATGACAACATGCAGGTTCAAAAGAATTCTGCGGCTTTATATAACTACCTCTGGTGTGACATCTATGTCAAGGTCAGAGGGATCAAAGATAAAAGATTCATCAATTGAATAAACTTGAACTCCCTCTGTTGTTGCCGCTGCAAAGCTCCGTCCTGTGGGAGCTATTCTGAGGCATTTAGTTTGAATAACAGACCTTCCACGGTTAGGCACAGCTCCTGGCAAATCATAATCTAATTTTCCTCGTGTTTGTTTATCAACGCCTTCTTCTGCGTCACTGTTATCATCATCAATCAAGTCCACAGGGCCAGCTTCTGTCATGTTCTTAGAGTTTAAGAAGTCTAGAACTCCATCTAGAGAGAGATTATGGGTTATTTGAAATCGTCGCAGCAAGACCTGTGCAGTGCAGATTGAACACATTTCAGATCTTGGTCTACCATGCTTGATGTTAAAAACATAAAAGGAAACATGCAGTCATAAAATGATTCCACAAGGAAGGTGAAACATTGTAAGCACACCAGAGACCCTCATGATTTGCATGGGGGTTAAGAAAAACAAAAAGCATTTATGCTCCACAAGAAGGAATAAGAAAATGCAATATAAACCAGGTTCAACAAGACGTATTTACTTATAAATGCAACCAAACTTACCTGATCAGCTAAATCATACATACAAATGTATTTGCTATTTCCCCCAGCTAATATGTAGCTTCCGTCAGCAGAATAACATAATGTTGTGAAGCACTTTCCTGAACTTGAATTAGCTGCTGATCGACGATCAGTCATGAGACGCCCACCAGCAATATCCCTACGCCCCTCGATGGTGTACATTAGCTCACCATTAATTGGGTCCCAAAAATGAATCTGTCCATCCAATGTGCTGCAAGCCAACTGCCTCCCATCAGGACGATAAACCACCGTGAGAACATCATGTGTGTGAGGGAAGGGTTCCACTGAACCTTTTCCTTCAAAAACATCCCACAACCGAACGGTTTTATCCCATGACGATGAAGCTAAGACAGCCTACATGTGAAAACAGCACATCATCATTGAGCTAGTCATGAGATAAGAGGTAAGATAAAATATTAGATTATTTTTTTAACAAATATGACACCAGTTAGTTTTAACACCATAAGGAAAGAAGAGGAAACTTTTAAACCACCACTTTGGATTTAGAGAAAACAGTCAAATGAAACAAGAAAGAAACTTAAGCACACATTCAAAGGACAACTTAACTCACATTTGTAGGAGAAAATGCCAAGCCATGAACAGGACCTTCATGACCACTTAGAATATCCAACAAACGACCCGTTTTCATTGACCAAACAAAAATCTATTGTCAACACATTGAAAGAGAAAAAACACATCAGCAATGATATATTATGATAGCAGAGCACAATCAAAACCTAATAATTATGGCCAAGTTTACCTCAAATGAATCTAGAGTTCCAGCACAAATAACTTCACCACTTTGATCTGCTGCCAAAGAAACAAACTGCCTAGAAGAAGGGGTAGTAAATGTCCTAAAATTTCTATAGCGAAACAGATCCCATGCACGAACTGTCCCATCTAGAGATGCACTTAAAAGACAATGATTATTGGCCATAAAATGGAGAGCAGTAACAGCATTAGTATGCTCAGTAAAGGTTACAAAGCAAAAGCCTGATGTCACAGTCCACACCTGCAGCAAGGAAGTGCAGTACCTCAGCATTAGTGCAGGGCTTTCAGTACAAATTTTAAAGGAGGATGACAACCATTGATAAATATTTAGCATAGAAAACTTTATTGATTTCCTCATGTTTGGTTAATTAAATTAAAACATACTCAGCATGAGATGATATGAAACATGAATCACTTGCCTTCAGGATCATCATAATCATATTTATTGAAAGCAAAAGGATTCCGTTTACATAAAATCCCATATTTAAAACTAATCAGTAACACTAAAATGATAAATTGAAAATAAGAATACAATGGACATGAAAATGACTAACCGCTATTTTGTCATCAAACAAATAAAAAAATTCAAGCTTTTGATGGTTTAACATAGAGTTGCTAACATCATTCATTAGGCCTTTAATCTGACATGAATAAGCACCATTGTCTGTCTATTATTACTATTTTGTGAAACAAGAAACAAAATTGGTAAGCAAAAATGGAGAAGTCACAACATAATTGCCATAAAGGGCCAAGGGTATATAAATGATCCAACAAAATCATTGACTGGGAGGAGTTGAATATAGTTCTAGGTGACACATTACAGCAATATATATGAGGCCTTCCAAGCATAGACAAGAAAGCATTATAAGAGAAAAATATTAAATAAACAATGCATATCACTTCATTAATTAAAAGGCTGCAAACAGACAATTTTACACCCAAAAGGAGGATATTTCTAAAATATATGACATTTGATATATATGATACCTTGACTTTGTTATCATCTGCGCCAGTGGCCAATAGCTGTGAATCTGGTGAATATGCAAGACAATTCACATCAAAATAATGACCCTGCTGCTTCAATATATAACTCTCTGAGCGCCACTCCCAGACAAGCAGCTGCCCGAGTTTTGCACACCCGAATGTCAACCAATTCCCTAGCTCATTAAAAACTGCTGTAGTAATCTTCTCTCTTGAGATTGACAACAAATGAATACACACAAAATCAGGCATCTGATATAAACCAAAGACACCATTTGAGAATCCCACAACCACCATATCAAGCCCCCTGTGATAATCACATGCTGTTAACTTTGACGGTGCCTGTGCAAAATCATCCTTCCTCAACAAGCCCCACTTCTTCTTGTGCAAATACCCTTCTTCTCCAATGAAATCTTCATCTTTGCCATCGAAATCTTTTCTCTTCCTTCCTTCACCATCCCTCCCTGGAGTACCTGGAGAGGGTGGCTCTGAATCTTCCCTTCTAGTCCCATCAATTTTACCATCATTGCCACTGTAACCCCAACTGAACATATAACAATCACGAGCAATAGTATAAATTCTATTTAAACTATCAGTCTTTTTATCAACACCAAAAAAACAACCCACAACTGAATCTCTATGACCTAAAAGTAAAAAAGGCTTATTGCTAAAAACACCCTTTAATTTTTCTTTTACATAGAACAATCTTGCAGCCAAATCTTTTGACCCAACAAGCAAATAATTAGAATCAGGACTCCAGCTCAGTGCAGTAACTTTATCATTGCAATCGGCTAAAGTCCTTATTAACTCAAAAGCAAAAACTTCCTTTTTAAACCCAGGTGATCGCCATATTTGCACTAACTTACCTGCAAATTCCACAAGCAGATTGTTCTTAAGGCTAATTTAAATGGTAAATCAATCAAATCCAAAAGGAAAAAATAAACAAATTAGACTCAAAATGCAGGAAATGGTAAACTGTCTCTTTGACACCACCAAAAGCGCCATGCTCTTGTCTCTATTCTGTAGTCTTTGTCTGAAATAGACTATAATGCATTTCAGGATCACAAAATAACTTAAAGAGTGCTGCTTAGAAAGCAAATGAAATACACTTCTTCAGAAATTGCTTTTTCAGTCAGAAAAGCAATAAAATTTTTATCACTTCAAGAGTGCTTTTCCATTAAACAGCCGCCACAGAAAAGTGTGAATTGATTTTCAGAAAAACACTTCATGGATGCCATTAAGAAGAGGCTACAGATGTTTTGCCAAAAGCGATGATGTAAATTAAAATAAAACCAAAATATCCAAATTTCAGTAAAACCTCCCAAATTTTCAACAAATTACCTGTAGCGACGGCTATATATTTGCCACTAGGACTAAACTGGATGGCATTTACGGGATACTTGAATCTAACACGGTGTAGAACCACGTGGCGGTGAAGATTGATGAAGAGGCAACGGTTGTTCTCATCAATTGTCAAGAGAAAAGTGCCGTCGGCTGAGACGGCGAGGCGACAGATGTTTGATGACGACTGGGTGCGAAGGGTTACTGTTTGTGACTTTATTAGGTCCGTGACAGACACTCGGTTACCGACCGGCGAAATTAGCCGGCTGTTCTGTGATATGACGGCGTTGCCACCTCTGTAAGGGGCGCCTAAGAGATTTTCGAAGCGGTAATTCATGACGGCTCAAAGTTCAACGTTGAGCTTACTCTAGAGCTGGGAATAGATTCTGGAAGCGGTAGCTCATGAAGCACAAACTTGAATGTTGAGCTAGGTTACTGTTAAACAAACGTTAGGGTTTATGCTTAGGATTTAAGATTTGAGAGCACGTTCAATGGGCCGGGTGACCCGTCAAAATATAAAACCGGCCCGTAATGTGTTAAAAAGTATATTCTTATGTAATGGGTCAAGCCCACAAAACAGCCCATTGATCAGAAACGCAAGTACTAAAAGGGATAATAACATCCAGATCCCTAATTTCTTTATCTTTTGTAAACAAAAAAAACATTTTTCATTTATAGCAAATAAAGGTAGAAATAAACAAGTATATACACTATATGCCCTTTTCAAAATGATTTCTATTTTCAAATAAAATAAGGAATAAATAATATGATATTTCTTCTATTAGATTTAAATACAGTGATATTCTTTTTAAAAAGTTTATTACTTGATTAATAGGCAATTATTTTACTAGTAATCTTTTAAATTTGAATTTTGTAACAAAAAATATTGTATTATACAACTTAAAATTAAAATATATTTTATATATTTGAATAAGGTTACCGTCTTACAAAAAAAAATTTGTTGATTTAGGAATTTTTTGAATAAATAAATAAAGTATAATTTAATTTATAATATAGCAACAATATAGGGATCCCGATGTTATTACTCCATAAAAGGTAAGAAACTGCGCTCCCGCTCGGTGTGCAGATTCAAAAATCCAGATGCAAAGCTCTTTCGTCTTTTCCGGGACAGAAAATTCCCTTACTTCTGTCTACAGAGAGAAGTAAAATCATACAATGCGGAGAGAAAATCTTATCGTATTGACAGTTTGTAATCACTATGGAGTCTCCTGAAGGCGATCGTATTAAAGCCGCGTCGTCGTCCACACCTGCGTCATCTCCGGCCGTCCAAGTTAGTCTCGATTTCCACTCTCATGTATTTTTTGAAAAAAAGCGCACGATTCTTTTTTTTTTTTTGTTGTGTGTATTTTAGTGATTTTGGGTTGATTTGTGATGGTTAGATCTGAGCCTTTTAAAACTTATTTTGCTATGTTTAAATGATTTAATAAGCGCTCAGATGTGATGATAAATTGAAATTGTTGTTTATTTTAAGTTTCGATTATTGTACAGTTAATCAAAAGCTACAGGAAACGATTTGGGATTGTTACTTTTTTATATGCAATTCTATGATCTGATTGATTTTATTCTGAATTTATTTAGTAAACAAAGCATAATTTTTTTTTTAAAATATGTTTTATGAATTAGTGGGATTGGACATGAGTTTGGTATTTAGTTTTAAAGGGCATATCATTTTACTTTGATTTTTATTTGGATTGATTTAATGGGTTTTTTTTTCTAATTGTTTTGGAGTTCTTTTTTGGTTGCATAAGAAACTCTGAATTTCTCTGTAGCTTTCAATTTGCTTATTTATCTTCATGTTTATTTCCCCGAAGAACAGTGTCTTAGAGTGGACAGTTATGGTTTTGATTGCTAATGCTTAAGTAAAAATTCTGAGTTTTTATTTCTGCTTCTTGTATTTCCAGGTATCTCCTCTTTTCAATTTCCTTAACAATCTCTCTCCTATAAAGTCAGTTAAAGCATCAAGGTATGCGCAAAGGTTTTCCGAAACTAATTTTCGAACTCCGCCACCAGTTTTTGGAACGCCCCGATTGGATCTGCAGCGGGAAACTATCTTCTTGAAAAGGTCTGATTTGTCTTAGTCTAGCGCTTTTAATGCTTTTAGGCAGTCATCACCTGTTTTGGACAATATGCTCTGTTATATTTTAATTCAGTTTCATACTAGTGTACAACAGACCTCAATATGTCAATTGAAGTGCCATCTCTGCATTTTTTACAGCAAGGAGATAGACGCAGCAGGTGCGGATGCTCATGGAGATTGTGGTGACCGGCTGAATACCACATTCATACCTTGTCTGAGAAAGGAATTGCAACCATGCAGTCCTTCAGAGTGTGTTGATAAATATCTGGCTGATCCTGTGGAGGTGGAGGGCTGTACAAGTTCTGATGGATTACGTGTGCAGCCAGCTAACAATATCAATAAGTTGTCGCGATACGGTTTTACTGCCCCCACAGTAAACAGCACAAAAGCTGATGAAGCAAGTGATAGAAATTCAGATGATATCATGCTTACGTTTGCGGATCAAGCTGAAGTAGATCCTTTAAGATCACTGATTTCATTTGAAACTGCCATTGGGTCAGAAGAATTGACACCGAAAAAATGCAGCAATCAGGCTGAGCCCAATACATTACATCTCCCTGGTGTACAACATAATGAACAGTATGTGTCTCAGGTGAGTATATGAGTCAAAATTTACTTTATGTTTGATTAAAATAATCAGGATATATCTCTTTATGAGAAAAAGTCTTATTCAATGAGTTCTTACTTAACGTTGGTTTCTCAGAATGTTAAGTTGCAGAATGAAGGTAGTCAACATAATGGGCAGGATGGCAGTGGTCAATCCCCTAAATCCTTGCAGAATGTTGAAGCCTATAAAGACCAATCAGAGAATTTAGGACAATTCAAGGTATGTATCTGTGTATTTTCTTGTCTAGAGATTTACTTCTCATGATGCAGAAATTTTTTATTTACTTACAAATTTTTTGGCGGATGCTAAGTTTTCGGTGTCCATTGAAACTTATATTTTTTGCTCTTGTAATGAGAGGAGGTTCAAAATTTTTTCTTCCTTGTCATTGCTGATTGTGTATTCTTCACGCTATTTTAAATTATAGTTTCAAAACATTTGTTACACTTATCACAACTGTGTGGTATAACGCAGAAAACATGTATACACACCGAGCTTTCTCTTCTTTAAAGTATACAGTTCAAATTGTTTTTAGTTTCTTCCTCGTGTCAGTGGAGAAGGGATATTAATAAATGGGAAGAAGTTGATTTATCTTATTGTACTAGAAAAGGATCATTATTTACATATTTCTCCGGAAAAAAGCAAGTCCTGCGAGGTTGCAATTCACTATTGTTCACTTTGCGGAAGATAACTTTTCTAATCAAATGCAGGAGTCCACTTTGTATCAACGTGGTATTCGTAGACATCTCCAATTTGAGGCTGCAATGGCCTGCGAGAGTACTTCTAGTAAGAGCCATGTTTCTCATGATGTAACTCAAGAAACTGAAGCTACAGCGTTCCCTGCCAGCCTTAAAGACCTCGAGAGTCTGATTCCATGTGATGTTGAATCAAGAGAAGTCTCCAGCAGCAGGGAGGCAACCAGCAATTCCCAGAATATAGCTTCCAGATCCTCTTTCTGCCAATCTCAATTCACTAGTTCCAGTCAATATGGAGGAAGCCTTACCATCTCATGTCCAGTTCCGTGTGGTATTGGCTTCCATTTAAACAGCGCTGCCGGATCAATGCCCATGGGGTCAAATCTTGTTCCAAGCAACAACTTTCCTGGTTATATGAATTCACAAGAGGATAAACTCAATCCAGACGGGAGCAATCACTTTGCACAGGACCAAAAAAATTGCCTAATTTCAACTGTAGCTGGGAAAATTCATGCCCATTTTGACAATGATCAGCAAAATGATCACGCTGTTGTGGGGAGCAACTCTGCTAATTCTCAGTATACTGATAGGATGAAACTACCGTGTGATTCTCTGCACATGACACTCTCTGAGCAGCAGGAAGTTGCATCTGAGGGCAGGACGCTCACTTCACAAAATACTGACAGAGTTGAGGAGTTAAACCAAATGAGCCCCAAGAAGAAAAGGCAAGATTAGATTTATTTTTTTCATTTAACTTTTTATTTATATCAATTTTCCAACTTGAGAGTCTGTGATGCATCCAGGAAGAAGGCAACATCCAACAGCGAGAGTGAGGGTTGCAAACGTTGCAATTGTAGGAGGTCCAAATGCTTGAAACTGTAAGTGAATGGAAGTGTGTATAGAACTTGTTTCTTTTTCCATGAAATTGCATTTTTCATCACATTTAACGGATAATATAGTGAACCAATCCATCGTTTCACATGGAGCAATTCCAGAGTGCAGCCACAGCTTAATTGAGGTCATTTTATACTTTTCCGTTGTGGATCTTATCCCAGCAGTTATAGCTATGGCTCTGACTTTATCAATCAGCCCCAATAAAATAATTGGATTTGTGCTGTAGCCGTTATATGAAATAGGAATGGTGTCTCTCCATTTTCTCTGGAAAATCTAAGTGCTCTCAATATAACAAGTATATTACAGGAAATACATAGTTAGATGTTGCATTTAATAGGTTGAAGGCATATGTAACGGGAACTGTAAAACTACAAGATCTTTGCGTTTTTCATTCGTGACCGATATCAATCTATAAAAGCTACTTTTGGGAGGGGCGGGGAGTTTAAGGGTATGAGTCGTTCTTTACCGTAAGTCCCTGCTTTCTGATGAAACCAACTTTATGTGCCAAAGGTTTTTTTTTATGTGAATTAATGAATTACCTCAGAGTCTCCTTCAGTAAATAAAAGGCACGATCAAATTTTCCTCATTTGTTTCAGCTGTGTTTTTTGGTTCTTGGCAGTTACTGCGAGTGCTTTGCAGCAGGAATATATTGCATCGATTCTTGTGCATGTGAAAGCTGTTTTAACAAGCCCGAATATGAAGAAACAGTTCTTGATACACGACAACAAATTGAATCTCGTAATCCACTTGCATTTGCTCCAAAGATTGTCGGCCATGTTACTGACTCACAGGCAAATGCTGTGGTAATCCCTTCTTACTGGATCCATCCTGATCATTGTGGAATAGGAGCTATTCTAACAAAACACTGTGCAGGAGGATGGAAACTTGACGACTCCAGCTTCAGCCAGGCACAAAAGAGGATGTAATTGCAAGAAGTCCAAGTGTCTTAAAAAATACTGTGAATGCTTTCAGGTATGTAATACTTCGAACAGATTGCAAAATTTACTTTTCAGCTCTTATTTTTGTTACTTGCTTTAATCTCTAGCCACATTGTCCCATCACCCGTCCATGATCATTGTTACTTGAGATGAGGAGTTGGGATGAGAATTTGGCATAAATTGGCCATTCAGTTATGCTGATTGGATACAATTTTTCTTAAAAACATTTCCAGGCAAATGTTGGATGCTCTGACGGATGCCGATGTGAGGGTTGTAGCAATACATTTGGCAAGAAAACAGGTTAGAACCATATATTCAATCTTTTTCTCCTTTTAGTGTATTCAGATAAATATTATAGTTTATAGGTCATTGTCAGATGAATTTGTTAAGAAAACTATTATACCACTTCAAATTAAGTCGGACTGGCAGTTCCAACATTTGTCATCAGAATTTTCTCGCCAAGTTCGTCCTGTTGGACAATAAATTTGTGCCTGAATTATCAGCAATTATATATGCTTTTATTTATAACTTTCTTAGGAGTTTCTGTGCATTAAGTATCATTTATAAGTTGGATAGTTTAGGAACTTAAATTGATAACTGATCGCGAAGCTATTGAATTTCAGATGTCATCACATCACTAAGCATAAGTTTGATTTTAAAAGATGTTGCTTGATATTTCCAGGACTAACACTGTTAGGAAACCAGATATCAAATATTTGAATGTTTTCTTGGAATTACAGAATCAAAATTCCAAAGAGTTGGAAGATGGGAGAATCAATCTCATGTGAAAATGGATGCAGCAGGGGCTGTGACTGACTGCTCCAAGGCCGGGACAGTAAAACAGTTCTCGCCAAGATGGGAAGATCTTCCTGATATAAGCCATCTTACACCACTCTCTCATCCTTACTCCGCATCTGAGGCTTCTTCAGCTTCCCCCAATACAAGGGACCGTCCAAAAGTTCCAAGACCCCAGTTGCATCAGAGAAGCAGCTTCAAGTCGTCAGCTGTTCACTCTCATTGGCATCATTCTCCAACGAAAGGCAAGGATATGGTTGAGATTCTCAAGTCTACTTCTACACCAACCAAGGCAATCAAGGTCAGCTCACCAAATCAGAAACGGGTATCTCCGCCACAATATCTATCACAGGAGTTAAGATCAGCCACATCACGGGGTTTCCGAAGTGGCCGCAAATTCAACTTGCCATCTGTGCCTTCTTTTCCTCCTCTTACTCCATACAGCAAGTCCAGAGACGATACTGGCGGCCAAAATGAAAGCGATTCTAAAGGTGATAACAATGATCACTGATTGGCAGATTTAGAGAATGGTTGGTTCACAACAGTTTTTATTTGGATTCACAGAGCAATGAATAATTAAATCGTTGGTTTTTCTCTCAAAACTTCACTGCATGTAATCTGTAAGTTGCTCACTGCTTTCCTCAAGACATAATAGAAGAAAACTGCATGCAAACTTTCATCGGTATTGCCAAGGTTTGTAGGGAGCATCCTTGTTTGTGAATGGGCTAATGTTTAGCCTTTTACTTTTATAGATCAGTAGCGGTTGCCAGCAACCTATGGTGAGAGGACATCATGTAATTACCATTTGTATAAAGATTTACAGTTTCCCAATAATTTTCCAGATTCCAATCTCTTTTTCTGTCTTTTGCTTGCTTGCTTGCAATCCCATTTATATGCCACTATGGTATCTTAGAAAGGCAAAGAGCAATTTCTTCGATGTCAGTTTTGATCACCAGTGAACTTGTTGAATGGTTAATAAAAAGAAATGGGATGTACTTTTTCTCGGCATCCAAACAACAGTGATGAGATAAACCTGCAGTGTTTAGTAAAATTTCCCGAACACCTGAGAGCCTGGTTGGTGAAGTTTTCCCATTACAAATGCGGAACAGCGTGGGACTATCACCTTGCTTTGTTGTTAGAGCATCAGACTATTGACTTTATACCAGGATATACAATCAACTGCATATTCATATGCAAGAAAAAAGAAAGAGGAAGAGAGGATAATAGGCAAAGTCCAGCGGACTAAATATTGCATTAATGAATACCAAAATGCTCGAAAGGTAGAATTGGCAAGGTCCATCATCATCTATACCCTACAAGTGACATGTAAGACAACTGCATACAAAATTTTATTTGTTAGGATGGGCAGGAAGAACGGTTAGGATGCTTGATTTATCTATAATATATACCCCAACCCTATTCCTATCTGCTATATATTAGTACATATGCTTGTTTCTTCCCAGTGTTATTGTTTCGATGTGCCTCATCCCCACTAGATTTAACAAGAAACTGATGCTGTGCTATAATTATGCACGGGATCCCTCGAGTCCCAGCCTTGAAGTAAGCCAATTGCAGACCTCATCCATTTCTTTAGGAACTGTGTAGTGACCAAGTCTGCATAAACAGAACCCAATCAATCAGCAAATAGCTGTCTATTTTCACAAGCAGATCATGAGTATATTCTTGCAAATAAAAGAAAATTAAAGAGTACCCTTCAAAGGATTTGAATGTGAGATGTCGAAGTCCCACTACACTCAATGTGTTGGCAGATTTATCTCCATATTTATAGGGAACCACCTCATCACCTGCCACATAATAAAAATAAGCAATTATCCACTGATCTAGCAAAAAGTCTGTTTACCATCATATGTGGGTGTACATTTTAAATGAATAGCAAATTAAAAACAATCCAAATTTTACTAGAAGATACTTTTGTTTATTATGATTTTCCTTTTTAAAATCATAAATTCCTTAAAGGCTGCTATGTTATGGTAAATGTTAAAAGAAAAGGAGAAAATACAAACAAGAGTAAGAATGGAGATGTTGGGTTATGATATTCAATTCTTTCCCGGGCAGTTTTCAACTTTCTGAAGTTACTTGGTTTATTTAGGACATTTTTTAACAACCAGGATGAAGTCCCAGAAAAAAGAGGAAACTGAGTGAGACAACAATTGAATCCCAAATAAGAAGAGGCTCCAAGGATTCTCTAGCCAGTATAAATATCACTAGGTGCTGCCAAAAAGATACTGATTGGCACAGGATTAAGGGGACCAAATTTACAAATTGATCTCTGGAATAGCACCAAATTTGGGCCAGTGAACCCAAAAAGAAATCTTAAGCTAGAGTTTAAAGCTATATTTATGCACTATTCACAAGAATGAAATTTTAAAGATGTTTAAGTTGCAGTGTTGGCACACAATATATGGGAATACATACAAGTTCCATGACAGAGCAAAATAGGCAAGGATGCTGCACGCCTTGCTACCTCGTGCGACCCTTCTATCTTGTTTCTCAAGTTCCTGCATCATAGTAACAATTAATAAAAAATATCTGAATAAGTTTCAGATCTGTAGAGCTCTACAGATATTTTCTTCATGCCTCACGAGTCTTAATGGGATAGTGTGGAGAAATGTTGTTTATTTACAGTTATTTTATATTATGGGATAAAGCCTCAAGCAGTAATTTTAACCATGTATATGAACTTGTAAATAAAAAAGGCTGCACAGGTGGGTTTGCATGAAAGAAGATGTCTGTGCAATTTCATACCTTGAACCAGGAAGCCAGCCACTAAGTCCAACAACTGCCCTTAAGTTGACATAGTATGGAATTCCATTTCCATACCTACCCAGAGCACAACAAGTTGCAGAGTAAAGGGCCAAGGCAGCACCCATACTGAAGCCTCCAACACCAACCTTAACTGTCAAAAATATACAAAATAATGTATGATGACAAGAACTAGATGCTTCAAAAAACAGTTCACTATATTAGCTTTGATAAAAGAAGAATAAAAAATCAAGCCTGAAAATGGGCCAGTGAAACAATAAGTCTAACTTATAGATATACAAGAAATGAATTTCATATCTGAAAGCATAATTTTCTTTTCCTTGTAGATTGATAAATGAATGAAAAATCACAGAAGTTCATAATCAAGTTCTAATTAAAAAGAAAATTATTTAGAATCATGTAAGGTAATTATTTAAGAAATAATGTGGCCTTGGGAAGTACCATCAGCTGGCTCTGTTGATAACAAGTTTGCAATATGCGCTGCTGAAGCATCTAAACCCTCCCAATCGTCTGGGCCATCATCTGAAAGCTCTTCCACATCAAACCCTGATTTAGATCAAAAAAGCAATTCACATGCTTTCAGTTGGTATCCAAACATGAATAAAAAATCAAAAAAGACTTTTAACTTTAGTGATAAAATAATTACAATAGGATATAATTATATAATGCTTAATTGTATTAACCAGAAGAGTGGATCAATCTTACATGCAGTGCAAGGAAATCCGCCAAGTATGGCTACAGGACGGGTAGGAGCAGTTGGACAGATCCATTTTATCTGCATCATAAAATGGAAACAGATGCATATATAAATATAGATGACACCATAAAGGAATGAGAGAGCACAAATTTATTAATGATATAAGCTTTATGCATCCTTACATTTGGCAGAGGCAGGCTTTCCAATAACTGGTACCAGCTGTAACCAAACCGAACAAAGAATAAGAAAACTATCGTTAAATTTGTATTTTCTAAATTATCATCAGTGAAACAAACCTCTTCCTCCCTCAATCCACACCAACAAAGGAAAAGAATAATAAGCAACATACAATTATTTTATCCGCTAAACCATGAATCTAATTGGAGATGGAGCTTCTGTAGCTCTCTCAGAATTTGACAACTGCAATTGCAAAATCTATGAGACAGGTAATTAGTATATTCTTGTAGAATAATGGGATCACAGTAGTTGAGTTAAAGCAGCTTCCTAAGGCAGAAAACACAATATGTGCACATCTATCTGCACACTGTTCAGCAAAGAAAGAAGCAGAACTGGTTCATCTTGTAATGGTGATGTGTGTTTACCATGCTATACAAAAATTCTAGAAAAGCCTGTATTTACTCATTTAAGTATGAATATCCTTCGGTAAAAAGTCTTATAACGGTTGTTTATTTGGAAAGAGAACCAAGTGTAGTAGTGGTCCCAATTCATAAATATGGCATATGCTTTTTCGTATTCTGGCTTCCTAAGCTACGCTTGGCATCAAATGAGAAAGAAAAGTAAAGAATGAATAATCAAAACCATATTATTCTGCGGCGGCGCTGCTCTCACCTATCAAATCTATGTGGGAGAAAATGATTAAACAAAACTTTAACATTGAAAAAAGTTTAGAACTCAGATGCCCCTCAATTAAGAACATGCCAAGATGATAACTTTCTCAAACTCCTCTTTTTTTTTTGGAACCAAAAGTCCATCCTTAAATAAAGGTTTTGTACTTCATATAAAGAAAAGGTAAGCATCAGATACAAGCAATCTCTTGAGTCCCTAACTAGCCCAATCATGATGTTGACAAATTTAAGTTCACACAAACATTGAGCAGTAACTCAGTAGTTTAAATAGATATTTAAACGGAGTACTTCAATAATTCCATGGTTACCTAAAATAGGAAGAACAAACTACAAAATTTTCAGTATATGTCTGCCTAGCAACTCTGTTCCTCCTTATACTTGTTAAGGAGCAGGAATGTTGCTTCTTACCATTTAAAAAAAAAAAAAAAGAAATATGTCCAAAGGCTAAAAGGGGTTTTAACAGCTAAATCACAATAATACAGTGAACTACAATGCTGTGAGGCACGAATAAAATAAAATGAAAATCTAGAAATGATACCTTGAGCCATTATCCCCTAGGCCATGTAACCAAACTATAGTAGCCTGGTGCTTCCCTTTGGGCCTCACCACATGGGTTCTTCCAAACTCAAATGTTCTTCTAGCAGCTCTACTACCTGAAACTTTTTGCGAGAAGCTTCTCAAAAACCGTTGAAGTTCAAATAATAACAAAATAACAAGCAACCTAACAAATAGAGCAAAAATCACCATTCCCTTAAAATTGAACTAATCTATCTCAGATACAAAACCCTCTCATCACTGAGATGTGAACTTCAGATATAAATATATGAAACCAGTAATCAGAACACAGGCAAACAAATGAAACTAAAAAAGGGAAAGAAATCATAGTTCTTGCAACTATTCCCGATCTACACTTCATCCAAGTTAACTGAAAAAAGAAAAACCAAAAAAAAAAAAAACTTTAGAAGAGGGGAAAAAAACAAACCAGAGCCCACGGTATGATGCGAATAGCTCATTCTCTCTGATGTAAACTGCACTGCACTAAACACCTCACCTATGGAAAAGACTGAGAAGAGGTACAACTGCAATGAAGAAAACCGAGTAAGAAAACAAGTATTTATAACGGCAAAATGGAATAAAAGAGGTGAATATTCAGCACTAAGTATTTGAAGAGTGTACACCAGCTACACATTATGCAAAAAACCACCTAGAAACTGAAAAGAGGTGAGAGGGAAGGCATCCGTGAAAAGTGAGAGGCTAAAAAGACAATTACAAAAAGCAGGATATCTTTTTATTTGCAGAAGAGAATCCAACCAGAGCAGAGCACATTCATCCATTTCTTGATTTCCAACTCAATAAGAGAATCTATGCTTGAGGGGCGGCGGCCAAAAACTAAAGCAAAAACCCATCAACACAAAGGCACAGCAACTACAAGAATATTACTCGAAACAACAAAGAATAACCAAATTTGCTAAAGAAAATATCTTTCTACCAATCATTTGTTTATGAATTTTTCATGATTGATTGACACACAATAACCATAAAAGTCATAAACTTTCACGTTTCCCATTTGTCTTTACAAGAGAGAAAAGAACGTGCGAAATTAAAATTATTCATCAAGAACTGAAAGAGAATAACAACCGGCTTTTTCTTCTTAATTTTATTCTGAGTACAAATGTATGTGTTTTAATGGGTACCAACCTGGATAACTTATGTGCAAGAGAAACATGAGAAAGCTTGCCAGCTTTTTGCTCCCTCTCCATCTGCTTTCTTGCTTGCTATTGTAATTCTTTTGGCAGCCCAAGTCCCACCAGACATAAGTTTTCTTTGTTTAATCCAAAACTGCACCTCCTTTCTAAAAAATATAAATTCTTTTGAATTGTCGGGAAGTATAGTTTGGAATGGTTAAAGGCTCTTTCATAGAGGGACTTTTATGATAATCGTATAGTATTTAGCAGGTTCTAAATTTTTTTTTTAAAAAAAAACATTTAAAACACTTCTAAAAAATACTTGATGAATATTACTTTTGAAAATGATAAAAAAAATTTAAAAAAATTTAAAATATAATTTTTAAATAATTTCAAAAGCTTTTTTCTCTTAAAAATATACTTGTACTCAAAAGTGTTTTATATAAAAAATATTTTTAAAATATAATTTTATAATTATTCTCGACTTTTAACTTTTATTTCAAGGTTATAGATATCAGTTTTCGAACTAACTTTAAAAATTTAATTCATAAAATATTAATCATATTTCAATTTCTAAATATTTATATGTAAAGTGTTTCCTGAAATTACATGTGAATTTCTTTTAATTGTGATTTTTTTTTAAATAAACAATTAAAACTAATTTTTGATACCCAGTTTCAACTCTGAACCCCCAATTGCAAGCACAAGATTCAAGATCAACTTTCCTTTGCGCACACATTCATCTTATCATGGTGAAGTTTCCACTATATATATTTAGTTGAGTAGAAAGTGGAAGTAGCATAAAGCCATCCTAGCTCCAACAAGATAAATTTAGATATACAGACCCACTTACCAGTTAGTGGCTCTGCTGGGTCTTCAGAGATCTGTGTGTAGGTCAAAATCTCTGAGCCATTAATCTGCACCCACCCTATAAGATGCACCCTTAATGCCCTGGTGCACCAGGCTTTTCTAGCATGAAAAATTCTGCCTATCAAACAACATTCATTTACAGTTGTATCCAATCTCTGTTTCTGAGTCAGAAATAGATATTCTTGCATTATATTTGTATTCTCTTGGTCTACCAATAATTAGGTATCTGTTAATAAATCAATTTCATCAAAAACCTTAACTTATTAAGTAAGAACTCGCAATAATATTAAGACTAGTACGACGAGATAAAGACATAACTAAGTCAAAGTGAGTACGGGAGAGTTTGAACACGAAACATTAGCTCCAATCCCATGTTCAAAAAATTATTTAAACTTGAAAACTACCTTAGATAATATTAAGGCGAATTTGGTAGAAATCAACACTATTTTGTATCTATAGAAACTTATCTTGATCCATTAAGATAATTTAACCTTTCTCCTCATCCCTCCTTTCTGAACATAATAGCTGTACCATTGTCCAAACCTACAAATGCTTTAGCTTTTTAATTTGGTCTCATAATCTAATACCAAAGAAGATGCTAAACCCCATATTTAACTGGTTGACTATGGAAAGATCAGCACAGGTGGTAGATTAAGATTGGTTGCAGCTGTAAATGGCAGCATCCGGTTTCTTTTTTAGGTCAATATTAGCTCATTATTTTTCCTTTTCCTCTTGTATGGGAAACTTATAGTGCCAACTTTTTGTTTGGTCAACTCCTTAAGTACCCCACACACAAGCTTAATTAAGACAAGAATCAATCTTCACTTTAGGTTAGATAATTGGTTTCTGTTATATTAGACAACAATATATGCTGTTTTGCACAAATCTGTTATTGCACATTAAAATACTTCAATGCGGGTTTATTATATACTTTGTACACGATGATTCAGCTATAACAACTTCCATAGAATTTCATTTCCTTTGTTTGGGTTAAACAAAGAACTTTTAATTTATTTTCAAAATAATTAAGAGTAAATCTTAATATATGGGTATATGGGGGTGATTATTTAAAAGTTGTTTTTGATTGTTAACGCTAGTTATGTATGCAATAATTTATATTGAATTTGATTATAATACAGTTCAAAAGGTGAGTCCAAACCCATCTAAATTAAGTTCAAATATGGTATAATTTGACTGTGTAACTAAAAGACAATATTGAATGTGTATTTCTAAATAAACAGATATATTATGTTGTAAATTTTTTAAAAAAAAAGAATCAAATTTTTACTATTTTAAAGTTCAAATATGAGAATCATTCGACTAAAAAATAATTCTCTAAATATTAAAAGTTAATTTAGTTATGTTTTAATTATATAGACGAAACTTAATCAAGACGTTTGAGATTAAAATTTATCACATATTCATCTTGTATATTATAACATCTTAATTTGTTTTTCTCTAATAAACTTAGATTATTTAATGCAAATAAATTGTAACTTTCACATCATGAGAAGTAATGTTAGGCATAGTAGCATGCATATTTGCAAAGCTGGCAGGCAGCAAAGGTAAAAAGCTTTAGCTAAGTCTATTCTCTACAAGAAACATATAAATCAAAGATGATAATAACAAATTATAACACCAACATTGTGAATAAAGTGCAAGCATATACAAATAAATCAATAAGAAATGACTGAGACAAGAATTAATCTGGGGAGTGGAGTCCAATCCATTGAGTAGACATTTGTGAACCATGACAAAGTACCTTCAACAAGATCAAATATAGCTAGCTAGGGTTCCCTTTGTCTTATGCATTTTCGTATAGACTAATTAATTTAACTAGTGAATTTGGATTAAAGAGGCTACAAACAAGTAATTAGGTTTCATGGGTAGGTTAGAACTTACAATGAATGGAATAATGCTGTTCATTTTTAGACTTTGGTGATTAAATTAGTGAAATTGGATTAAAGAGACTACAAACAAGTAATTAGGTTTCATGGGTAGCTTAGAACTTAGAATGAATGGAATAATAATGCTATTCATTTTTAGACTTTTACAAACTTTATATGCCAAATGATATGATAGGTGATGTGATAATATCATGTAAATTAACAAATAATTTGTGTATTGATTACAATACATGTATGTATTGATACATCTAAATTTTTTTGTGTTTTACAATTTGAAATGATTTTTATAAAAATTTAAGACAAAAAATAAAAATTTGAAATATTTAAATTTAATTTTGTTATAAATTTTTATTTTTTATTTTAAATTTTTATAAAAGTCATTTCAAATAACAAATTTTTTTTAAATGAACCGGTACATACATGTACTATAGCCAAGCCTTTATAATAATATCACATTAATAATCATATAAATTAATATAATATTGTATTTAAGCAACAATTATCACAAACATTATAGTGTGTTATACCAAATCTTCCATATTCATCTTTTTCATACCATTTATGAAGTCAAAATCAACTCAGCAATGTTTACATCATTTGCTTCTATCCATTACTTCTGAAAATTTTGGCCATTCAAAATTTGTTGTTTCCAGCTTTTATTGTGAACCAATAGCCAGTATTGATTTCTTGGCTTATCAGTTCATTTAATCTCCAATTACCTGTTTTAATTTGTCTTTGTCCCACATGGATTGATACCAAATGAAACCAAAATCAAATAATATTCTTCTTTTTATTGGCAATTACGAATTGTTTTTATGGAATATATAGAAGCTGCCAGTGCTGTTCCTTGTTTCTCATTATAGATAAGATTGTGATGGGAGAATTCTGAATCAATTCTCTTTTGATTAACCAAGAAATTGATCTTGATAGTTTTGCGTAGCTTGCTTTCTGATCTTTTCTGAATGCAATGCAAAAAAATAAATAAATAATAAAAATAAAAAAAGTAAAAAAATTCATATATTGTTCAAAAAGAATATATCATACCCCTTCTTTTTCTTTTTCACAAGATTTGGGTTATTGTGATGTTGAAATAAATAAAAATGCAAATATAAAAGTTAATATTTACTAAACACTGCTTTTCTTTCGAGTCGTCACAGCAGAAGTACGAATAAAAGTACGAATAAAATTAGATAGTTTCTGAAAAGGACGTCATATAGTGGCTTACACACAGGCTATTAGTATAACGAACGCCTGGCGAGAAGTTCTCTTCATCTGGGGTAAGACAATTTCCTGTCAAGACACTCTACATGATTCACAATTTCAGGTAATGTAAGATAAATTGCAAATTCATTTGAATGAAGAACATATAATATACACAACTTTTAATCTACCGATATCAACAGTTCAACAGTGTGATAATGATCATTGAATCTCACCAAGGGGGCTTATTACAGCAACTCTTGCCGTATTCATGCTGAAATTGGAATTAAACACGGAGAAAATCTGGACGACCATAATACAAGAATCTAACGAGATAATAACCGATAAGTTTAAAGGTTCTATGATTCCTTTAAAACTGGGAAGATGAAGTTTCATGAAAGAATTAAAACGTAGCCATCAATTATTTGGCAACGCATTAAAGCCAACCTAACGAGATCCATAGTTCCAATAGATGATCAACCTGTGTCTCAACAACCACAAAAAAGATTCCGTCCCAATTGCTGGGAAAGCAACAGCCATAAGAACCAAAACAAACAAGACAAAGCTTTTCAACATTTGAAGCTGCAGTAGAGTATACGGGAAATTCTCTCATCATCTCCTCAAATTTTATTCCATCAGGAAAATTAACAGCTATTATTAGTGATGATGATCATTGTCGTCATGTCCATCTGGAGGTCCTCCTGGGCCCACCACTTCCAGCTGTCACACCATGATCAAAATAAGCTGGAATTTAGAATGTATAGCGTAGCAAGGAACTGGACATTTTTTCTTTATGGTATTATGATGATGGAACAGTAACAAAAGCCACCTTAGTTTATCAAGAAACTGAATCATGGATTTCGTTTCTTAACATTTCAAATCATGGAACACCAATAAATTAAAACTCAATCCCATCCAGGATCAACAAATTAAATCTAAACCCTTAAAATAATATCTCAGTGAAGAGTAGCTAATATTCAAAAGACTACATGCTATGGTTGTTGTCTTGAGAACCATGTCATCCTTTGCCTCAGCTTGAGCTTCATCCAATACAATTAACTGTATAAATCCTCTCTATGTGTATTTCCTATGAGGTAACCCAATAATACGCAATTATGTCACAATTAAAATGGACTTAGAGTAGATACCTACAACACAGAGTGGTACACCAATCAAGAAATTTGGGGCCTATGGCTTGGCAGGAAAGATGGTATAACAATGGGCTTGTGAATCTTTCTGTGTTTCAATATAATTTGCTGACATGTCCTTTCTAGTTAACAATTAGCAACTCAAGTTTGAACCATCACTTACCACAAAGTACTGTGAGCAAACTGGGCATTCATGTGGCTTGCCTTTCTCCAGCCAAAACCAGACAACATCATGCTCGTCCTCTGCATTTTTTTAAAAAGGAAAAGTTATTGCAGGTTGATGGTATCTATGATAATTAACCAATGTTAATTCTTTATACAAATTGGTAAAAGGCATGCATGCAAACCCACAGAAAAAAAGGAAAGCCAACGATAAGAAAAACCCACCGCCTTCACCACCAGGGCATCCAACTATTCTCTTGTCATAGTAGGACTTGATAACGGCAGGTGCTTCCTACAAGAACATCAAAGTAGAACAGTATATAAAGATGTCCAATTGTGTAGGTCTAGGTGTAAACCAAAGACAGAACTGCTTTACATCAACCAGCAAATAAAAAATTTAACACAGAAGATTCAATATGAATATTTTTAGAATGTCATCAAATATATCAACTGCTCCATAATTAATTCAAACCTAAAATATATTATACATATAGTCCGTTTAGGTCATCCATTCACCAGATTCATTCAGCTCAAATTGGATTCCAAGGTAAGGATCTATCATCCAAAATCTTGCTATTCACCACCAGATAAGATGGATCCTTTGTCAATTGAAGAACTTTCACAAAGCACTACGACAAAGGAAGAAATTTGTTTGTCACCAGATGAAGCACTGAAGCATGATTGCTGGATACAAATTGCAGTTTTCCCTAGAGCAATATGAACAACTTACACATGATATTTAATACCTAGTTAACTAATATTCAGTTTATAACAAATACAGATTTTGTCCCAAATAGTGAACATATGAACATCCTTAAGTATACAAGTGAGTACTTGTTCAACGCGAAGAGTTATGGCATAGAAAGTAATAGTTGATATCCATATTTAGTACCAAAAGTTTTATGAACTTTGTAGTGTGCAAAGATGTATAAATCAGACAATACACCTCAACAACCTTCTAGGCTGCTGAGTACAGTTTGAGCATGCGTGAGTTGGCAAGATCCAGTAATTTAACATTTTACTTTCAACTTTCCATAAGCTTCTCTTCTTAACTTGTTAATGTGGTCGGTGATCTAATGCACAAACTTTAGTGTTCTCCCTTGATCTTTGAAGAAATATGGTTTACATTGCCAAACTATAATCATCATACAAAACCACTATTCGAGCATATAAAATTTGCACTTCGATGTCTGATGTTTATTATTTAAGCTCTGAGAATATAAATGAATAGATAATGATAAAAACTAACCTCCTTTTACAGAGAAAAGAATTGTCTTACACAATGAAACTTATTAAAACACTAAGATGCACCCGGAAAAAGTTAAAAAAAAAATTCAGGAAAGAGGAAATGAGCAAGAAAAAAAAAAGTCAATGCAAATAAAAACTCCAAGGAATTATGTAACTCCATAAGAAATCTAAATGGCCCAATGAATTCTATACAAGACCACAAAATGGGACATCGTGACTGTAAAAACCACTGTGCAACACATCATAAACAATGTAGTAAAATTACAAAACACACAAACCTTTGTGCCAAAAGGACCTTCGGGGTGGTCTATTTCAAGAATTTGCCTTCCCTGCAAACATACAACTTAAAATCAGAACAATCTCTTAACAGCCAAAAGCATGTTAACAGACGTCCATATGCCTTCAAGACATCACATAGAGGCAAGCGCAGGGGGGGGGGGGGGGGGTGGGGGTGTGTGGGGGAGTGTTTTTTAAATTTTATAGAATTCATTAGTTGGTACCACTAGAACAAAACAACTACACAAATAACCACATTACCACTAACCATCATGGCTGCACATAACATTTCCTTTAGTACAAACAACTGTAATCAGCATCAGAAACATAAATCTAACACTTCCTCTCCTATTTTCTCATTTTCTAAGCAACCAAACCAACTGTTTAAAGAAAATTTTCCAACCAAAAAGAGAGTATTATTAGGAAAATCACCCGGATTTCTGCTTCAAGCTCCTCCCGCTCGTGTCCAGTCGCAATAGGCATAACATCCTCAACCCTCTTCACAGAAGTGCCTGCTACAAATAAAACAAACGAATCCACATCAATCGTCGTCAACCCTTGTTCTAAATATGATAAACATAGATGTACTTCTACACAAAACTCCATATATTGCCAATATCAATTTACCAAAATAATAAACGCAAAAATGTAACATATGTCCACAACAAATATAAAATTCTCAAGTAAATTTTGGGAATAGGGGGATGAATTTAACCATATTGTTCAATTTGGTACAGCATTATCGACTACAGAACGACACAACTCCGAAATGAACATCAGAATTCTTGCTTTAAAAACACATATTCAAGAATGAATATAGGTATAAACTTATCAAATATCCACAAGAACACTAAAAACTAAAACAAATCATAGTCACGCGTGCAGAAATGAATACGAATAAATATACAGACTAATACATGGACAAATGTACAAATAAGTGAAGATCTAAGAGCATAAATTAGGGTTTTGATGAGAGAAAGAGAACCTGCATCAACACTGAAGTGGCGAGAGGCAAGGAGAGAAGGAGCAATGAGGGATCGATTGGCGGAGCGAGCTATAGCGGGATTGGTTGATGCGGAGCGACACGAAGATTTCGCTAAAGCTAGGGCTTGGGCTTTGAGCTGGGAAGAGCAGATTCTTCTCCACATCGTTCGTCGTTTAGAGCTAGGGTTTGTGTTCTGATCTCAGGTCGCCTGTGTGTTAGGAGAATCGAAACGAAACCGTTACTCTATCTCTGTCTTCTTTGAACTTTTATCAGTCCGAGTTGGAAATGAAATGGTGAGGGCAAGAATTTGAGGGATGGACTGCGTTGATGATGGAACTGTCTGTGTGTGTATGGTGGCATTGACTTGGCACGTGCCAATGTGCGTGTGGGGTTTTGACCATCCGCGAGCGCTTTAGATCATTCCTATTAATTTTGAGAACTAACCGCGATTCCTTTTTCGGGTAAGTGTACGTTCCGTCTATATTTAAAATAAAAATTTTAAGATATAAAATATAAATAATTAGTATAATTAATATAAAAATAAAAAATTTTAAATATAAAATACTTAAATTTATTATAAATAATCCCCAATTCCACCCATTCATTACCTCTAGAATACATAAATTTAGTATTATAATTATTTTATTTTTAATTTTAAAAATAAAATTAAAAAATATTTAATAATACTCATTTTTAATAATAATTACGTATTTTTTTTGTTATTATTTAATATTTTATAATTTTATTTTAAATAATTATGACTTAAAAATTAATGTATCTCAATAAAATTTATGTTTTAACATGCAACTACGAGACCTTAAAGGCAACTTAAAAATGCAGCACAAATGGTGCAATTGCATCAATGCAACGGGGAGGATAGGCCAAAAGTTACCGGAAACAGTGGCTCTCTTAGCTTCGCATTGGCCGAAAATAGAATGAATCAAATTGTTATGATAATAGCAAAGCTACGACGAACAAGGCCTACATACAACCCTGAAGATAACTGTTGCATTAGATCAGGAATTGGCAATTAGGCACGAGTTAGAACGCTTCTCATCTAATACAACCAGCCGAATTGATGAAGTGAGCCAAGTTTTCTAGAAATTTCTCCTAACTTGGTTTGCTTCTCATCTACTGAGACTCAAACCGGTTTAAGCAATCAATAACTTAAATTTCAGAAGGTCTAGTGGGCAGGCCATCCACATGTTAGTGCCAGGCTTCACAGTTGAAGGGCAAATGATCTCTAGGTCAGTCTGTCAGCCTTTTTTGTCTTAGCCTTTTACTTTTGAATTCCTGGTTTTCCTCTCCTTCCTGTTTTCTCCTTAAGTTTTTTAAATCATCTTCGCTCACCTGTCCATTTAGTTTTTGGTTCAATGCATAGGCTTCACCCATCTTCCTCCTGCACCCTTTGCTTGCAGAATCATGAGAAACAACTGAAAACAAAACAAAAAAGACCAGCGAAAAGAAACAGTTAAATTCCACAATGTGTAGAGTCCATGCAAGATAAACCAAAAAAAAAAAAAGTTATATAGGAGAAAGCAACTATAAGAAACTATGCGCATATACAAGTTTGGTTTGTGGGTGGCTCTCAATATGCTACTTGGCTACTTCTGTTGTTAAAGGCGCAATTGATATCCACGAAAATTGGATTAGTATAGTTCTCTCATATGCTAAAATGTTGCATCACTTCAAATACGACAGGGTACATGCATGTTGCTCCCAATCAGGTTTACACAAAATAAGTCACCATAACAACAATTTTTATCTACCAAACATTTTATGAGAATATAATCCAACGCACAATGATGGTCCACGGTGATCATTAAGCATTATCACTGTCAGCAGAAAATCCCACAAGGTCTCATTTGTACAACTGTTGGTCAACTCCATAATAAAAGAGCAAACACTTGACTAGATCCAGTGATACAACTGACCTGGTTTTGGATAATCTTTTCCAATAATGCACTTTGCTTTAGTTTGAATGCTTAGTGGAGCAGTCCATGGTTCGTAAATGTATTCTTTCGGCATATCTGGTCATTGACATTTGATCATATTTCAAAGAGTGGAATACATCTAGCCAAAAGAATATGATGAAATGGATGAAACTTCAACATACCTTTCAATACAGGCAGAAAATGCCTAATATAATTACCATTTGGGTCATATTTCTTTCCAAATGATACAGGGGAGTAGACGCGGTTATACTGATCAGCAAAAGAATCATCAAATAAGAACAACTTCAGCTATGGCCTACTCATTGGCATCATAAAACAGTAATTTGGAAGAGGCAAAAACTAAGCACCAGACCTACACAAGCACACTATAAACTTACATGGCTAACAAATAGAAATAAGGGGATTGCATGACATTGGGCCACCTGACTTGGACTATATATTATTGTTTTTTCTAGTTTTCCTAAAAATAACGATTATATTTTCTTAGTTACAATAATTTTCTACATTACAGTTCCATGATAGCTGTCTTCTCTGATTGACTGGCAGAGCTAAACATAAATCATTGATCCAGAGATAGGGATAGAGAATGAACATAAGATTGAGATTTAGCACAAGCCGTTCTCCACTAGAAGGCAACGTTACAAACTTGTAAATAATAAAATGTATAGAGGGCTTATACCTGGTAAAAGAATGACGAACATGATAGCCATAACCAATTTCCATTATTAATTGCCCAATCTGAATCTATCAGAAGTCTTTCAAAGACATCACGTCCTTTTTCCCAATGAACAAACTAACAGCAGGAATAATTCTTATCAAGAAAAAAAGGAAATAAGTAAGAATTCACAATGCACCAAAAGATTAAGGTCATACCAGATCCCCACGAGTTAGGAAACAGGCAACACAATGTCGTGCTAGATGGTGCATCCAACCCCACTTGCGGAGCTACAACACAGCAGATATATAAACATCAAATACTCTGCTTAGGTAAAGAAGTGTCACCTAGGCAGGAGCAGTACTGAACAAAGTCTAGAAGTATACCAGAGTCATTACCTGGACCATAATAGCATCAATCCAAGGATACCCAGTCCTAGCTTCCCTCCAAGCTGCCAGCAGTTCATCATCATTACTCCAAGGTATCTACACCAGCCAGTTAGTATTTCATCAAGTCTAATAACAACATATGATACAAGAAATCTGATAAATATGTAGCCAAAAAAACATGTAAAACTGCTCATATTTACCTTTACCTAACAGTAGCCACGTTATGAGTTAAAATTCATAGAGGAACAAGTCATAGAAAGTGAAATTTGTAGAACGAATGGATGGCAATTTTCCAACTTATTAGCCACACAAATCAAATTATTGGGAAAAAACTAAACAGCTTAGAAAATTTGAGTCGATATAGCCCCTCATATCACTGATCAATTATAAATCTGGAGCTTTTACAGAGAGCAGAGTTACATGATGTTTCCCAGGTAGAATTGATAACCACCATAATGAAAATATTGTATAATATTTATATAGTTTTCCATTGAACCACCACAAAGAGCTGAGACACTTTGCGTAAGTCAATACAAACTAGTTCAATCAGGAATTGAGTATAACCTATAGTCAGCAACAAAATTCTATTACAACAGAGACCGTGCTAGAACAATTTTTTCTTTATTAGAAAAAAAAAAGACCAGCATTGTTTAGTATAATATTTATCATTCATCCACTATTTTTATTTGGGTGTGAGGATTAATATTCTAATTACATATTTCAGATGGCGAAACCAACTTCTAGAGAATCTAATTGAAGAAAAGAAATTGATATAATCCATTGGTTACAGTTACCTGCTTGCATATTCTATTGCCCTTCATACGATCAAAATTTGGAGTGCCGAAAGCAACAGTATAGAAAAAATCTCGCCACAGCAACTGCAGATATTGCACTAAATTTTAAGTTTTTGCATCTACATATCTACATGACTTTAACCATCAGTATTATATAGCATCGATAACTGACCTGCCCCACAAGGGAAACTGGCGGTGATGTGTGCTTTTTGACATTTTTATAAACATCTATAAGGCATTGGTAAAAATACCTGGAAGACAGACAGCCAAACTGCCAAAGAGATAAATAAAATTGCAGAAAAAGATCAAGTCATAAAGAACAAAAGACAGGTGCAGTGGTTGGCTTAATTTATTGTGTTAAACACCATTGTAACAAAATACATCCTTGTAATGCCCAACACAAACCATCCCAAGTACAACTTACTTTCAAGTAAGGTGATAAAACAGTTGTTGCTGGCTTCAAATATGCAGATGGGTTCCCCTTAGGTTTCTCGAAGTTTGCAATCCACTCCTTTAGTACAAAGAAGGAAAAGGATTGGATCAGCAGGAGCACCACTAGCAACTACGTGGAAAGTAAGAACCAAGACTTTCAGTGCACATAAAATAAATGGAATTCCCATCAACCAGATTTAAACCATGACAAGACAAAACAGCTTCTTATTGTGAATTCCTGTTATATGAAACTTTACAGACTTCATTTGAATCATCCCAATACTTGGTAAAGTGTACATGAAAGGCCAGTTCTCCCTAAGCCACAGCTAATGGTGCTTAAAATTTGTATTAAGTGAACTAATTACATATGAGACTACAACGTCATTCCACACACTTCTTCAAGTAACTTACTTTACTCATGTAAGCACTACAACTTGATGATTTTGCAGCAAAATGTTTACAAGAGGAGAGCCTTAACATCATACCTTGTCATGGATTGATTCTTTCAATCTCTTCAAGGCTTCTGATTCACCACCTTTGAAAGGAGTCAATGCCTCCTGCATGCATATTGTACTTTCATAAAGATTTCTAAGAAGTCACATTTCAGAAAATAATATTAACTTCATACCTGTTCAAAGTCTCTGTAGCCAAGTTCTTGAACCGTCGGAACTTCTGAAATGTCACAACTTCCAACATCTCCAACAGGGGGAAGAGACGAAAGTGAGATTGAAATTGGGGATGATGCCCATGAGGGTTGCCCGGCAAGCTTCAAAAATGATTGATAACTCACTGGTGGCTTTCCTCCGTTCTTTCAAGAGTCGTTGCAAAATGACAACATAGCCAACAGTTAGTAGAGGAAATAAAAACCAACCACAAGAAATTAAATCCGCTCCTTAAGTCAAGAAAATTGACACTACTTATTTTTAAAAGCTAGGAGTAATCTTGTTTTTAGACTAGACGGGTCCAAAGAAATAGTTGAAGAGTTTCCTGCATACCTTCTGTATGATATCAGCAGGATTATACAGTGTATGACTCACAGGAGAAAAAACCTCAATCCCAGCTGTAGATGCATAATCCTGTTGAAACAAACATATATTTAGATTTCCTTGTATCCATAACATAACCACATCACAGTGGCATAAACTATAATTTTCCGAAGACAACACAAATTACCAACTAGCTATACGAGGAAGCTACATTGGTGTTCCTGAATTTATGAGATAAAAAAGTATCACCTTAATTTTCGTATCTAAAGCCTGATAATATGGATCCGTGTCATACTCAAAACAAAGCTTGTCGACGTTCCACTGCAAGAAGCACTTGATAGATGTTATCCAAAAAGCACTTCAAATGCTTGAACAAAACTGCTTTTACTTAAAAACACTTTCAAAATCACTCGCAAGCCAAACGCGTCTTGATTTATTGGACGAAAATTGGCAACATTTAAAATATAGTTATAACTTATAACGGTCGTTGCAAATAAAAATGAAAAACAGAAAAATAGAATTTCAGTTCCAGAGGGAGAAACTGACTTCCTGCAAGCAACGAATCACAACTTCACTTGGGTCGCCCTTCAAAACCAGCAACCTAGACCCGAGCTTTTTGAGAGACAAATCAAGATCCACCAGACTCTCAAGCAGGAACCTGATCCGGTTTAGACCCGCCAGAGACGACCCGGGAGAGAAAGCCGTCGGGTCCGGTTTCATGTAATGCGGATCAATGACAAACACAGGATAAACAAATTTTGATCCCTTCGAAGCGTACTCGAGAGCCGGGTTGTCGTGTATTCGAAGTCCCTTTCGGAACCACATCAGAGAACCAGACTCGGGCGCCATAATCGTATTTGCAAACGGAGCTTTACACAAAGGGAGCGAAAATCTCATGAAATAGAACGAGCGTACATTTGGAAGAGGAGATGCTGACTGGCGCGTTAAATTGGGGAGATAAGAGCATTGAGGTTAAACCGCGCCAGGGGTGTAGGATAAGGAGGCTGGTTAAGTGACGTGGCGTTCTGGAATGAAGGAGAGAGAGGTTTTAGTGAGTATTGTGCGCATATGGCGTAGGTTAGGGTAATTGTGGCTGCGGTTAATATGGCGCCACGTTGTGCCTTTAAAATTGCTAGACGTTGTAAGCATTTTTAGCGTCTATGAAGCATGTGAATGCTTTCTGTATTTCAGGATGTAAAAATCTGGAAGCGTTGACAATTGACTCCGGCTGGTGGGGTGCAGAGAGGATAGGACGTTCGCATGGTTTCCGCAGCCTTCACAGAATTGAGATAAACTCTTGCTCAAAATTAAGGCACCTGACGTGGATTCTTTTTGCACCAAATTAGAAGATTCTTTCGGTATTTTATTGTTGTGACATGGAAGAAGTAATTAGTGTTCTCAAATTGACTGGAGATCCAGAGATATTGGAAACGATGGACCCATTTGCAAATCTCGAAATCCTGCGATTAGACGGTCTACCCAATTTAAAGACCGTCTTTTGGAGAGCCTTGCCCTTCCCACGGTTGAAGGAAGTAATAGTCCTGCAATGCCCAAAGCTTGACGAGCTTCCACTGGATTCTAAGAGCGCAGACGATAGTGAACTTGTTATTGTGGGAAAGGAATACTGGTGGCAAAAGCTGCAGTGGAGGGATCCAGCAACGCAAATTGCTTTCAGTCCACGTTTCAAATCCATTGAAGCTGCAGAATTTGAACTTCCTTCTCATGCAGACCTGGAGGATGCAGGCACTGATGATGAAGTCGATCCTCCTCAGATTAGTCGAGCTGAACTTCAATTTGGCCTTAGTCAATACCTGGGGATTGAGTATTTATCGGAGCAAAGTAAACATTATTGAAGTTGATTGTTTTTGTTTTTTTTTTGGACAGAAATTTATATAATTGTTATTATCATTTTTGTACTTCTTTTTGTGGTATTAAATTGCATCACTTATTTTGCTATTTTTTCTCTTGATTTAAAACTATATTAATTCTTTATTTGTAATTTATCGCTTACACTCGATTCCAACAAGCGACACGGATCGTATAAAAGGTAAGGAAGACTGGTGGAAAGAGCTGCAGGGGGAGCATCAAGCCACCCAGAATGCTTTTCCTTCTTGCCTCAAAAGTTTTATGCGACAATCAATATAACCATTGAACTTCTCTGAAGAACAGATTGAAGTTGCCATTTATTGATATCTTGTCGTGCGGACTGAAGACTTTTCTTCCATTTGGACTTGGATTTTGTGGGAATGGGTGGACGTCCATAAATTTGCTGCCAAATGATTTACGTAAACTTGAAAATGAATAACAAATAAACCTTCCTATCACTTGATTTTTCACATATAGCTAGATCGAATGCTGAACCCACCTAACTTTGCAGCAAGAAGTAATAAAATATCAAACTCCAACTTGCAGACAATTGATTATTTCCTTGTTATTTTCATATCTATGGAGTTCTTGCGGTCTGAACGTAGCTCAAATTGGTTCATTAAAAGAAAGAGACCACAAGTTCATAAAAACAGAGTTGGCCTTCCGAAACATAATCCTGAAAACTCTCTTGCAAGATACATGAAAGGTCTTCGACAATTATAGTTAGATATTGGCTGAAATCTCATAGCAGAATCGAATCGAACACTGATGATCTTCCTAGGAGATGCAAAATGATGCACAGTTCCTGGTGGAATAGCAAATGTACCAAAAGAAATAGCTAAAATTCCAATTTCAAGTTCCCGAGACAAATACTTTATTAATTGGAAAATAAACACCTTGTGAGCAACAATACAAAGAAAGAAAATACTTGTGACACTACACAACAGGGTTTTTAGATCAAATCACCCAAGAGAAAAAGTAAAGCAGTCACCAGAAATCATACTCAAACTTTGCTCCAAAATCTTCGTGCATGCTGAAACCAGTTAATTGTCATATAATCTTTTGAAGCAGGGAAGAAAAGCATTTTGAGTGGCTTGATCCTCCCACTGCAAACTTTCCCACCAGCTTTCCCTACCTTTTTAACAGGTTTGAATCAAGAGGAAGCTTCATAAGATTTGGACATCCATGCACAAAAATTTCCTTCGTATTTGAGAAGGGTAAGGCAACACTGCAGATGTTCGTCAAAAGTGGTAGATGTTGTAATTGAAGAACCTCAAGTTTTGCAGATAGGTTTAGACTTTGATTGCTGCCTATTTCTTCAACACATGCTGTCTCTTCCACTTCCTTGCAGTATGAAATAATAACATACTTGAGGTTCGGAGCAAGAATCAGCCATGTCAGGTTGTTAAACCTATAGGATGACTCTATATGAACTGTTTGTGTGCTGCGAAAACCACAAGATTCTCGTATATTCCGTAGATTTCCTTGATAATCGATATTCACCACTTTGCATTTGCAATCCAAAATATACAGTGCATCAAGATAGTTCAATTTTGCTAATGATACAACATTAAGCAACTCAGAAGCTTCAAACAGCTGCAAACATAGAGATTGAGTGTAGCTCTGTAGTTCAGGGGAGCTTAAAAATCTTTGGGGAGCTTCGTTGGTTCCAATGGTGATGCTCAGCACATATTTAACTTTTCAAACAAAGCAATTCTTCTATCAAAAATTCACTAGCCTTGCCTGCCGTAGTAAGATACGAATATTTGAACATCCTCAATACATGTAACTTCACAAAACTAGATATCGATTGCTCTGGGATTTTACTGAGATAAATGGTGTTCTCCAAGTTTAAATATTTTAGCTTTACCAGGGCCTTCAGATCCCACGGCAGCTCCGTTATAGTAGCACCTGATAGATCAAGATGTTGTAGTGACACCAAATTTGAAAGTCCCGATGGTAATTCGGTTTGATGATCATTATATGATAGGTTTAAAACTTTGAGAGAGGACATAAACCGGAAGAAACCAGTGTTAAACCTCTTTACTTGAATAAAATTGAGAAACAAATTTAGGAGAACAGGGCACATAGGAATCTCCGTAAAATTCTCAATTTTATTTTTCATCAATGATATCCTTCGTACACCTGCCCATTTTTCAACTTGTTGTGCTTCTTCTAATCCAGCATCTGCATGAACCAAAAAGTTCTCCTTCTCAATATCACATGCTATCCATAAAGCCGGGTCTCGAATCACATCATGCATCTTTACACAATTATCATCCTCTTCTTCCAGTAAACAAGCACGAAGAAGAATAACGATGATAGAGTATCCATGGTATCGTGCAGCACTTTCGTCATGCCCATCTAAAAATCCCTCACCAAGCCAACAATCAACCAACTTTTATGAGTCTTGTAATCTTCAGGAAATAAACTACTGTACAAGAAACATGATCTGATTCTGTTGTCAGGCAAACTGTCATAGCTGAATTTTAAGCTAGGGTATACTTTCTCCATACCTGAAAATTTAGAGGCTGAACTCTCTAATAGATGGACAGAATAGTTCCATTCTTCAACTGTCTTCTTGTAAGCCATGGCTTGACCACAATTGTAATAAGTGCAAATGGCAAACCATTACACTCTTCGATCATAGTTTTGGCTAGTTCAGAAATACCACTGTCACTGTCGAGAATGTCACTTCCAACCTTCTCTTGGAACAATTTCATGGCTTCATCATCTGCCAAACATTTCACTTCAAAAACATATTAGCTTCCATTTGGCCACATACATCAAGAGAACGAGTTGTGAAGATAATTTTGGACCCAATATCTGGGCTAGGAAGAGGGACTCGAACATCAGTTAACTCAACTGGCATCCATACATCAGCCAATAGCAATGCAAATTCTCTGCAGCTCAAAATGTTAAATGTCACGAGCTCTGCGTCGAATACTTTTCCACTTCCATGATTTGTTAACTAGACCCAGTTTTTCTCCAATATCTTATTGCATCTTCTCGTGTGCTGTCTCTGAAGACATCACTACCCAGATCACCGCATCAAAACCTTGCCGATTTTTGCAGAACTTGTTAATTTGTTTCAATAGGGTAGTTTTCCCAACTCCCCCTTTGCCATATAGACCAATCATTCTCCCTCGTCGTTCTACGAGGTGTTCCCAAATTTCATCAAGTATCGTTTGCTGATCAATAGGTATTGGATCCACTGGATTTCTGGTATCTTTTCAGCTACATGATCGAACATTCCTTCATTCTTTAAAGTGGCCACAAGTCGTAGCATCCTGTCCACTTTTTTTTTCCGAACTTGTAGGTTGACCTTAAATTCTTGGGGCAGCATCCTCCATGACATAATTTCTCAATTTCCTCAATGCTATCTATAATAACTTTTCGAGCATCTGTTTCCAGATCCTCCACTCTTGAAATCCAACCTTGAACCTCGTTCAGCCTCTTCATTTGCCGTCGTTCGTCAATCATTACCCTGACCATGACATCGTTCTTTGCTGCTGTTAGTTGTTCCAAGAATGTCTCCAAGGCAACAACATTATCTTCGAGCGACGTTATGTACGCTGCTTTTCCAGTAGCACAATTTAGGCAACGCTGGAAACTTTCATCGCATGAGATTGAAACTGAGCAAAAGTTGCCAACAGTGTGTGTAAATTTCAGTAGAGAAGAAGAAGAATGAGAGTATAGAGGAAAACAATGTTATGTCTTTGAGATTACTGCAAAGAAACTACAGCTACCAACTATAAACGAAGACGGCATCACATGTAACGACAAGAAAAAATGTAGGTCCAGTGGAACCCACACAATTGTTGATTGAATCTTTGGCTTAGATATGTAAAAAGAGAAGATGTATTCAAGGGCTGCATCGTTACGAGGAGTTATTTACTCTATTTGATTGAATCACCTCATAATTAGCAGACAATATGTCGGCACAGGTAAGTGCTGAACAAGAAAATACAATTTCCACATTAATATAACCAAAGTTGTGACGTTGTTGACTGCTAAACATAACATTGGGCGACTTCAAATCTTGGAAATTAATATGGAAAGCAGAGAGATTGAGTACACTCTTTAACTGATGTGAATCTTTAATGAAATTACTCTATGTCAACTTATCGGTTGTATATTTCCGTATGCTGCTGCAACTTTATTCGTGCCCCGTGAAATTGAAATTGTACACAACTCATCAGTTGATCACATAATAAACAAAGACGAAGAGAGGGAGAGGGATGGCAGCTCGAAATCTCCTCACTCCTTCCGCGTACAAGTCGATCAGTTTCAATATTTTGATTGATTCATCCAATGAACGAATGAGTAATAAAGACCATAATTGGTGTGTTATTTATACAACCAGTGGAAAATTGCTCAATACATTACCAGTTGAGCTAATTAGAAACTACCTAGAAGATGGTCTTGATGCCCTGCAGACTGCAGTAGAAGATTTAGTTCAAGCAAAGAATTTGTATACCCTGGTGGTGAATTTTTTTGTCAATGCTTCTGTGGTTACCGGAAAAGGAACAGTGGAAGGGATTATATACATCACTTCATACCTACCTACCAGATAATTAAATTCTAAATTACACTAAGAAATAAAATATACAATGTCAAAGGAACGAATAAAGTCTTAAATTCCAACATTCCAATGTCACTAACTCGTTTTTCTTATTATCAACTCGAGCTTCTTTTCGTGTATGGGATATGCATTTGAACAGGTGTAAATAATAATAGCAACCATTGATTGGACAGGTTTTGCATCCCAAAATGGGTCTATCCTGAGCAGGCGGTTTTGGAATTAAAAATGAGTCTAGCCAGTTGGGAGAACAAAGACTTTGTAACCAATAGTATAAACTCACCTGCCAACCACTTGGGATGTCACAACATTAGCGAAATTTTGGGATTCCATTGAGTGTGTACCATCAAATTGACTAGTGTAAATCTACCTTCGCTTATTATTATTATTATTTAAAAAAGAGAACTTCAAGCATCTTCTTGATTTTAACATTACCGAGCCATAATATAATACGTGCAATATAGAAGTTTGAATATCTAACTCTGCACCAGTAAGTACTGTTACCAGCAGGCCCCGGTGACATTGAAGGTGAAATGTTTTCCTAGAAAATTACTGTATCAATTCGGCTACAACTCTGAGTCGTGATCATATTGGTTCAATTAATTGCGACAATATGAATTTAATAAATCTGATGGTGGTATTTAAACAGACCTTCTGAAATATTTTACTCACGTCCCCTTGTTTTGTTCATAGAATATTAAGGGATAATTTTTTTTTTTAATAGGCATTTCATTTTCTGTACAAAATGGTATGATGTTAACTGCGTGCAACAAATAAATTTTAATGGAAAATAATATCTGATTCTATACCACCTACTTGTCTATAACACATCTGTCCACTTCGAAGATAATTCCTAGTTAAAAGTCTGTTTGCAGGATGATTTTTCTAACAGTTGCACTGATATTACTTTGTTTAATTTGAATTTTTGCAAAATGAAAGCCATCAGTATCTTTGAATAGTATTATTAGACCATCATTCTGAAAGGCTAGCCATGATATTCTCCAAGTGCAGCTTCCAGGAAATACAGGTGATTGATGGTTAATGGAAGTCATAGTTAAATTATCTGCCTCCGTTGACCAACTTTTGATTCTATTCAATTCTCGTTAAGAATAATAAATTCCTTATAATTAGAGAAATGAAATTGATCGAAAATGCTAGATTGAACCAGTCAATTAGCAGTGTAGCCTCTGAATCTTGATGGAAATGGCCTAGCTAAAATATTTTCTGTCATTGGTGACTTTTCTTGCTCATTGTAATTTTGAATGAAAATTGGTCTGTTGTTGATTAAAAGCCAAAAAAATATTCTAGATGGTAGTTGGGAACATCAGAAGTCAACAATCTCTAGGACAATAGGATGTCTTTCTGTGCAGGTTCCAGGTTTCATTCAGTAATAAAATTTAGCGGCCCCTGTTGCTTGAATCTTTCTGTTTCCGTTATTATGCATGTAATTCTTGTGTTGCTTTGATTTTAGCATATGATGCCGCCAATTTTCAGTTTTCTTGTTCAAGATTTAGTTTTCATTCATGCACAAACCGGGGGCTTGTCAAATTGACTTTCTTAGGTTGAGTTTGCAGTTTAGTAACAGAAGGCAGTTCCAAACTTTGTCAAGTGTTGATTCCATACCTACTGTTGGCTCCATAGGCTTTTCTTCCACTGCAGTTTCTGGTTCCTTCTCAGCATCCACTTCGAAAATCCGTCAATTAAATTTGTCACATCTTGCAACTCTTCGGCGACTTTTTTCCAGATTTGATAGCTTGACTTGTAGTTGTTGGAGCAGAAGCCTCCAATACATACTTTATTGTTTCTTGAGATTTAGCTTTCAGTAGTTCATCAACTTCAACCCTAAAGCTTGAACCTGGTAAGCCACGATTGCACTCGATTCTGTTGCATGATTGGATTGAATGGGCGGTGCAGAATGCAAATTGAAATTGACCGACATTGAAATTCAATCCAATTGGAGCATACAAACAGCAGCGGTGACGCAGTGGAAATTGAAGACGGACGGAAACTATAATTGGTTAGAAATGCAGCATCCCTCTTACAAATAGACGGCTTCCTTGCTTCCTGCGTTCCCAGTTCAATCCTCTTCAAACCATAGCTTTTCAATTTCTCTCAGAAAAATCTCAAAATTTTATTTGAGGGTAATTTTTAAAATACTTAAATATAATAAGCAATTCCCGTCTTAAATTTTTTTTTTTTTTTTATCTTTACCTTTGGTTTTAATGCCCAATTAATTTAAAAATTTTTCACATAAATCAGTGTTATTTATTTTCATCTTCTATTATTTATTATTATTATATAATAAGTATGACCACTTAAATATAATAAAATGCTATGTTTTTTATTTTTATTATTATAATTATATAGTCGATACAGTTACTTAAATATTATAAAAGGTGAAGCCTCTCATTTATATAATATTTTTATTATTGTGTTTGTATGATTGGTAATGTCACGAAATTATGAAAGGTTAAAACTCTTATGTACGTAACAATAGTCCTTGAATTTGATTCATGGCTGTAGTTAAAAGTCCAAAGCATCTTGGTAGATTCAGCAATGATAACTCAAACTCATTATATTGATTCTTGCTTGAATTATATATTCCAACTTGGTCTGCAAGACATCGACGTTAACTTCAAGATTACTTTAATTATGTTGTTCTTCTAATCCTGCAATCTAGACAAGGAGAAAAGATAATATCATGTGATACTGGGACAGTGAATATGTTTCCAATTGTTTTTCAAAGATTTCAACCGGAGAACAAAAAGAGTAATATATATGACAAAAAAAAAAGAGTGATGTTTAAAGAAGGTTAGTGATAGAAACTTTGGCTTAAAAATGTAGATTAGAGAAGATGTAATCAAGGGACAAAGAGTTATATAATTTATTTAACTGAATCACCTAATAAATAGCAGACAAAATGCCAGAACTGCCAAGATCTGAACAAGAAAATACAATTTCTACATTGATATAACCAAAGTTGTGACATTGTTGATTGCTAAAGATAACATGGTGAGTTACTTTAAATCTTGCAAGTATCGAAAGCTTAGAGATTGAGTACACTTTTTAGCTTTTGTTAATCTATAATTATTTTTTTTTTTATATATATAATTAAATTGCTCTGTTTCAGCATATCCGTTGCATTCTTTTGTATGCTGCTGCAACTTTATTCATGCCCCTTGACATCGAAACTTACACAACCAATATTAACGACATAAAAAACAAAAAATGGAGAGAGGGAGAGCGATGGCAGCTCGAAATTTCCTCACTCCTGCGAACAACCTGATCAGCCTCAATATTTCGATTCATCCAACGAATGAATAAGTAAATAAAACCATAATTAACTGAAGTTTCCCGAATGATAGTGTGTTATATAGACAACAAGTTGAAAATAGCTCATACATCACCAGTTGAGCTAATTAACATTACTATCTTCAAAGCTTTTATTGCCTCCTAAACAAGATTTTTTTTTTCTCTTTAATAACTGCTGAGACATATTTCTTTTCCTTTATATTCATCTCTCTTCTTCATCCGTTTGCTGTAATCTTATCTGCAATAGTAATTGATGGGGAACATCTTCTCAGTCAATATATCAACTGATTCAATTTTTTCTTGTTTCCAAGGTTGCAGAATTAGAAAGGCGACATATATGTATCAGCTAGAAGATAATCTTGATGCCTTGCAGACTGCATTACAAGATTTAGTTCAAGCAAAGAATGACTTGATGACGAGAGTTCTAATTGCAGAACAGCAACAAATGAAACGGCTGAACAAAGTGCAGTTGTGGCTCTCCAGGGTGGAAGATGTGGGAATTAAAGTTGGTCAACTGCTGGAAGACGGAACTTGTGAAATTCAGAATCTCTGTGTTGGAGGCTGCTGTTCCAAGAACTTCAAGTCAAGCTACAAGTTGGGGCAAAAAGTTGTGAAAATGCTGCAACTTGTAGACTTCTTGAAGGCTCAAAGTGCTTTTGATGTGGTGGCTGAGTGGGTACCAGCGGCTGCAGTGAATAAAAGAACTATTGATCAGCCAACAATAGTAGGTCAACAACCAACAATTGATAAAGTTTGGAGATGCCTTGAACAAGAAGACGTGGGGATTATTGGCATATATGGTATGGGGGGAGTCGGCAAAACTACCCTATTAACCCAAATAAACAACAAGTTCTTCAATATGTTGAACAATTTTGATATTGTAATTTGGGTAACAGTTACTAAAGACCTGCAACTTCAGAAGATTCAAGAAGAGATTGGCAAAATGTTATGTTTGTTTAATGACTCGTGGAATAATAAAAATCTTGAAAACAAGGCTGAGGATATCTCCAAAATTTTGAACCAAAAGAAGTTTGTACTATTGTTGGATGATATATGGGAGCGCGTTGATTTAACCAAGGTGGGTGTCCCACTTCCAGACCGAGTAAATGCATCGAAGGTAGTCTTCACCACTCGTTTCATCAACGTTTGCGGTCTCATGGAAGCTCAAAAGAAGTTTAAAGTGGAGTGTCTGCAGCCTGAAGAAGCCTGGGAATTGTTTAAAATGAAGGTTGGGGAAAACACATTAAAAAGCCATCCTGATATTCCTCAGCTAGCTAAGAGCATGGCTGAAGAGTGTGATGGCTTACCAATTGCACTAATTACAATTGGTCGAGCCATGGTTGACAAGAATGCACCCCAAGAATGGCAACATGAAATTGAGGTGTTAAGAAGGTCAGCCTCTAAGTTTCAAGGTATGCAATTGGTATATCCTCACTTAAAGTTTAGCTATGATAAATTGCAGGATGACAAAACTAGATCTTGCTTCTTGTATTGTTGCTTATTCCCTGAAGACTATAAGATTCAGAAAAGGAAATTGATAGATTATTGGATTGGTGAAGGATTTTTGGATGAGAATGATAGAAGAAAATCACAAAATGAAGGATATTCCATTATTGGTACACTTGTTCGAGCTTGTTTGTTGGAAGTAGAAGATGATTACATAAAAATGCATGACGTGATTCGCGATATGGCTTTGTGGATTGCAAATGACATTGAAGAAGAGAAGGAAAACGTTTTGATTCGTACAGGTGCTGGATTAACTGAAGCGCCAAATGTCAGGAAATGGGAAGGTTTGAGAAGGATATCATTGATGGAAAACAAAATTGAAGTACTGCCAGAAATTCCAACATGTCCTGATCTTCAAACTTTGTTTCTCAATCGTAATTGTTTAAAGATGATCACCGGTGACTTCTTTCAATCCATGCATTCTCTCAGACTTTTAAATTTGTCAAACAATCCTTCTCTAACCCAGTTGCCATCAGGAGTTTCAAAGTTGGTAGCAGTACGACATGTTGATTTGTCGAACACCGGGATACAAGAGTTGCCAGAAGAGTTGAAGGACTTGGTAAATCTTAAATACTTGAACATGGAGCATACAATTAATCTCCGTACAATTCCAGAGCAAGTGATATCTAATTTTTCAAGTTTACATGTGTTAAGAATGTTTGACTGTGGTTATTCTGGAGAAATTTTGACGGAGAAATTGCTTCATTCGACTAATTTAGAAATGTTGAGTATCAACTTAAAAAGCTCCTATTCTCTCCGAAAATTTTTGAGGTCTTGCAAGTTAAAGCGGCGTACGCAAACTCTAGGACTTCAATGCCTTGCAGATTATACACTTGATGTTGTATTTTTAGCGGATATGAAGCATCTGAATGCTTTGTGTATTTCCGAATGTAAAAATCTGGAAGAGTTGGCAACTGACTTCTGCTGGTGGGGTGCAGAGAAGATAGGACGTTCGCATGGTTTCCACAGCCTTCGCACAATTGAGATAAACACTTGCTCAAAATTAAGGCACCTGACATGGATTCTTTTTGCACCAAATTTGAAGATTCTTTCGGTATTATATTGTTGTGACATGGAAGAATTAATTAGGGTTAATGATTGGACTGCAGATCCAGAGATATTGGAAGCGATGGACCCATTTGCAAATCTCGAAATCCTGCGATTAGAAGGTCTACCCAATTTAAAGGTCGTGTTCTGGAGAGCCTTGCCCTTCGCACGTTTGAAGGAAGTAAGAATACTGGAATGCCCTAAGCTTAATGAGCTTCCACTGGATTCTAAGAGCGCAGACGATAATGAACTTGTTATTATGGGAAAGGAATACTGGTGGCAAAAGCTGCAGTGGAAGGATCCGGCAACGCAAATCGCTTTTAGTCCACGTTTCAAATCCATTGAAGCTGCAGAATTTGAATTTCCTTCTCATGCAGACTTGGGGGATGCGGGCACTGATGATGAAGTTGATCCTCCTCAGATTAGTCAGGCTGAACTTCCATTTCGTCACAGGCAAAACCTGTGGTGTTTGCAAACATCGGAGGAAAGTAAATTGTATTGAATTATAATGTTTTCTTTTTTGGGACACAAATTTATATAATTGTTGTTACCATTTTTGTACTTTTTTTTTTTTTGTGGTGTTAATTTGTATCACTTGTTCGTATATGTTTGTATTAATGTTGTTCACAAGTTTCCATTAATTAACTACTTTTTCTCTCTAGCTTTAAAACTATATTAATTCTTCATTGGCAAGTTATCGGTTAAGACAATATGGCCAGATGATCTAATTTATCGCTCAGGAAATTTCATGGCAGCCTTCGCACAGTTCATACAGAGTCATCCGACTGCTTGCAGGACTTGACATGGCTGATTCTTACCCCGTTTTATTGTTTCATATTGCAGTGGCATTGGGAAATAGTAAGTTTTGAAAGATCTGGTGGAAATCAATATGCGATGGCAAATCAACACTCATTTGCAAAACTTGAAATCCTTCAATTAGCATTCTACCATATTTAAATAGCATCGGTCGGAATGCCTTGCCCTTCTCCAATCTGAAGGAAATTCTTGTACTTCAATGTCCAAAAATCAAGAAACTTTCACTCGATTCCAACGCCAAGGATGTTGTAAAAGGAAGGGAAGACTGGTGGGAGGAGCTGCAGTGGAGGATCAAGCCACCCAGAATGCTTTTCCTCCTTGCTTCAAAAGTTTATACGACAATTAATATAATCATTGAACTTCTCTAAAGAACAGATTGATGGTTTCTGAAAGTCGAAGTTGCCATTTTTTGAAATCTCATCGGGTTGACTAAAGACTTTTCTTCCATATTGGACTTATATTTTGTGGAAATGGGTGGAAGTTAACGAATCTGCTGCCGCGTGATTTATATAAACTCGAAATTGAATAACAAACAGACCTTTCCATTCTTGATGATATTATATTTTTTTAGGTTAAAATTGTTCATTTAGATGTATAGATTTGATCGGTAAGTCATTGAGTTTTTCTAAAAATCCTCCCAGTTGAGGGCAACGACATTATTTTCAAGCTCAAGTATATATGCTGCTTTTTCAGCAGGAGCAAATATCGTCGCATGAGATTTAAATTGAGCAGATGTTGCTCATAATTTGTGTATCTTTTAGTGAAGAGAGGAAAAATAGTTACTGAATATAATGGAAAAAGTTATGCCCCAGAGCTTATTGTAGACAAAATGCAGTCCAAAATGGGATATGCGATTTCCATGGAACTAAGAAAATGTGTAAGATAGTCAACAAATCTAGCAATCACTTGGTATTTCAAATTTAGCCAAATCAAATACTTTAATAATAAAATAAAGAATATCAAATTCCAACTTGTTGACAGTTCATTATTTCCTTGTTATTTTCATATCTATGGAGAGCTTGAGGTCAGAACATAGCTAAACTCGTTTGTTTGTCAGGTGGTTCGATAAAAGAAAAAGACCGCAGGTTCATCAAAAAGGAGTTGGCATTCGGAAACATGACCCTGAAAACTCTCTTGCAAGAGACATGAAAGGTCTTCGACAATTATAGTTAGCTATTGGCTGAAATCTCATAGCAGAATCGAACGCTGATGATCTTCCTAGGAGATACAAATTGATGCACAGTTCCTGGTGGAATACCAAATGTGCCAAAGAAATAGCCAACATTTCAATTTCAAGTTCACGAGACAAATACCTTATTAATTGGAAAATAAACAACTTGTGAGCAACAATATAAAGAAAGAAAATACTTGTGACACTACACAACAGGGCTCTTAGATCAAATTACCCAAGAGAAAAAGAAAAGTAATCACCAGAAATCATAGTCAAACTTTGCTCCAAAATCTTCGTGCATGCTGAAAGCCTGTTAATTGTCATATAATCTTTTGAAGCAGGGAAGAAAGGCATTTTGAGTGGCTTGATCCTCCCACCGCAAACTTTCCCTCCAGCTTTCCGTGCTTTTTATAACAAGTTTATGATCCTTCATGCTGTTTGAATCAAGTGGTAGCTTCTTAAGAATTGGACATTCATGCACAAAAATTTCCTTCAGATTTGGGAAGGGCAACTCACTACTGCAGGTGCTGGTCAAACTTGGTAGATGTTGCAAGTGAAGAACCTCAAGTTTTGCAAATAGGTTTAGATTTTGATTGCTGCCTAATTCTTCAACACATGATATCTCTCACTTTATTGCAGTATGATATATTAACATACTTGAGGTTCGGAGCAAGAATCAACCATGTCAGGTTGTTAAACCCATAGGATGACTCTATATGTAACTGTTTGAAGGCTGCGAAAACCGCGAGTCTCGTATATTCTGCAGGTTTCCTCCATAATTGATATTCACCACTGTACAACATTCGCAATCCAAAATATGTAGTGTAACAAGATAGTTCATTGTCGCTAAAGACGCAATATTGAGCAACTCAGAGGCTCTCAATAACTGCAAACATCGAGATTGGGTGTAGCTCTGTAGCTCAGGGGAGAATAAAAATATTTGGTGAGCTTCGTAGGTTCCTATGGTGATGCTCAACACATCTAAACTTTTCAAACAAAGCAATTCTTCTATCAGAAATTCACTAGCCTTGCCTGCCGTAGTAAGATATGGACATCTGAACATTCTCAATGTATGTAACTTCACAAAACTAGATATCAATTGCTCTGGGATTTTACTGAGATAAATGGTGTTCTCCAAGTATAAACATTTAAGATTTACCAAGGCCTTCAACTCCGGCGGCACCTCCATTATAGCAGCACCTGATAGATCAAGAACTTGTGGTGAAATCAAATTTGAAATTCCTGATGGTAGTTCGGTTAGATGATCATTATATGACAGGTTTAAACTTTGAGAGAAGACATAAACTGGAAGAAGTCAGGGTTGAACCTCTTCACATGGTAAAATTGAGAGAAAACTGATAATTGCTCGTCCTATTGCACTTGGTAATAACTTAAAACAAGGACGAACACATTCATAAACNATCCTTCGTGCTGTTTGAATCAAGTGGAAGCTTCTTAAGATTTGGACAATCATGCACAAAAATTTCTTTCAGATTTGGGAATGGCAAGGCCCTACTGCAGATGCTCCTCAAACTCGGTAGATGTTGTAATTGAAGAACCTCTAGTTTTGCAAACAGGTTTAGATTTTGATTGCTGTCTACTTCTTCAACAGATGCTATCTCTTCCACTTCAGTGCAGTATGATATATTAACATGCTTGAGGTTCGGAGCAAGAATCAGCCATGTCAGGTTGACAAACCCATAGGATGACTCTATATGAACTGTTCGAAGGCTGCAAAAACCACTAGATTCTCGTATACTCTGCAGGTTTCCTCGGTAGTTTATATTCACCATTCTAGAACATTTGCAATCCAAAATATGTAGTGTATCAAGATAGTCCATTTTTGCTAATGATACAACATTGAGCAACTCAATAGCTCCCAACAGCTGCAAACATAGAGATTGAGTGTAGCTCTGTAGCTCAGGGGAGCTTAAAAATATTTGGTGAGCTTCGTAGGTTCCTATGGTGATGCTCAAGACATTTAAACTTTTCAAACAAAGCATTTCTTCCATTAAAAATTCACTAGCCTTGCCTGCCGTGGTAAGATATGAACATTTGAACATTCTCAATACTTGTAACTTCACAAAACTAGATATCAATTGCTCTGGGATTTTACAGAGATAAATGGTGTTCTCCAAGTTTAAACATCTAAGATTTACCAAGGCCTTCAACTCCGGCGGCAGCTCCATTATAGCAGCACCTGATAGATCAAGATGTTGTAGTGAAACCAAATTCAAAATTCCTGATGGTAATTCAGTTAGATGATCATTATATGACAGGTTTAAAACTTTGAGAGAAGACATAAACTGGAAGAAGTCAGTGTTGAACCTCTTTATACGGGTAAAATTGAGAAAGAAAGTTAGGAGATCAGGGCACATAGGAGTCCCCATGAAATTCTCAATTTTATTTTTCATCAATGATATCCTTCTTACCCCTGCCCATTTTTCAACTTGTGGAGCTTCTTCTAATCCAGCACCTGCATGAACCAAAAAGTTTTCCTTCTCCTTCTCAACGTCACTTGCTATCCATAAAGCCATATCTCGAATCACATTATGCATTTTGACACAATCGTCATCTACTTCTTCCAGTAAACAAGAACGAAGAAGAATACCAATAATAGAATATCCATGGTATCGTCCTGCACTTCCATCATACTCGTCTAAAAATCCCTCACCAAGCCAACAATCAATCAAGTAACTTCTATAAATCTTGTAATCTTCGGGAAATAAACTACAATACAAAAAGCATGATCTGGTTCTGTTGTCAGGCAAACTTTCATAGCTGAATTTTAAGCTAGGGTATACTTTCTCCATGCCTGAGAATTTAGAGGCTGAACTCTGTAAAAGATGAACTGCACAGATCCATTCTTCAATGGTGTGCTTGTGAGCCATGGCCAGACCAATTGTAATAAGTGCAAGTGGCAAACCATCACACTCTCTGATCATAGTTTTGGCTAATTCAGAAATACCAGAATGACTGTCGAGAGTTTCTCTTCCAACCTTCTCTCGGAACAATGTCCAGGCTTCATCATCTGCCAAACATTTCATTTCAAACACCTTATCAGCTTCCATTTGGCCACAAACATCAAGAGAACGAGTTGTGAATATAATTTTTGATGCAATTTCCGGGGTTGGAAGAGGGACTCCCACTTCAGTTAAATCAACTGGCATCCATACATCATCCAATAATAATGCAAATTTTCTGCGGCTCAAAATGTTAAAGATGTCTCGAGCTCTACGTTGAATACTTCTAGTCTTCCATGACTCGTTAAACAAACCCAGTTTTTCCCCAATTTCTTCTTGCATCTTCTCAAGATTTGGCTCTTTAGACACCACTACCCAGATCACCACATCAAAACCTTGCCGTTCATGGCAGAACTTGTTGTTAATTTGTTTCAATAGGGTAGTTTTCCCAATTCCTCCAGTGCCATATAAGCCAATAATTCTCACTTGTCCTTCTCCAAGCTGTCCCCAAATTTTATCAAGCATTGATTGCTGACCAACTATCGTTCGCTGATCCACTGGTATTGGATCCACTGGATCTGCTGGTATCCTTTGGGCTACATGTTGGAATATTCCTTCATCGTTTAAAGTGGCCGCAAGTTGCAGCATTCTTGCCACTTGTTTTCCGAACTTGTAGCTCGACTTGAAGTTCTTGGAGCAGTAGCCTCCAAGGCATAATTTCTCAATTTCTTTAGAGCTATCTGTAATAAGTTTTCGAGCATCGTTCTCGAGATTCTCCACTCTTGAAATCCAACCCTGGACCTCATTCAGCCTCTTCATTTGCTGTTGTTCGGCAATCGTTACCCTGACCATCACATCGTTCCGTGCTGCAATTAGTTGTTCCAACGATGTCTGCAAGGCAAGAACACTATTTTCGAGCTCCCATATGTATGCTGCTTTTCCCTTGGCACAATTTAGGCAATGTTTGAAAATTTCATCACATGAGATTGAAATTGAGAAAACATTGCCCATAGTTTGTATAAATTTCAGTACAGAGAAGAGGAATGGAAGTATAGTGGAAAACAATGTTATGATGAAGGCATTTGTTCGCTGGGAATTTTTTTTGAAGGTTATTTTCACATACCTCCCTGAGGTTTAAAATAATCACATATAAATATATATTTTTTAAATATTAAAAAAATAATATCCTTAACAATAAAATAGTTAATTTTGACCATCAATTCACTAAAAATCAATAAAAAAATAATATAATCATACCTTTTAAAAAATAAATGAATAAATTAAATAAAAATAAATTCCCGCTCCTCTTTTTCTTCAAAAGGATCAATCATCAACAATTCTGGTCCAAAAAAAAGAAAATTCCAAGAATCACTATCAAAACCTTCACTCGTCATTGTCATTAAAACAACATAACCAACGTCTCTTCTGTTTTTTGACTCGTACAAATCCTAGATCAATAAAGAAAAAAATTTATTCATATTGATACCTATTTTTCGCCTGTCAAGTGTTAGCTTGTGATTTATTTTTTTGAGAAACAAACTTGGTGGGATCCTCCTTCTTTGACTCTGAAGAATGACCAGTTCCAATAATCCTATGGTGAGCTCCAATTGCCATGATGTCTTTGAAAAACACAAACGGGGTTAGGGATGCCGGAGTCGTTCTAGCGAATAACCTCCAATGCCTAAATCAATAAAGGATTTTTACCTTAATTTGAGAGCTCATTTGGACATAGTAACAGCTTATTCTTTTAGGAATTTTTTTTTGCAGTGTTACCTTCATAGCTACTTTAGTATCTTTTCTTAGGTAGAATTAGGAATCTGGTAACAAGAGACATAATAGGAAACCTGTTGTCAAAGAGTCCGAGATTGGAAATCTTCATTATTCAAACCAGAGGACAATATCTATCCTCATCTCAAAATCTTTCGCTGACATCCAAGGAGACTTCTTCGCTTCATGGATGACCCAAGATCATATGTGGGGACTTCTGATGACTTGGATGGTGGACCATTTTGATGAGTTGGCTAGTAAGGAATATTATGTATCAACAATTCATTGCATTTCTTTGCATATTTTCTCGTAGAATACCTCTCAATAGAAGTACTAGTAGAACACCCACAAGCAACCAAATCAAGTACACTTGTTTTAAAATCAAGACGGTGGCTTGCTATTGACATCATTCTTAACAATAGGCACCCCCCTCCCCCAAAAAAAAAAAGCACAAAACTTTGGCCTCAAGTCAAAATCCCAAATAGAAAACTGAACTCAATCTTCCGAAAAAAAAACATGAAAGAAAATGGACCAAATCACCAACCGGGTATTGGAGAAAAACTGGAAAGAAGCAAAAGAGCGCAGATGGATGTTTTCTGGTCTCTTTTTTTTTTAAAGTTTTCCAACTCATTACAAATACATAATGTAGAGCTAAAATCAAGATCAATTGGCCCACATGAAATTTAATTAATTTATTTATTTGTTAAAAAATAAAGTTATTGTTAATAATTTTATTGTTTTTGTCAATCAATTAATGATCAAAATTAATAATATTAAAATTAACTGTTGAACAATATTATCTATTAATTTTTAAATAATATGCATTTACGTGTCATTTTACTAAATTTTAAGAGAGGTATATAAAAATATACCTTTCTACAATGCATTGGACGTAAAATACATCAAATGCATTAAATTCTAAATGATGCATTTATGATAGCCAAACATTTTCAAAAAAAAAAAAATTGGGAACCACCGATTTTGTAACGCTTGAAACAAAATAACAAAAAGTTGAAACAATGTCCCCACTTTTAAACCTACGTGCAAAACTTGATATTCTTCGATTACAACGTCTACCAAGGTTGAGGAGCGTCTGCCGTGGTGCCTTGCCCTTCCCAAATTTGAAGGAAATTTTTGTGCATGATTGTCCAAAACTTAAGAAGCTTCCACTTGATTCAAACAGCACGAAGGATGGTAAACTTATTATAAAAGGTATCTAAAGCTGGTGGGATGGGAGAATCAAGCCACTCAAAATTCTTTTCTTCCCTGTTTCAAAAGATTATATGACAATTAACAGGTGTCAACATGCACGAAGATTTTGGAGCATTTTCTTTGTATTGTTGTTCATCAATTGTTTATTTTCCAATTAATAAGGTATTTGTCTACTGAACTTGAAATTGAAATGTCGGCTATTTCTTTCGGAGCATTTGATATTCCATCAGAACCTATCATTTTTCATCTCCTAGGAAGATCAGTGTTTGATTCTGCTTTGAGATTTCGGTCAATAGCAACTGTAACTGTCGGAGACATTCTGTGTATCTTGCAAGAGATTTTTCAGGATTATGTTTCCGAAGGACAAACTCTCTTTTGTCTTCCATTTTCCCTTGAATTCTGGCTGCTTAAAAGCTCAATCATATCCTTGAAAAAAATTCCATGTGTACTAGAATTTCGTTCCCTTTAATTTATTCTTTCCGTTTGTTAAAGCACCGAACTATAACATTACAACATATACAAAAATTCCAAGAAAATAAGAACCAAAAAATAAATGCGAAGCAGAACCCGTGGTCTCTTTCTTTTACTGAACCAGTTCACAGACAGAAGATTTGAACAATGTTCAGACCCGCTAGACCTCCATTGATATGAAAACAACAAGGAATTAATAAATTATCTACAAGGTGGAATTTGATATTCTTTATTTTATTATTTCTCGCTGCAAAGTTAGGTGGGTTCAAAGTATTTGATCTTGCTATGCGCGAAATACTGAGTAATTGCCAGTTTCGTTGACTGTCTTGTACATTTTCTTAGTTCCAACACATCTCATTTTGTGGACTACATTTTGTCGCAACAAGCTCTGAAGCACAACTTTTTCCATTAGACTCCGCAGGGATACGACAATCTACTGAATTTGAAATCACATGTTAGGGACGTGAAATGGTTTTGTAAGTCAAAAATATCACAGGCTCCGAGAACGGATGCTAATTACAATTGTTCAATAACCGAGGAGAGATAATTATAATTGTTCGGGTCCAAATCCAATAGCCGAATCGAATGCATTATTATTTTATGATTATTCATTAATCGAGATGACACCACTGTAATAGCTGGGACACAATGACTAAACTTCATGTTAGCGTGTGATAATCTATTTAATTTGAACGAGTTTTACTTTTCAAAAATATCAAAGGGTCCGATAACAGTATCTGGTACCAATTATAATTGTCAAATATGACAATAGTCCAGTAATATTGCACCAATTGTAATTGATCAATAACAAGAGCAGACAAGAGACACGGGCTTTGCAATTCAAAAAAAAAAAAAATCACAGGCCAACTATAATTGTCCAATAACTAATAATGGGACAATAATAATTGTCCAATAACGAAGTAAACAACGAACACACCAATTATAATTGCCCAATAACAAAAATATTATAGGGTCTGTAGTAGCTCCCATCAAAAGTTTGCTTTTAAATTTTAAACACATTCACTTTGGTTTCGAGAATGACTCAAGACCATATTAACTTATAATTCAAATTTGCCTACTCACAATGTTGGATATGACATTATATTACCACGAACAAAGTGAATATTTGGAATTTGAGTAAGTGTGTATTATCAAATTGACTACCATAAATCTACATTCACGTCCACTTAAAATTTATTAAAAAAAAAAAACAAACAAACAAACAAAAAAACAGAAGCATCTTATCGGTTTTAACATTGTTGAACCATATTATAGTATGTATGCTATTGGAAAAGTTTGAATATATAATTCTTTTTGTTCTGCTGAAGACCCTTTGAACAAGTTTTAATAATAAGAAAACAAAAGGTTTATCCCACTTCAAAATAACTTTCTGGTTTCCTGCTTAACTAGACAGGGCTTAATACATGTGTGTGTGTGTGTGTGTGTACATGGGAATAATTGAGAGCCTCTTAGCTTTATATAATATTTTATACTATTTCTCACCTGTTAAACCAATACACTTTCAATGGTTTAAATTAAATTAAATTTGTATAATTAATATATATTTGATTTAATCTTAACTATTGAAAGTACATTAATCTAATGATTGAGAATTAGTATAAGAAATTGTGTAAAGTTAAGAGATTTCTAATCTTTTCTCATATATATATATATGTGTGTGTGTGTGTGTGTGTGTGTGTGTGTGTGTGTGTGTGTGTGTTTTAAAATTGTCATTCGAACAAATAAGCATTGAACTTCTCTAAGGACAGATTGAAAGGTTTGAGAAGTGGTAGACAGGTAGTTGCCATTTATTGAAATCTTATCGAGTGGGTTGAAGACTTCTCTTCCGTGTTGGACTTACATTTTTGTGCAAATGGATGAAAATTGATAAAATTGCAGCCACACGATACATGTAAACTTCAAAAATGAATAACAAACAAACCTTCCTATATTCTTGATAACGTCTTATTTTTTAGGTCAAATTATTCATTCAGATGAATGGAGTTAATCGGAATGTCAGAGTTTTTCTAAATGTATTAGTACCATTTCAAAGTAGTGAGTATTAAAAACTACAACAAATTTGTTATATAGTAGCACCTAAAATGTGCTACCGGAAGTAAACAATACCATTTTTTCAATTGCCATGGTTGCCCGTGTTACTAAAAGTATTTCTATTTGGTAGCATATAGTAAAAGTCACACGTATATTTTTAGTTACATTGGATAAAAGCTGCGATTATACATTACGTAGCACTTGGAAATTTTATCAAACCGGCTTTTATAGCACAATGAAAATGATACAAATATATTACTTGTAGGACTTTATTCATGCAACACACTAAAATCCTATAGCAATTTAAAAATGCTACAATTTTGAATGATTCACAGCATTATAAAACTTTTAAGATGCTACAAATTAATTACATATAGCACTTAAAGTTTGCTATTAACTGAGTGATTGTTATCATAATTATTAAATAGCATCCAACAAATATAAGAGAAATATACATATTTTTCTTCATAATAATGCAAATTTTTATCAAATAAAAAATATATAATCCATATGAACAAAATTTACATGAATTATATAAAATGTTGAGTATGAACATTATAATTTAAAGATAAATATTAACTACAAATAAAAATTATGCTTATCTATAAATGTAGAGGTGCCATAGATAATATTAAATAAAAAATTACTAGTTCATCTTCAATTTACAGTCAAAACTTCTTCACAAGTATTATTTACTAACATGACTTGCATTATAAATTGAAATAAAAATATAAATATATACTAATACACAAAAAGAATAAATAAAGTGATAAATTTATTTTTAAGTGAAGTATTTTACTATAAAAATTTATTGTCATGGTTTTTTATTTAAAAATCTATTGGAAGGACGCCAAGCCAATAATTGCTTACATTTGATAGAAATCCTGGAAAAGTCCGGTAGCAAGTTTGTGCCACATATATGAATCAAATAACCACATCTGAACATTAATTCTTGGCACAGATGACACAGAAAAATTGGATTTTAGTCGCCTTGGAATAATATTGTCTGCAGGCTTTGGATAAGAAGTTTTAAATTAAATTTTGAAAAAGAAAATAAGGAAACAAAAGAATAAATTACCATGCAAGAGGTCAAAGAGGAAACTATTAGTCTCCTTGTTATAAAAAGAAAGAGAAATAGCTAATGATAATCTTTGATCTAGCTAAGTTTAAAAGAAAGTTTCTCAAGCAACATTCCGAAATTTGCATCTGTTTTGATTTTGGCCAGTTAATTTTCACTAACTTTTGAATCAGGAATGAAAAGCAAAATTAAGATCCTCTCTTAATCTGAACTTTACTAAGAATCCGGTGTGCTGTTATATTTGCTGCGGGGTAAAAAAAAAAAAAAATTACAACAACTGAACTGCAGCACAGACAAACAACACAGAAAATAGAAAATATAATATTTTTATGCATGTATGAAACATTGATGAAAAGCATTTTGAGCAGCTTGATCCTCCCATTGGAGGTTTCCCACCAATAATATTATTTTGCCCTGATAACAATTTGGTGTCCCTTTCCGCTGTTAGAATCAAGTGGAAGTTTTCTAAGTTGTGGGCATCCACTTACTCTAATTTCCTTCAAGTATGGAAAGGGCAAGGGATACCAGTAGATACTCTTCAAACTTTCTAAATTTTTCACTACGAAAAAATTCTAATTTTCCAAATGGCTTCAAATTTCCCATCATTTCTCAAACTTCACCAACACTGATGACATCTTCCGTATCAGGGCAATATGATATCTTAATCTTCTTGAGGTTCGAAGCAAGAATAAGCAATGTCAAATCCGTCAATTTATAGCATCTGTGTACATCAACTGTGCTAAGGCTGTGGAAACAATGATCTCTTCGTGTCCTCTGTATTTTTCCTGCCCCGTCAATCTTCAACACCTCCAAATGTTCACAATCTAAAATATACAATGTATTGAGATATTTCACGTCTGCTAAAGAGAAAACATTCAGAGACTTTGAGTCATCAAAGGATCGAAAGCATAGAGATTGGGTGCAATCTGTTGGTTTTTTGGGAGATCAAAAATCTCTATGGAGCAGGGAAAATTCTTATGTCAATGCTCAACAGACTTAAATTTTTCAAAGCAAGTAATTGCTTTCCCAAAACATCTTTATGTAGAATACTATGTTTTGTTGATCAAAAGAACCACAGTTGTAAATTCTCAACCCCGTAGCATCAAAAACTTAGGTATCAGTTGCCTTGGAATTAAACGTAGATGACGAGTATGATCCAAGTTCAAACATTTAAGATTTACAAGACATTAACTCTTTCGGTCACACCTGTATGTCAGTCTCTGACAAATGATGTTGCAATGAAATCAATTTTGAAATTCCTGAGGGCAAGCGGCTTAAATAACGATTATATGAGAGGTCCAAGACTTTGAGAGAGGGCATAAACTGGAAGTCATTAATTAGTCATTACTCTCAGACGGTTGCGATTGATAAACAAAGTTAAGAGGTGAAGGCAGTTAGAAGAATTTGATTGAATCTCAATTCTGTTTCCCATCAATGACAACCTTCTCACCATTTCCCAATTTTCAACCTCTGGTGCTTTAGATAATCCCGGCCCTGCATGAACCAGAAAGTTCTCCTTCTCCTTGTCAATTTCACAAGCTATGCACAGAGTCATATCACGTACAACATCGTGCATTTTTGCACGATCTTCGTCTCCTTCTTCCAATAAACATGCATGAAGAAGAACACCAATGATGGAATACCCCTTGTTTTTAGCTCTATGCCCATCTTTCTCATCCAAAATTTCCTCAGCAATCCGATAGTCCATCAAGTCCCTTTTATACATCTTATAATCCACAGGAAATAAGCAACAATATAAAAAACGGGACTTGATTGTGCAGCTTAGTAAACTATCATAGCTGAACTTTATTCAAGGGTACACCTCATCCATACCCGGAAATTCAGATGCCGATCTCTGTAGGACTTGAATTGCGTAATTCCATTCTTCGGGTAAATTCTTACATGCCATAGCTCGATCAATGGTAATAAGCGCAACTGGCAAACCAGCGCACTCTTTGGCTACAGTTTCAGCTAGCTCGGGAATATCAGAATGACTATCAAGAATATGTCTTCCAACATTCTCCCGAAAAAAAATCCAAGCCTTTTCATGTCTCAAACACTCCACTCTAAAAGACTTGTGAGCTCTCATTGTGCCGCAAATCTCTAAAAAACGAGTTATGGAAACGACCTTCGATTCAATCTTTTGGCCCGAACAGAGGGGCACCAACTTCGTTTAAATCAACTGGCCTCCCTATATCATCCAGAAGCTATACAAACTTCTTCTTCATCAAAATCCGGAAGATATCCAATGCTTTCTCTCCAAGCCATTTATTTTTCCATGACTCATCACACAGACCGATCTTCGTCCCAACATTATCTTGAATATTTCCATCTTGTTGGTCTTTGGACACCACAATCCAAATCACAACATCAAAATTGCTCGAAATACCCATGAATTTGCTGTTAATTTGGGTTAAAAGTGTGGTTTTCCCGACTTCCCCCAAATAGGCCAATAAAACCAACTCTTTCTTCTGTCAGGCATGTCCATATTTTTTTATCGAGTGTTGATTGTTGCTCCACTAAAATGGTGTTGGGTATATTGGGTATTCCAAAATACAACAATATCATATTAAGTATCTATTATATATATATATATATATATATTAATAATCTAACTAAAATTTTATTTATTTATTGGTTACAGAATATGGTCTAATTCACTATTAGATATTGTGACCTATGCCATTATGTGTTTGTTAGTAATTAATTTTTATTAATTATGATTTTTATGATGACATTATGGATTATAATGGTGATTAATAACTTGTGCCATATAAAAAGAAAGCCACTTTTATTTCTCAGAGAGTAGCATTATAAGATAATTCTTTAATTGTTGTTTTCTATTTGAATACCAAAAAAATATATATATTAGACTGTTATTGAGCCTGATTTGCACCAAGATATTATCTTTTAGGGCTAAAATCTTTTCATAAGAAGACTACTTTTAGCATGCCTTCATTTATTGATTTAATCTTGTGTTTGTGATTTGTTGCACTAGCATCGATCATTTTTTAAAAATTACTGATATCTTGTACCTTCTCAGCCATTGCCTCAAAAGGTCCTTCAACCTTTAAAATAGACACGATATGCAGCTTCGTGGCCCTTTTTTTTCTCAAACTTATAGCTCGATTTGAATCGATAGGAATAGTTTCCAGAGTCTGCAAGAATTATTTGCTCAATTTCAGGAGAACCATCTCTTACTCGTTCATCAACTTCAACTTTTATCGTTTCCACCCTCGAAAGCCATCCTTGCACTTAGTTCAGACGTTTCATTTCTTGTTGCTCAGCAATGATCACTCTGGTCATCACATCGTCCCTTTCTTCAATTAATTTGTCTGCAATGAAACAAGATTATCCTCGAGGTCACATAACTATTTTGCTTTTCTGACAGTGCAATCAAGGCAACGAGAGAAAATGGTATAACAAGATATTTGGAAGAAAACTGACGAGTAAGTATAATGGGAAAGAGTTTTAAGAGGTTCTTGTGTCTTAGAAAGACAAGATTATGTAAAGACTGCAATTAATGCTCAATAATACATCTGTCCACTTCGAAGATAATTCCTAGTCTAAAAGTCTGCTTGCAAGATGATTCTCCTAACAGTTGCGCTGATATTACTTTATTCAATAGAAATTTTGCAAAATGAAAGCCATCGATATCTTTGAAAAGTATTGTTTGTCCATAATTCTGAAAGATAGTCATGATATTCTCCAAGTGCAGCTTGCAGGAAATCAAAATGATTGACGGTTAATGCAAGTCATAGTTCAATTATCTGTCTCCGCTGACCAACTTTTGGTTCTGTTCAAATCTCGTTAAGAATAGTAAATTCCTTGATGGAATTAAACAACTGAACTTTTTCCAAAATAATAGATTGAACCAGTCAATCAGCAGTGTAGCCCTCTGACGCTTGATGGAAATGGCCTAGCTAAACCATTTTTTTGTCAACGGGTTGTGTTGATTGAAGAACATATATCGAAACATTATTTCTAGTATGCAATTCTTTTGTTTAAATGTTTTTTTTCCCGATGTTATTTGTTGTCCTTGACTTGTAAAATGATCATTATATACTTCTAAATTGAAATAGTTATGTGTAGTTCAGATTAAATTAACAATGATGTTTTATCTCTAGCAGAACCGAAGAATCTTCATTCAATAAACACTGCGCAAAGAGTTTATATTTGCAAGAATTGAAGATTGGCTCATTTGCAAGACGAGTACAAAAAGTAAAGGGAACTCATGCTTTCCATAGCCTTCACACGGTTCGGATACATTTTTGCCTAAAACTGAGGGATTCCACATGGCTTATTCTTGCTTCAAACCTCAACAAAGTGGAGGTTTCTTACTGTGCTAACATGGAAGAAATAATCAGTCCTGTAAAAGTCGGCGAAGGTCAGGAAATAATGAGAGATCTAAGCCCACCATTTGAACATCTTGAATATCTTATATTGAGAAATCTACAGAATTTTATTAGCATTTATTGGAATCCCTTGTCCTTTGCACAATTGAAGGAAATGACAGTAGAAGGATGCTCAATTCTTACAAAACTTCACTCGATTCCCACAATGCAAAAGAAAGAAATATTAACACTAGTGCAAAGCAATATTCCTGGAGGGCAAATATGAATTGGGAGGATAAAGCAACTAAAAATCTATGTAGTGATTTTTATCTAGATGCATGATGAATATTAACAGAACACATCAACATGAATGGAGATTTTTTTTTTGGGTGTCGCAATGTTGTTATACTAATTTTCTTTTCCGATTAATGAAATATAAGTGCTTGATTCTTGGAATTCAAAATTTCTTTGTTGGTTTTGGGTGCTTGCTAGTTCCTCTTAGAATTCAGATGCAATTTTGGGCTCAGCTAAATCAACATTGTGAGTTTGTGGCCTATATTTGATAACCAATATAATATGTTTGGCATAAATAATTAGGAGTTTAAGCCTAATATGCTGTGCTTTATGAACTAGATTTAAATTCAATATGATGTTGAATCAACCCAACTGAAACCCATTAGACTTTCTATTATATATTTAGGTATTCAAGCAAACATTATAATGGTTCATTTTCTTCGTTTTAGTAAAATCCGCTGCCTGGCATTGATTTGGTTTCTATTTGCGTTGTTTGCTTGAATTTGGTAGTAAACATGTTTCCACGTATCATCCAATAATAGCACAAACTTATTTTTGCTCAAAATCCTGATGATATCCATAGCTTTATCTTCGAGACTCTATTTTTCCATGAACTGTCGAACAAACCTAGCCGTTGTCCGATATTTTCTCCGGTTCCAGATCTCCAGACACCACTACCCATATCACTAACGTTAAAATCATTCGGTATATCTAGAAACTTGTTGTTGATTTGAGTTAACAGAGTAGTTTTTCCAACTCCCCCATGCCGGATATGCAAGTAATCCCCACACGTTCTTATCCAAGGTGTAGTTCATGATTCAAAATTCTATTAAAGCCGTTAGGAGTTGTTCTATACTATTGGTCCGGCTGTATTTACTAAAGCTGAGGTGGGAAAGTTAATATGCAGAGTTGTTAGTTAATAACTGTGAAAAACAGAAGACAGAAGGGCAGAACGTGAGCTGAGTAGAAGAAGAACAAGAAGACGAAGAGAGCATTCTTGTTTTGAGATTCTGAGAGAAATCAAGAAGGAAAGTAAGAAGAGTGTCTTTCTGTACAAGTTACAGGTCTCATTTATTAATAAAATTGATCAGTCCTTGTTATTATGCTTGTGATTCTTGTGTTGTTTTGATTGTTGGTATTTGGTGTTGGCAATTTCCAGTTTTCTTATTAAAGATTTAGTTTTGATTCATGCCCACCAGGCGCTTGTCAAATTGACTTTCGTGGGTTGAGTTTGCAGTTTAGTGACACGAGGCAGCTCTGAACTTTGTCAAATGTTCATTCCATGCCTACGGTTGGCTCCATAGGTTTTTCATCCACTGTCGTTTCTGGCTCCTTCTCAGCAACAACTTCGAAAATCATCCAATCAAATATGTCACATATTGTTACTCTTTGGCCACTTTTTTAATTGAGCGCCAGTTATTTCAACAGAAGCCTCCAAAATATAATTTATTATCTTCTTTAGATTTAGCTTTCAATTGTTCATCAACTTCAATTCCAAAGCTTGAACCCTGGCAAGCGACAATTACACTCTATTCAACCGAATCATTTGTTGATGTTCAGCCATGATAACTCCATTCCTTTTATTGTTTCTTGCTTGAATTTGATCTTGCAACTTGCCCTGTATTCCATCAACATTATCTTCAAGATTATATAAATATGTCGTTCTTCTAATCGTGCAACCTGGACAAGGAGAAAAGAGTCTCACATGATATTTGGATAGCGTATGTTTCCCATAGTTTTTCTAAGATTTCCACAAGAGAACAAAAAGAGTAATATAAATGATAAAAAAAAGTTAAAGTTTAAAAGTAGTTTGTTGATAGAAAATTTGTCTTAAAAATGTAAAAAAGAGAAGATGCCATCAAGGGGTGTATCGTTACTAGGAGTCATATAATATATTTTACAGAATCACCTCATAATATACAGAGAATATGCTGGCACAGATAAGCACCGAACAAGAAAATGCGATTTCTACATTGATATAACCAAAGTTGTGACATTATTGTTTGCTAAAGATAACTTTTGAGTACTTCAAATATAGGAAATACTTAAAGCATGGACTTTGAGTACACTCTTCATCTTATGTGATTCTTTAATTTTTGTTTACATATAATTAAATTGCTGTGTTTCAACTTATCAGTTGCATATTGGTTGCTGCTGCAATTTTATTCATGCCGTTGAAGTTGAAATTGTACACAACTGATATTAGTGACATAAAAACTAAAAAATGAAGAGAGGGAGAGCGATGGCAGCTCGAAATTTCCTCACTCCTTCCGCGAACAAGTTGATCAATTTTGAAATTTCGATTCATCCAATGAATGAACAACTAATTAGAACCATAATTAGCTGAAGTGTCAAGAATGTTAGTGTGTTATATATACAACCAGTGGAAAATTGCTCACCTACATCCCAAGTTGAGCTAATTAACATTGCTATCTTCAAAGCCTTACTTGTCTTCCTCAGCTAGATTATTTTTTCTTAAATAGCCTCTGAAACATTACTCTTTTTTCTTTATCTCACCTCTCTTCTTCATCTGTCTTTTGTAATCTTATCTACATTATTGATTTATGGGGAACATCTTCTCAGTAACAATATCACATGATCCAATTTTCTCTTGTTTCCAAGGTTGCAGTGTTAGAAAGGCAACATATATATATATATCAGCTAAAAGATAATCTTGATGCCTTGCAGACGGCATTACAAGATTTAGTTCAAGCAAAGAATGACTTGATGACAAGAGTTCTCATTGCAGAACAGCAACAAATGAAACGGCTGAACAAAGTGCAATTGTGGCTTACCAGGGTGGAAGATGCGGAAATTAAAGTTGGTCAGCTGCAGAAAGATGGAACTGATGAAATTCAAAATCTCTATTTTGGAGGCTGCTTTCCCAAGAAATTCAAGTCAAGCTACAAGCTGGGGAAAAAGATAGTGAAAATGCTGCAACTTGTAGATTTCTTGAAGGCTCAAGGAGCTTTTGATGTGGTGGCTGAGGGGGTACCCACGGCTGCAGTGAATAAAAGAACTATTGATCAGCCAACGATAGTAGGTCAACAACCAACATTTGATAAAGTTTGGAGATGCCTTGAACAAGAGGATGTGGGGATTATTGGCATATATGGTATGGGGGGAACCGGCAAAACTACCCTTTTAACCCAAATAAACAAGAAGTTCTTCAATATGTTGGATGATTTTGATGTTGTAATTTGGCTGACTGTTACTAAAGATCTGCAACTTCAGAGGATTCAAGAAGAGATTGGAAAAATGCTGTATTTGTTTAATGACTCGTAGAATAACAAAAATCTTGAAGATAAAGCTGAGGATATCTCCAAGATTTTGAACCAAAAAAGGTTTGTACTATCGTTGGATGATAGATGGGAGCGTGTTGATTTAACCAAGGTGGGTGTCCCTCTTCCAGACCGAATCAATGGATCGAAGGTAGTCTTCACCACTCGTTTCATCAATGTTTGCGGCCTCATGGAAGCTCAAAAGAAGTTTAAAGTGGAGTGTTTACAGCCTGAAGAAGCCTGGGAATTGTTTAAAATGAAGGTGGGGGAAAATACATTAAACAGCCATCCTGATATTCCTCAGCTAGCTAAGAGCATGGCTGAAGAGTGTGATGGCTTACCAATTGCACTCATTACAATTGGTCGAGCCATGGTTTATAAGAATGCACCCCAAGAATGGAAACATGAAATTGAGGTGTTAAGAAGGTCGGCCTCTAAGTTTCAAGGTATGCAGTTGGTATATCCTCAATTAAAGTTTAGCTATGGTAAACTGCAAGATAACCAAACTAGATCTTGTTTCTTGTATTGTTGCTTATTCCCTGAAGATTATAAGATTCAGAAAAGGAAACTGATAGATTATTGGATTAGTGAAGGATTTTTGGATGAGAATGATAGAAGAAAATCACAAAATGAAGGATGTTCCATCATTGGTACTCTTGTTCGAGAAGAAGATGATTACATAAAAATGCATGACGTGATTCGCGACATGGCTTTGTGGATTGCAAATGACATTGAAGAAGAGATGGAAAACGTTTTGGTTCGTACGGGTGCTGGATTAACTGAAGCGGCAAATGTCAGGAAATGGGAAGGTATGAGAAGGATATCATTGATGGAAAACAAAATTGAAGATCTACCAGAAATTCCAACTTGTCCTGATCTTCAAACTTTGTTCATCAATCGTAATTGTTTGAAGATGATCACCGGCGACTTCTTTCAATCCATGCATTCTCTCAGAGTTTTAAACTTGTCAAACAATCCTTCACTAACCCAGTTGCCATCGGGAGTTTCAAAGCTGGTTGCAGTACGACATGTTGATTTGTCCAACACCGGGATACAAGAGTTGCCACAGAAGTTGAAGGATTTGGTAAATCTCAAATATTTGAACTTGGAGCATACAGTTAATCTCCGTACAATTCCAGAGCAACTGATATCTAATTTTTCAAGTTTACATGTGTTGAGAATGTTTGATTGTGGTTATTCTGGAGACATTTTGACGAAGAAATTACTTCATTCGACGAATTTAAAAATGTTGAGTATCAACTTAAAGAGCTCCTATTCTCTCAGGAAATTTTTGAGGTCCCGCAAGTTAAAGTGGCGTGCGCAAACTCTAGGACTTCAATGCCTTGATGATTGTACACTTGATGTTGCATTTTTAGCGGACATGAAGCATCTGAATACTTTGTGTATTTCAGAATGTAGAAATCTGGAAGTCTTGGCAATTGACTGCTGCTGGTGGGGTGCGGAGAAGATAGGACGTTCTCATGGTTTCCGCAGCCTTCACACAATTGAGATACACTCTTGCTCAAAATTGAGGCACCTGACATGGATTCTTTTTGCACCAAATTTGAAGATTCTTTCGGTATTATATTGTTGTTGCATGGAAGAAATGATTAGTGTTCCAGCATGGACTGAAGCTCCAGAGATACTGGAAACAGTGGACCCATTTGCGAATCTCGAAATCCTGCAATTGGAAGGTCTACCCAATTTAAAGAGAGTCTTTTGGAGAGCCTTGCCCTTCCCACGTTTGAAGTAAGTAAGAGTACTGGAATACCCAAAGCTTGATGAGCTTCCACTGGATTCCAAGAGCGGGGACGATAGTGAACTTGTTATCGTGGGAAAGGAATACTGGTGGCAAAAGCTGCAGTGGAAGGATCCAGCAACACAAATTGCTTTTCGTCCATGTTTCAAATCCATTGAAGCTGCAGAAATTCAACTTCCTTCTCATGCAGACATGGAGGATGCAAGTACTGATGATGAATTTAAACTTCCTTCTCAGATTAGTCACCGGCAATGCCGACGGTTTTTCAAAGAATCGGAGGAAAGTAAGCATTATTTTGGTTGAATGTTTTTTTTTTTTTGGGACATAAATTAATTTAAATGTTGTTATCATTTTTTTACTTCTTTTTGTTGTGTCCGTTGCATAACATAATTATCCAATAACTTTATAGTAAAATACAATGGAAACACTCTCAGAGACGCAAGACTCGTATTTAAACTCTGCTTCAAAATCTCCAATCTGTATCAATTTCATCGTCACCAACATGAAACAGGGGATGGAAAGCATTTTGAGTGTCTTGATCCTCCCATTGCGCTTTTTCCACCAATTTGTCTCTCCTTTAACGACGATTTTACGTTCCTTTGCACTGTTGAAATCGAGTTGAGAGCTTGTTCAGCTTCGGACATTCATCTACTACAATTTCCTTCGGATGTGGCATGAGCAACGAGTTGCAATAGATGCTCTTCAAACTTCCGAGATCTCGTAGGATCAGAAACTCAAGTTTTGCAAATGGGGTTTAGATTTCCCACCATTGCTTGAACTACACTCAGTTTTCCAACACTGATTATTTCTTCCCTATTAGAGCAATCTGATATCCAAATACTGCCAATGTTTGGAGCAAGAACAAGCTATGTCGCTTCCTTTAATTTTGAGCAAGATTCTATATGATCTGATTGAAGGCTGTGGAAACTATTGGTTTCAAACATTTTTGGCACTTCCCCTGAATAATCTAACTTCATTTCTTCCAAATCTTCACATGAAGTAGTAACTATAATGTGTTGAGATGCTTCATATCTGCTAAAGATAGAAATATTGAGCAACTTTGAGTCATCGAAGTGTCGAGGGCATAGAGAATGACTCGGCCTAGGTGAGCTTAAAAATCTTTGCAGGGTATGGAAACTTCTGAAGGTTAAGCTCAAGACACTCAAATGTTTCAAACAAAGCAATTCCTCTATAAAAGATTCACCACCTTCATACGGAATTATATCTTCCGATTCTTGACTGGAAGAACCTCAGTTGAACATTCTTAATACTTGTAAAATTGAGAAATTAGAAATCGGATGCAATAGAATTGTGTAAAGATTAATCGTACAATCCAAGTTCAAACATTTAAGATCTACCAAGGACATCATCTCTTTCGGCAGCTCTTGTATTGCCGGGAATGATTGATCAAGATGTTGCAATGAAACCAGTCTTGAAATTCCTGATGGGATTTCACTTAGGTAAGGATTATGAAAGATGTTGGATAGACTGAAGTATCTTTAATGTCTACATTTAAGATGTTGCATACTCCGAGCATACTCGTGTGCCAAACACTTCACTTTAAAATTCTAGTGAGCTTCCGTTTGGCCGCAGACCTCAAAGTCACCTGTCGTGAAAACTACCTTTAATGCATTTATTGAGCTTCGAAGTGGAACTCCAACATTAGTTAAATCAACCTGCTCCCATATTGTCCACTAATAATGGAAACTTCTTCTTGGTCAAAATCTTGTAGATGTCTAAAGCTTTCTCTTGAAAACTTTTATCCTTCCATGAATCGTTAAACAAACTTATTTTTTCCCAATTTTTTCTTGAATCCTCTCAGCTTGCATTTGTTTAGACACTACTACCCAGATCACAACATCCGAAACATTCAGTGTATGGCAGAACTTCTTGTTGATTTCAGTTAATAGGGTAGTTTTTCCCACCCCTCCCATGCCATACAGGTCAATTATTTCCGCTTTTTTTCTTCAAGACATCTTCAAACTACAACAAAAATTGATTCAAGGGCAACTGTTGTTTTCTCAACATGTCTTTGATCAACAGGATCTTCTGGTTTTTTTCTCAGCCACATCTTTGAAGTTGCCAGTTTCTTTGAAAAATTGTGGCTTGATCAGCAGTTCTTAGAGCAATAGCTTCCAAGGCATAATTTCTCAAATTCTTCAGATTTTACGTTCATCAGTTCACCAACTTCAATTTCCACCGTCTGTACCCTTGTAATCCACAACAGAACTTTGTGCAGCCGATTCATTTGTTGTTGTTCGGTAATGGCAAACCCTCTTCATCACATCATTGCTTGCTTGTAGTATATCTTCCAACAAATAATTCAGTTCATCACGATTATCTTCAAGCTCCCGTTTGCATTTGGCTTTTCTAACAGCGCAATCTAGGCGATGAGAAAAAATAGCATCACATGGAATTGAGATTGAGAAGATATTACATATGCCCTACATGAAATTCAGCAAAGAGAGCAAGAAGAATGATGATTACGATGAAAATTGAAAACAATTATGCTTCCGAGGTTTCTGCGAAGAACTGTGGCCAAGGAAGAAAAAATTTTGAGTAGCTTGGAATTGAACGAGTTATTTGTTAGAAGTTCTCTGTCGTTAGACAAAATATACAATAGGAAAGGAATCTGAAAACTTCAAAATAAAATTAAATCACTTGCAGAAAGTTTACTCAGCCCATTATAATATTTTATTCCCAAATACAACAATAGAGGGCCAGGAAAGGATGATAGGAAATTCGAAAATCATCCTATTACGAACATGTCTTAGAATAAGCTATTCATAGGATTCTCAAATATTGGGAGTAGACACTGCCCTCTCTTGGCGTAGAAAATTTGAAATGCAGTGTAACTAGACTCGACCTACAACCAGGGTCCGGTAGACATTTAAAAATTAAAAAGAGCAACGAGCTGTTCATAGAAAAAGGAATAAATAAGAAAGAGTGTAATTACATGCATTTGCAATCATACACCTCTGCAATAGCAAGTTAAAACCACTAATAAGTCCTGTAAGGACTTTACCAAGTTTCCAGATGAACCCAACTCCAAGAACAGCACTGGAGTTCCCAGACTTCAATGACCAAGTAACTTCAACCAAGAATCAAAGAACTAAACACGAGAAGAGAAAAGAGTAAATTTACCCCAAATTTTAAGTTATTTATAATCCTATTATAACTTAAGAATCAATATATTACAGTTCAATTTGATGTATCTCTATAGGTAATCAATACTACCCACTGGATTTCATGGGTGCCTCGTGTTGCTCACAAACAATTGGGTTTTATGTCAAACAGTAAGCAGCCTATGAGAGGTTGCACGAATGCCTGATTTGTGGTTTGCTTCAACAAGACTTGTTTTTGAGTTTTTAAGGGAGCCTTAAATGTAAGTATATCTCTCCTTAATTTAAAATATACACCGATCAATCGATCTCCTTTCTTTAAACTATGTTATAATATAACTAATTTTGTTTCGGATTTTAACAAATATTTGATGTCAATAATTGAGATTTTAATTTTGTATCTCCGTATACATAACAATTGACTTGTCATTATTCATTACCCAATAAATAAATATCACTTTAATCACATGTCAACTGGGATGCACCATTTAGAATACGTTTTTGAAATATAAAGCATTGTCCTAAAGAAAGTTTTAAATTAAAGATCCTACGTGTAAACTATGAAGTGGTGGATTATTTAATTAAAAAAATAAAAAAATTTATTTGTAAACAAAAAAAAAATAAAAATAAGATCTCATAAATTTTTTTTATTATACTAATTAAATATAAATTTTTTTTAATTTTTTTCATTCATAAATGAATTTCTCTATTTCATTAATTTAATAAGTTCATCGTATTATTTATAAATAAAATTATTTTATCTAAAACTCTTTTTTATTATATCACGGGATCGGTCAATATTAATATGTCACAAATTAAAGCTCTACGGCGCATACAAGTAGTTATAATCTCTCTCACAACGAGTTTTACTCTAATTTAAAATCGCACGCGTCTTCTCTCACGAACGGTAAGCAACTTAACATCATCGATCACCGGCCCACATAACGATCCCGAATTATCACTTTGCATGTTGTAGTATGTGCTTAGGAACATAATCCGTGTGCGCAGAGCCACAGCCTTGAATTTGAGCTCAGCTCGTTTAGATCCTCCTTTACCATTAGATGCATAAGAAACCTGAATGCTATCTCTGCCCGCATAGGCTTCTACAGCTAATGTTCCGGTACATGAGTCGCCGGCGTCGCCTATGGAAAATTTGAGGGAGTAGTTCTTTCCGACAAAGGTCTTGACAACTTGGGCCAGTGCACTTTCTTTTCCGGCCACGAGTTCCACCGCTCGTTTGCCTTCAGGGACGGAAAAATGTTTGACATCAATGTACTTGACGGCTTTAAGAGATTCAATGATCCATCCTGGAAGAGGGCTGTGATCATCTTCAATTTTCGGTGGAATCAGAACTCCCCAGGACGCATTTGGGAATATATATGGACCCACTTCGAAATTTCCATTCTTCAACAAATTGACTGCTAAAAATAAAGAAAAACAACTTAGTTTTACAGATAATTAGTTTGCATTCAATTATCCTGAATCTTTAAATCGATGAAAGAAGATAGCAATTACCTCCACTGCGCTTAGGATTATACAAAACTTTCAATGCGACAGAATCAATAAGGGGGCCGCAAGCTGCGTCTTCCTCCTTGCCAGGATTATGAATTATAATATCAATTTCATCAGCATCAGCTTCGAAACCCCATGCGAAATAATCCCAACCGTTGCTGCTGTACATCGTTTGCATTGGCAGAATTCCTGAATCTTTTATTTCGGAATTGGGTGAAACGGAGACGTTGAGCTTTTCTTCTTGAGCACAAGTGCGAGCTAAGCTGAAAGTTATAGAGTAAAACATGCCCTTGGTCACCTTAACTTTCTGCTTGATGGAGGCTTCGTTGCCTAGTCTAACAGCGAAGGATCCTTCTGGCACGATAAGCAGCATGTCACCTTGCTTTTGGCCTGATTTTATGTACTCAACGAAGCCAGAAATTTGCCAGTTGGGAATGGCGTCTGGGTATGTTACTAGTGTGCCTTTCATTTGTGATGGCTTTGGACCGTGCTCGAAGTTCCCATTTGGCAATAAACCTGAAATTCGAAGCAATTTAGTTCCAAGCTCATGTAAACTTCTCCAGAATATAGATAAAATCCTCTACAACTTAACATGAAATTAAACCAATTATGACATAACACCATCTCTTCTAAAATTAGTAAACGACAAAACAGACATGTTACAAGAACTAAGAATTATTAATTCAACTTACCGTCGCTGAGCGATAACGCGACGTGAAAGGTGGCGCAAAGTACAACTAAAAGCACGGACGTTCTGTACATTGTGGCCTCCTAAAACATGCATGCAAACACAAGAAGAAGAGAGAAAGAGGGAGATGGATGTTAGGGTGGAGATTACAGGGGGTGAGCTGTGGATTTTATGTGATTCGGAAGAGTAAAAAGCCACTGCTTTAGAACATAATTGCATGAATGCCACTAGAACTATCCATGCAGTTTATATGTAATCAGTGGCATGATTTAAGGACATTGGAATATCTATGGTTTATAAAATAACTATGAGTTGGAGAAATCATTAATTCATGAATAACGTTTTAATTAATTAGAGTTAAGATTTGATGTTTTCTGGTGGAGGTAGAAGACATGCTATTCAAGTCAAACCCACATGGACGGCTGGGTATTCTCACGGCCCGCATGTCATCTTTTGAATGGGTTGCATTCAAGGATCAATCTTCCACAATTTTCCAATGTTACTGGTTTCGATCTGCTTCAATCTCATCAACAAGACAATTTTAACCTCGATCAGTTTTGTATTAAGAATGATCAAATCTCCCCTTAATTTTGCGCACATGAAACTAAAGGTACACTCATAATTTACTCCTCAATTATCGTACTTAAAACTAGGAGTGTGACAGATATCCTGTTGCATACACTTGTTTGGTTGAAGCCTATTTCTGTCATTGCAAGGATTTTTATTTTGAAATAAAATTTAGACTGCAAATTTCAATAAGTGAAACTGGAGTAAGTTGACATAAGACTTTGGTTTATGAATAAGAGATACTTGCACATATCCAGAACTCACTGATCACATAAACAACGACAAAATCTGTTATTTTGCTCTCAAAGATCGACGTCGTTTTTGTTGATATTCATTTACTTTATTTCCTATATACCCAAGTTCTCGTCCGAAACAAGAACTAGGATCTTTACAAGTGGAATTACTGACCTACCCACTATATCCCTTTCCTAAGACTGCGAATAACCAGGACTTCTTCTTTCCTAACCTGAATCTAGTTTAAAAATAAAACGTTTTTTTTCTTTTTAAATAAAAGTAACAGTGAGATATTGACTAAATTAGCCTCGCCACACTAGTACCTCGTTAATAGACCACTGTCTGCCTGGATCTTCCGGGGAAGGTGACTAGTTCCACTATCCATGCATGGATCAAAATCTAATGATTTTTCTGCTCGAGGGAATCATCAGGAAAAAACCATAAGATCAACTGGTGCTGAATGAATTAAAAAAAAAAAGAAAGGATATTTCAGGTCTTATCCTAAGCAACCCATTTTATTTGTTTATACTACAAAATCATCTATGGTAAGAAATTTATTATTTTTTAGTTAGACAAAAATATCATTTATTTTTAGATTTTTATATTTATTAATAAATTAAAATTTTCAATTATTTTTACTTTTAATTTTAATTGTAATTGTATTTTATTAAAAATAATTATTACAATAAATATTTAACTAATATAATTTTTAATATTTTTAAATATCAATATTTTTTATATTAACTAATTATTTTTATTTGAATAAAAAATAATTATGTCTATTAAAATATTTTATGCATTTCATAATTAAAAAATTAAATTGAGTTTAATTCATAAAATATAATTATATCAATAATTATTTTTTATAGAATAAAAATTAAATTATTAAATAACTATGATTAATTGTATGAATTATAAAGTATAAGGTTATAAAATTAATTATAAATTAATATACATCTAAAATATATAAAAAATATTTATTATTGGAATTATGAAAAAAATGATAAAATTATAGTTTATAAAATGATATTGAATTTTTAAAATAAAAATGAATATTAATGTTAATAACTTAATTTGTGATTAAATTAAAATATTATTATATTAATAATTTTAAAATAATTAGTTAATTGAAAATAATTATATAAAATTGATTAAAACAAAAAATATAATAAATTATATAAATGAGGGATAAAATTAGAAGTTTAATAATTTTGGAAGGAAAAATTATGATTTCTTATTTTTGAGAGAGTAATCATCATTCTCCGAGGTGGGAAATAAAAATTCCTTAAGAATTATTTCTCTAATTTTTTTTTTTTTATAAAAACAAATAAAGTAATAGTGATTCTCTCTCTTTTATTTTCCTTTTCTTCTTAAATTATTAAAAAAACACACCGTAAGAGTAGCAAATTGTTATAGTAATAGTAGAATCCAGCAAATTTCTGCTGGATTCTAAGAACGCGGACGATAGTGAACTTGTTATTGTGGGAAAGGAATACTGGTGGCAAAAGCTGCAGTGGAAGGATCCAGCAACACAAATTGCTGATCGTCCATGTTTCAAATCCATTGAAGCTGCAGAAATTCAACTTCCTTCTCATGCAGACAAGGAAAATGCAAGTACTGATGATGAATTTGAGCTTCCTTCTCAGATTAGTCCGGCTGAACTTCAATGTCGTTACCGCAATTCCGAAGGACTTTCAAAGGATCGGAGGAAAGTCAGCATTATTTTGGTTGAATGTTTTCCTTTTTTTTTTTTTTTTCTTTTTGTGAGACATGAAGTAATTTAAATGTCGTTATCATTTTTGCACTGTCCGTTGTATAATATAATCATCCAATAATTTCACAGCACGAACACGCAAACTTAATTCCAATCGAAAAAGAAACCAAGTGGAAATACTCTCAGAATCGCAAGACTCGTATCAATCTGTGTCAATCAACAAACGATATGCAACCGGTAAGGAAAGGCATTTTGAGTCTCATGATCCTCCCATTGCAGCTTTTTCCACCAATTTTACGTTACTTTGCGCTGTTGAAATCGAGTGGAAGATTCTTCAGTTTGGGACATTCATTTTCTGCCATTTTTTTTCAGATGTGGGAAGAGCAGGGAGTTGGGATTAGATGAAAGATTCAAAACTCTGAGCGAAGGCATAAATGTTGGGTTTGTTCAACTATGAGTTATGAATGGAAGAAGAAATATATGCATGAATTGTATGGCTATAGATATTAAAGTTCGAACGGAAGATTTAATTCGTGCAATATATGGGCACAAATTATGCCAAAACAGAAGTCATGGCGATGCGTCCCCAGCAACTCAATGCCGAGGCGCCCGAAGCATTGAAAAGAGAAGCCAAGGCAGAAGCCTTGGCACCGAGGCGCCGGACCTCCTAACTTAGCACCTAAGACCGACATGCCAGCTCTCTATTTTCATGGTTTGAGGGCTATATACACAAAGCCATATCGCCAATTTTTTAAGACCGCAACTTTGGCTGCACAGTCATGACTTTTCAATGTATTATTTTGTATTTTTGTTTCAATTTATACCATTTATTAAATTTAAATTTAAATTTAATCCAATGAATATAAATGAAAAGAGATCATAAAAAAAATATCCTTTTAAAGAGTTGTCTGTATATCTATAAATAGAAGTATGTGATTGCATCCTATTTTCTTTCTTCCTTATTTTCCCAAAAATACAAGTGCTCTTATTTTCTCTGTATCAAATCCTTGAAGGCGATTTGTTGGTAAAATTTTATAAGCAATCTCAAACTGAGAAGGGGCAAATAATGCTTTAAGATTTTTAAACAATCTTATTGAAATGGAGACTTTGAAACGTGTTGGTGTTTACTCTAAGAGGAAGTGCAACTTCTTGAAAGTCAAAAAAACAAGCCTGTATAACACACTCAACCATGGAATTGAAAAAGCAAAGGGGCTATAGCATGCTCTATTAGAAATCCCACCGATCTCAAAGAATATATTAGCTATATCTATACATTGTGATAGTCAAATTACTTTAGCACTTACATATAGTGAAATATATAATGTATGTTTAGACATATTAATTTAAGACATGATTATGTAAGAAAACTAATTAAGAGTGAAATTATTTCTCTCACTTACGTGAAATATAGTGAAAATCTATTAGATATATTTACCAAGCTTTTGATGAAAGACTTGGTTAAATCAACATCTAAAGGGATAGGGCTAATCCAACAATAGTGGCAGCCCAACCAAACATTAATAAAACTAATATACAGTTCAAGGTGTAAAAACTAAACATTAAATTAGAGAGTTTTTATTACTAAATAAAACGACCTATCTAAGGTGATTAATTATGGTTGTTACAAAAGACAATTGAGTATAGTTTAGCACTGAATGAAGTCCAATCTATGAGTAATTAAGTATTTTAAATGTAACAACAATACCATAAGAACTTCACCTATGTAAACTTTAAAGCGGTGTCACTTCAAATAAGAGTTGGAATTTTTACTCTTAAAAATTATGAAATAGAATGAGCATATGGCCATTAAATATGCTATAAATAAGCGAAATATAGAATATAAAATCGCATGATTATTTATGTGTGCGGTGTCATTGACTTTGTTAAAGAAATAACTGCTTCAAGGTAGTAAGTTGCTTGAGATTTTAATAGATACTTTGTGGTATTTATACTAAAGTAAAATTTAAATCGAAAAATATTTCATTATGTTCATAAATACAGTTTTAATTCTCAATACGGCATAATTTATATTTGAACAAATAGGAAATTGTTGGGTTTGTTTAATTATAAATTATGAATGGAAGAAGAAATATATGCCCCAACAACTCAACGCCACAATGCTTGACCTCCTGACTTGGTGCTGTAGCACTGAGCTCTCTGTTTTCGTCATTTGAGGGCTATGTACATAAAGTTGCAGCACTGATTTTTCAAGGCTGCGGTCTTCGTTGAATAGTCATGACTCTTTAATGTATTGATTCATAGTTTTTATTCAGTTTACCCATTGATTAAATTTAAACTTAATCCAATAAATATAAATAAAAGATATCATGAAAAGAGATGTCCTTTTAAAGAATTGTATGTATATCTATAACTAGAAGTATGTGATGGCTCCAAAATACAATAAGATTTTCTCTTCTTCCTTATTTTCTCATAAATACAATTGTGCTCTTATTTTCTCTTTGAATTTTTCATTGTTGCTTGGTGTAGAATTCTTAACGTATATCATATCATAGAAGTGATATGTGAGTAAAATCCTACAAGTAATCTCAAACTGAGAAGGAGCAAAAAACTCTTTTAAGGAAAGCGTAATTTGTATATGTTTCAAGTTTTCAATTCAACAAGATTTTCCAAGAATAAATTGGAAGAAATCAATAGTGATCACCTCCAAACGATTAAATTGAGAAATAAAGTTTGAAGATCAGGGCATTTAGGAACAAATGGCAAGTTCTCGATTTCATTTTCCATCAGTGGTATCCTTCTCATTCCTTCCCATTTTTCAACCCGTGCTGCTTCAGTTAATACAACATCTACATGAACCAAAAAGTATTCCCTCTTGTTGTCAATTTCACATGCAATTGTGGATTATGCAATGCATTTGAAATCCACAATTGCATGTCACGAAACACATCATGCAATTTTCACATAATCATCATCTTCTTCTTCTAATAAGCATGCATGAATAAGAATGCCGATAATGTGGTATCCTCTGTTTTGTACTCTACTTATATCCCTCACAAATCTTACAATCAATTGACTCCCTTTTGCAAATGCCTTAGTCTTCTGGAAATAAACAACAGTAAAGTAGACAAGACCTAAATGTGTCGCTAGGCAAGCTGTCATAACTGAATTTTAAAATAGGGTACGCATTGTTTCTCATACCCGAAAGTTCAAAGGCTGCTCTCCTGATAGATTGAACTACATATACTCATACTTGAGGTGTTTTCTTGCAAGCCATGGCTCGACCAATGGTAATAAGTGCAAGTGGTAAACTACCGTACTCTTCAGCTACGACTTTGGCTTGATTAGGAAAATCATGTTAAAACGTTGCTTCCAACTTTTATCTCGAAACAATGTCCAAGTATATTCAAGTGCCAAACAATATTCTCTTAAATCTTCTCCACTTGCATTTGTTCAGACACCACCACTCAGATCACAACATCAAAATCATTCATTGTATGGCAGAACGTCTTGTTGATTTCAGTTAGTAGGGTAGTTTTTCCTACCCTTGCATGCCACACAGGCCAATAATTCCCACTTCCTTTCCTTCAACAAACATTTATTAAAATAATAAAGAAGTAAAATAACAAGAAGAAATTGTTTCTTGATTTGGCAGAATAATAGCTATGCAGAGAGTTCACGAAATCTGTTTTCTTTTATTTGGACCCTTTATTTATAGTCTTGTACCTTTTCCTTGAAGAAATTAGACTTAGGTAAAACTGTCCTTGGTAAGATAGTAAAATATAGTCTCCTTGAGACTTTTATTGGATAATATTTTATCCTTTTAATAAATTTAGATAGATTAGAAATGCAAAGACATGGAACTGATTTGGCCGATGAGAAATATCAGGTACAACAAAAGGAATCTAAAAACTTCAAATTAAAATTAAATCACTCGCAGAAAGTTTGAAGGATGAGTGGAAATGTGAACATCACCCTAGTACGAACAAGTTATTGATTTGTGACTTAGAATGAGCTATTTATTCATACGATTATTCTCAAATATTGGGAGTAGACATAGCCATCTCTCCGCGTTGAAAATATGAACTGCACCGTAACTAGACTCGACCTAAAACCAGGGTCCGGTAGATTTTTGAAAAAACTAAGAAGAGCAACGAGCTAATCATAGAAAATGGAATAAATAAGAAAGAGGGTAATCACATGCATTTGCAATTATCCGTCTCTGCAACGGCAACCTAAAACCACTAAGAAGTCCTGTGAGGATTTTACCAAGTTTCCAGATGAACTCAACACAGAGAACAACACTGGAGTTCCAAGACTTGAATCACCAAAGTTAACTTCAAGCAAGAATCAAAGACATAAACAGAGCAAGAAAAGAGAAGAGAGTAAATTCTCCCAAATTTTAAGTTATTTATAATTCTACTATTATTAATAATTCTACTATGACTTAAGCATGAAGATATTACAGTTCAATTTTGTGTATCTGTAGAGGTAATCAATACTACCCATTAGATTTCATGGGTGCCTCGTGTTGCTCAAACACTTGGATTTTAAGCTAAAAACTAAACAGCCCATGAGAGGTTGCACTAATGACTGATTTGTGGTTTGCTTCAACAAGACTGGTTTTTAAGGGCGTCTTAGATGAAAGTATATCTTTCCATAATTTGAAACAGACACCGATTAATTGATCCCCTATCTTTAAACCATGTTACAATATAATTAATTTTACGTTGGATTTCAACACATATTTAATGTCAATAATCGAGATTTTAATTTTGTATCACAAGAGACATATCAATTGAATTTTTATTATTCATTATCCATGATTGAACGTCACCTTAATTATCATGTCATCCAAAATGCACGGCTTTAGAATGTTTTAAAACATTTAGTCATCATATTATGGGGATCAATCAATATTAATACATGGTAAACAAAGAAAAAGCCTTTTAAGTGAGGCCATCCAAAATTTTATTCACTAGGTACTAGTTGAATGATGGGATAGGCACTAATTGAATGATAAAGAAATAAATTTTTATTATTTTATTGGTTGAATAATTTTACTATATATTAATTATAATAACATGATAGACGACCCCGGCTAAAATTTTCTCTAAACAAAAGCTATAGGAAACGCACAAGTAATTATAATCTGTGTCACAACGAGCTTTTTAAGCTACTTTAAAATCGCACGTCTTCTCTCACGAACGCTAAGCAGCTTAACATCATCGATTACCGGCCCACACAACGATCCCGAATTGTCACTTTTCATGTTGTAATATGTGCTTAGGAACATAATCCGTGTACGCAGAGCCACAGCCTTGAATTTGAGCTCAGCTCGTTTCGAACCTCCTTGGCCATTAGATGCATAAGAAACCTGAATTCTATCTCTGCCTGCATATGCTTCTACGGCCAATGTTCCGGCGCATGCGTTGCCGGCGTCGCCGATGGAAAATGTGAGGGAGTAGTTCTTTCGGACAACGGTCTTGACAACTTGGGCCAATGCACTCTCTTTTCCGGCCACGAGTTCCACTGCTCGTTTGCCTTTAGGGACGGAAAAATGTTTGAGATCAATGTACTTGACGGCTTTAAGAGATTCAATTATCCATCCTGGAAGAGGGCTGTGATCATCTTCAATTTTTGGTGGAATTAGAACTCCCCAGGATGCATTAGGGAAAATATATGGACCCACTTCAAAATTTCCATTCTTCAACAAATTGTCTGCCCAAAAAAATTAAAAAAAAAAAAAGGGCAAAACGACTTAGTTTTACAGATAATTAGTTTGTATTCAATAATCCTGAAGCTTTAAATTGATAAAAGGAGATGGCGATTACCTCTTGTGCGCTTAGGATTATACAAAACTTTCAATGCGACAGAATCAATAAGAGGGCCGCAAGCTGCGTCTTCCTCCTTGCCAGGATTATGAATTATAATATCTATTTTACCAGCATCAGCTACGAAACCCCATGCATAAGAATCCCAGCCATTACTGCTATACATCGTTTGCATTGGCAGAATTCCCGAATCGTTTATTTCGGAATTTGGTGAAACAGAGATGTTGAGCCTTTCTTCCTGAGCGCAAGTGCGAGATGCGCTGAAAGTTATAGAGTAAAACATGCCCTTGGTTACCTTAACTTTCTGCTTGATGGAGGCTTCGTTGCCTAATCTAACAGCGAAGGCTCCTTCGGGCACAACCAGCAGCATGTCACCTTGCTTTTGGCCTGATTTTATGTACTCAACGAAGCCAGAAATTTGCCAGTTGGGAATGGCGTCTGGGTGTGTTACTACTGTGCCTTTCATTTGTGATGGCTTTGGACCATATTCGAAGTTCCCATTTGGCAGTAAACCTGAAATTCAAAGCAATTTAGTTCCAAGCTCAAGTAAACTTCTCCGGAATAATTGTCAACAATTTAACATGAAACTAAATCAACTATGACAAACTACCATCTCTTCTAAAATACAAGAACTAAGAATTATTAACTCAAACTTACCGTCGCTGATCGATAACGCGACGTGACAGGTTGCGCAAAGAAGAGCTACGAGCACGGAGGTTCTGTACATTGTGCCCTCCTGAAACATGTATACAAACACCAGAAGAAGAGAGAAAGAGGGAGATAGATGGATGTTAGGGTGGAGATTACGGAGGGGTTGAGCTGTGGCTTTTATGTGATTCGGATGAGGAAAAAGCCACTGGTTTAGAACATAATTGCATGAACGCCACTAGAACTATCCATGCAGTTTATATAAAATCAGTAGCAAGATTTAAGGGTTGATAAAGTAATTATGAGTTGGAGACATCATGAATTCATGAATAATTGCATTTAAATTAATTAGAGTCAAGATTTGGTGTTTTCTGGTGGAGGTAGAAGACATATGATATTCAAGTCAAACCCAGATGGATGCATGAGTATCCATCCGGCTGCACGCACTCGTTGGTTGAAGCCTTTTTCTGTCATCTCAAGGATCTTTATTTATATCATCAATTAATTTTTATTTATTAAAAAAATTAATCAAAAAATCTTAATCTTTCTTTATTTTTACCTTTATATATTATTAAATTTTTAAAAATTAAAAATACAAAAATTAGCCTCGTTAAAATAATATAATTGTTTGCAATTTAACAGAGAGATATTGACTAAAATAGCCTCGTTACACTAGTTACCTAAAAGCACATGGCTTTGTTAATGCACTGTCTGCTTGGACCTCAGGGGAAGATGATTAGTGTCCAACACGCATGCATTGATCAAAATCAAATGATTTGTCAGCTCGGGGGGATCACATGTGCCGAATCAATCAGAAAAAAGAAAGGATATTTCGGGTCCCATCCTGAGCAACCCATGTGCCTGTTCAGGTTCAACATTCAATTTCTTAACCATAATTACTAATTTAATCAGTAATTAAAAGGTTTCTTGTTGCTTCTGTTTTCCTCTTGCTCGGCAATAATGATGTATAAAATTGTTTAGCACATGTGAGAGGAAGCAGCATGGCAGTTGGCAACAGAAAGTTTGGATTTTTGATTTGTGCCTCAAATTAACTAGACAGAGTGTGGCAGAAACACGCAGAGTAATTAAGGATTAATTCGTGTTCTGGAATTTTAATAAATTCGAAACTTTAATTTGATTATTCAGTAATTATAATATAAGATGTCGATTATATTAATAAATTATACGGCTAATAAATATTTTACTATGCATTTAATTATGAATAATAATTTAAATTATCGTACAGTATTAAATAGAGATTAATCAAATTTAATTTATTTAATAATTATATAATAATTAAAAAATATAATTTAATATAATTAAATAAATTATTTGTTATAAATTTTTATAATACTATGATACTACATACACAAATACTAATTAATTTTATTTTTAAAATAATTAAATATTTTTTAAAACGTGATAATATAATTATATTATTTTAAAATATAAAATAATACAAAATAAATTAATAAAATTATATATTATAATTATTTAAATAATTAATTATATCGTAAATAAATTTACATGATAATAATTTTAAATTTAAATTCGACATAATTATTAATAATATTTTATCGTATTTATTTATTTAATAATCGTATTATTTTATATTAACATAAATTTATAAATTCGTATCAATCTAAAAAATTATGTTAAAAATTATCAATTTAATTGATAAGAATTCAATTAAAAATAATTTATATATATATATATATATATATAGACACACACGTATAACATAAAAATAAATAAATTTTAATATAATGATTCTAATTATTTATTGAATTTTAATTTGTAATTTAATTTATGATAAACAAAAAAGAGTTGTCAGTGAACAATTAGGTTAATCAAGAGAGACACTTAATTAATGTAATCATATCTCAAATGATATATTATTTTGTTAAAATGATATTATCTTGTTATGATCAAAATCAAATAACTAAAGCAAAGGAAATTGAAATTGTCAATCAGCTCACGGAAACAAAGATCAATCCATCATCAATTTTGAATCAACGATGATCCACGATCAATAAATCATACAAATAGATTGTCCTCGACCTCACCTGATAAAAACCTTTTTAATAATTTCATTTCGACAAATTAGACTAACAAGGCAAATGCAAAAGAAAATGCAGACCTTAACTTGACCTCGGTAACCCGCACGGCGCCGATCACTTCTCTGGCCAAACCGATATATTGGATGCGAGACGAGACGCAATAGCCGAGTGGTACATTACATCGTGGAAAGACGAACTCTCCATCGTCTTCCTCCTCAGCTGCTTCGCTTTCTCTTCCGTGAAGCATCCGGGTGCGAACCTCGATCTGATCCGACCCGAATTCTTATCCGCATCTGGCATTTCGGACGGTTTTCTATCGCTGCTGTTGGTAACGTAGCCGGAATCGGAGGACCAGCCGAAGAGCGGAGACCACCAGTTGCTGGATGTGGAGGAGGAAGCAGTTACCCTGCGATTCGAGTCAGGTTTTCTTAACCCGGACTCGGATGACGCCCCGATTGGAGTGGATAAGGAGCATGTAGTAAGTGCGCTAGCCATGAATGCAAACTACAAAGACTGATAGAAAGAGATCAAGAATTATAGCCAATGGATATTATTAGCTGCAACTAAATAACGTATATTAATTGTAAATTGTGCTGTCATCAATTGTACGTTAGGGTTTATAGGTATTTTGAAGGGAGAACTAGGGGTAATTGAGTATTATGGTACAAGTTGTTAATGCGAATGGTGGTTAAGGAAATGCAGGGGATTGGAGGGTGTTAGAAGTGGATAAGATTGTACACGTGGAAGGTGTTGGCGAACGTGTTGAGCGGTCTATTTTTGCGCTTTTTGGGTTCACTTTCTTCAAGATAGTTGAGTGAAGGTCACGTGACTTAGCGGACCGGCTAAGCAAACAAGGCGTGTTGTCTGCTTCAAATTCATAATTTCTTAAAATATAAATCAACTTTTATTTGATATTTTAATTGTAGAGCTATATAATATTGGATGGGCAACACTATAGTGCATCCCGATTCACATCAAGAGGTTATGGTACCATGTTGAAATGAAATATGATTTTAAAACTTAAATATTTAATTAGTTTATTAAATAATTTAGATCATTTCTTTTTTTTTTTAAATCATCGATTTAATAAAATAATAATATATAATATATGTAATAATTATATTTTAAATTTTTTAATTTATATCGTAAAATATAATATTAATTTATAAATTTTAATAAAATATAATTTAAATTATTTATGATTAAACATGTTACGTATCAATTATTTTCTTAAAATAATAAAAAAAAATTCAAAAAAAATCTCAATTCTTTATTAAAACACTAATGAAAGATATTGTATATATAAACTCCCTGTAATAATTGTGGGATATGTACGACAGTAGTACAGGTTGAATGAAAGTATAAAATCAATGAATTAATGATTTAATATTTTTGTATTTTTATTTAAATATATTATTACATAGCAATGCGAATTTGTATACAATGTTTTGTATGGCAAAATTTATAGCTATAGTATTATTCTTCTTCAGGTGGTCCAGTGGTCCAAAAGATGCAGATTCCGAGGGGAGAGGGCTGAAAAGTTTTCTGGGAACTCCGAATGGAACCATTGAAGTAACCCCACTTCCTGCAATGAAAATCCTGAACCACCCTTTATAACGAAAGTAAAGACTCAGATTGTGGGCGTTGTGTATATATTTAGCTTCAGCCTTCAGGTAATTCCCATGATTCAGGATATTTTAAAATTTGTTTTATAAATTAACCTATCCCAAATGTCTTAGGCTCAATGTTGGACAAAATAGAACGAATCCGTGCGACACTCACGGGCAATGTTATTTGAGAGTCAATCTTACTAATTAGTTCTGACTTGTCTAAATTTTAATAGGAGGATCACCCTAAATCTCAATCAATTTTTATTTTAAAATTGGTTAAATCTCATTTATGTTGAAACTAGCCAAATCTCATTTACGTTGAAAAACAAGAGACTCGATTCTTATTTCAAAAATAGCCAAGAGAGTCAGTTTTACTAACTAGTTTTGACTTGTCTCAATCTTAATAGGAGGATGGCTCTAAACCTCAATTAATTTTTGTTCCAAGACTAGTCAAATCTCTTTTACTTTAAGGCTAGCCAAATTTCATTTACGTTGAAACAAGTGAGACTCAATTTTTGTTTCGGGGATGGCATAATCTCTTCTACGTGTAAAGCAAGTGAGATTAGATTTGCATATGCTATTTTCACTCTAGCTAGTATACTTGTCTCAATTGGAGTCTTCAGCCTTGTGTCACAATCCGTGCTTATTATTAAAAAAAAAATTAGTCTATTATATGTGTTACTTGTGTTATTTTCACTCTACATGATATGCTTATCTAAATTGGTGTTTTCAATCCTTGTACATTTGCTATCAATTTAAAAGACTAGTATGTTATTTGGTATTATTTATTCGGTCTTGTAACAATTAAACTCATTTATTATGTACCCATTTAATCCATTTTAGTCATCCTAATATTTTTCAAATACTCATATTCTATGTGACAATCTCTTATTAAAAATTAGAGTTTTTGAGCCTTCTGTGTGTGCTAACTATGTTGTTTTCGCTCTAGCTAGTATACTTGTCTAAATTGGAGTCTTTAGCTTTTGTCACGATCCAAACACTTGCCACCAGCTTAGAAGACTAGCTGCTATATAATATTATTTACTCGACCTTATAACAACTAAACTCATCTATTATGAACCACCTGACCTGTTTTGGTTATCTTAACATCTTTTGGGGACTTATATTTTACGTGATAATATTTTATTAGAACTTAAAATTAAGTGTTTAAGATTTATGTGCTAATAAAAATTTAAATTTTCTCTTATACCACTTGTCATAGACGGAATACTTACTATTATTTTAAAATACTAATATATTACGTAGTATTATCTACTCATTCTTATAAACTCAAAATTAATTTATATTCTATTCGGCCTGAAACATGACACTTGAAGACTTTAAAGCTCACTTACAATTACCTAAATTTAAACATTGATGATCATTTATTAAGCATAACATCCATAAAACAAATTTACTGTGAGGATCAAATGGTTTTGTCTCTTTCAATTGGGTTACCTTGATAGCTTATTATCTTGCATGAATAGATTGCAATCAACATGCCTAAGAGCTCACCAGCAATCCTTGTAAATATATTGATTAGAGCACAAGCATTCAAATATTGCCAAAAGAACAGCAACAGAGCTGCCCATACACAAACCCTGTCAGGCATCACCCCAAGCCTCACAGTTAAACATCATTGTTGTGCAAGTATTTGAATGGAGACTCTGTTCAGGTGGAATTCTACTGCCATCCAACCCAAGCCAGGTAGAGTTTCTTTCTCAAAGTTGTATAAATAAGCTTACATAATAGCCGTAGGTTCCACGACTTCTAATATCAAAAGACGTTGCCTCCAAGGAGTGAGTGTATGATACCGAAAAGAGAAGTCGAAGCTAAAGTCTCTACTGCACTCAAGCTTCCATCTAAGCCAAACACTATGAGAATCATCACAAAAACTTGTAAACACAAGATAATGCAAAACCAGCAAGCAAAAGATAGTAAAACAAAACCTGTTATCTCTACTCAATTGCTTGCGAAAGGCGATAACCGGAATAGTAGAAGCAAAGACGATGTAAGTTGTTGGAGCCAATATCCTATTGCCATACGTGCAGAACAAGCAATCATCTGTAAATTAGCCTGCAAGTTCAACTTCAACAGTGGTCTAACAAAAATTAGAGAGAAACTAATAAAAATAGGTTCGAATACCAGCAATCCAATCTGGCTTGCAACATGAAAATCTTCTACCAACATCGTTTGTGATCCTTCGAATGGAGTTTTGATGTTCTCCATTTCTGATTGAAGAGATTGTTAGAGTACTCCATGTAGACTTCCTTAAATTTGCCACGAATTTCTCAGAGAAAAAAGAAGAACCTAAGGGATATCTTGTGTGTATTCCAAGGAAAAAAGAAGAAGCTAAAGAGATTGTTAGGGGTTTAATCTTTTAACGGAATAAACCATTTAATTATTCAAGTAACAGTTGCTGCATGTTAATAGAGAAGAACCTAAGGGACATCTTGGTCGCGTGGCAACTCAATTTTCGACATTTTCTTAGGATGGACAAGTGTTGATGAACATGCAGGTAAAAGCCAATTAGAATGTTCTGAAAACATGGCACGCAATGCTTTGGAATCTACGAATTGTTGATCCCAATCTTATCATTCATCTGTATATATACTCTATACTCAACCTGATGATCTTCAAATCAACTCTGTTTCTCTCAATACTTTCATTTTCCTCTCCTGTTTTCATTTGCAATGGCATTCTTCAATAGATACACTATCATTGTTTTGGCATAAAAAATTTCCGTTCTCTACGGCATTGCATCTAATTTCTCTTACTCTTCTTCGACAATCTCTTTACTATAAACCCGCCAGAGCACAAAGTACAGTAACAGGTTCTCCTATGCACATTTCTAAGTACCCAAAACAGAGTTGAAATTCCAAGAGAAGCAGTTGATATCTTACCTGATCGTGTCTTTCCTCGCTCATGTTTCTAACCTTCAAGTCCCCTTGGCTGGTCGTCAGCTCGCAAAATATCTCAGCATCACACATTATCTTTGGTTATTTCTTGAGTAGACTCCAAATTTATGTTTGTAGCTGACTGCTTGGAGTTCTTCCCAAGTTCTCAGTTTTATCCAATCTCGTTGGCAGTTTACTACATATCCAGTCTACTTCTTTAGGTTTATGGGTCACAGCCCACGATAAACAGCCTATTGCAATTTGCTAAGCCCACTTGAACCCAAAAGGATAAGGCGTTGTTTGGATGGCGTCACAAAACCCAGAATCACAATGATTAGACTTAACTCGCAAAAAAAATTACACCCTAAAAGCAGGTCATGGCTTCATTCATGATCCTTGCTCTTAGCCCTTGATACGGTTCTGTATCTTTCTATTTTTCATTTTGTTATTTTTTCCCTTTCAATATTTTCAGATATCTATGTATTTTTCATAAGCTTAGATTTCATAGCTTCTGCAATCAGCATTTCTTGGCCTCATTAAAATCAAATGAAAAAAAAAAGGAATGGACCTGCCACTAGGGTTTCCTCCAAATTGTTAAAAAAAATCTATATAGGATCAACTTAGTTTCGACTTAGATTTGTTCATACGATAAAACAAATATATATATATATATATATTTGATTGTGGCTTGCATTTTTGATCTGTAGAGTTTTTTGATAATTTTTTCCGAATTTGTTGTGGGTTGATTTTGTGGGAAATGGACAAGAAAAAGGTGGCAGTACCATTAGTTTGCCACGGGCACTCACGGCCCGTGGTCGATTTGTTTTACAGTCCAATCACTCCAGATGGGTTCTTTCTCATCAGTGCCAGTAAGGGTATGGTGTCGTTGACAAATTTGTCATCATTTGCTTAAGTTTCCTGCATATGTTCGTTGACTGTCGATGTTATTATTCGATAACCTGAATGTTGAATGACTACTGTTTGAATTTGATGTCATGATTTCAGCTGGGTTTTCTTCTTTTCTTGATACTTTCTTGAACTGGTGATCTTATTACTTTTAGTCATTAATTATTTATATTTATTTCGATTCTTTAGTAAATTGTCGTTTGGTTATCATTTTGCTATTTGAATTTGGGTTTAGTGACTAATCATTGATTAATATTGAACTGTGTTCGTTGTTAGTTGTCATTGATAGTCGATCATCGAAAATGACTGTAAGCCTCGGTCATTGACTGGGAACTTGGATTTATTTACATATTGGTGAATTTATTTTATTCTTTTCCTTATTATTTTTTAACAGTATCATCTGTAATTGTAAGTTTGGATCTTGTCTCATAATTTTATACTTTGTTTTCTCTGAACGTTCATGGTATATCAGTTATTACTGGCTATGTGTTGGTTTAGCAATGTGATGTTAATTGAGTTTATTCATCAGAAATAGTGTTACATATCTAATGGTTATGAATGAATTCTGCAGTGTTAAAACTCTGTTTGATTTTATGATGTTATATAAAATGTAGATTCTAGTCCAATGTTGAGGAATGGGGAGACGGGGGATTGGATTGGCACCTTTGAAGGCCATAAAGGTGCAGTGTGGAGTTGTTGTCTCGATGCTAATGCTTTATATGCTGCATCTGGCTCTGCAGATTTTACTGCGTAAGTAGTTGATCTTTATCTTGTTAAAATCTCTTTGCTTTGAAGAATTCTTTAATTGTAGTTGTTATTTAACTTCCAATAGAAAAATGATTGTTTAGGCTGCTTAACATTAGTATATACTAAGGTTGTGAATTTTCACCATCAGCTGATGCTATGAAATAGCTTGTTGTAAAATTTAATTCTAAGCCAATTGAAAATACTCAATTTTTAGACAATTCAGCAGATGTTATTTATAAATGCTGTATATTGCAACACTCCATCTTTCTCAGGAAATTATGGGATGCATTGACTGGGGATGTAAAGCATTCTTTTGACCACAAGCATATTGTTCGAGCATGTGCTTTTTCGGAGGTAGATTTTATTCTTCCCCCCTCTGTCTTGAGAATTCTTTTTTTTATTTGCTTTATTTTCTGGACCTCTACTTCCTCAATTTTCACTTTATACCACGTTGACTTCCCTTTCATCAGACCAAGGGGAATCTCCATACCATAGGAACTAGGTCTTGAGATGCTCTACCCTCGCATATTTAAGATGGATAAAGATTTATATATTTTTATACAAAAAGAAAAATCATTTCTTTTTGGATTTGTGAGATGATGTTCCAAATAATAATTGATTTAGCCTTTTGCATGCAATAAGCTAGTTCTTTTCACAGGACACACACCTTCTACTCACCGGGGGAATAGAGAAAATTCTTCGTATATTTGATCTGAATCGCCCAGATGCACCTCCAAGAGAAGTTGACAATTCTCCTGGTTCAGTTAGAACTGTCGCATGGCTTCACAGTGATCAGACAATATTAAGTACCTGTACTGACATTGGTGGAGTAAGGTATGAAGAATAATTAAATCACTGAGACTGACCCAACAACATTTTATTACTTTGATTGGTTGAATTGGACTTTGTTGGTTTTGTCCGAGATATTTAATACTTGTATAAAAAATCTATATAAATGAGTTGGTATTGAGCCACTTGACATATGAGGTGAAATTTCTGGTATTCTACGAAATTAATTGAATATGCTTCTTATTTGTGAAATTTCTAAACTGTTTCCATTGTGACACTCTATCCAGAGCCATAACCTCTGTTAAATACTAGGCAGAATCTAAGATAACAAAAGTTGAGGAAGAAAAAAAAGGTAGAATCTGACTTCCACTAATATCCTAACAGTTCAGTAATTTGCTGTGACTTCAATGCATATATGCTTTCTGTATGGTAATCATAATATACCAAGCAAACAATGCCAATCAAAATTCTCTCTCCATTATCAGGCTCTCTCTATATTTCAAATGTGTAAGAACTAAGAAACGTGGGCCAGAAAAGTTACAATAGGATTATCCAGGTGTCCAACCAAATGAATGTGCACATTGGTGTGCTCATTGCCGGATGGAACTTCAGCCTGGTACTTAGGCACCATCTGTTAATGTTTTGGCACTAGATTATAAATTACGCAACGGCATGTGGTACATCTGAGATGCATGTTTTTAGTTTGGAATATTTTGTACCAATTCTTTCTGACCTGTTTCATGGTTGATTGTTTTTTTTTTTTCTTTTTTTGGCTGTTAGGTTGAGATTAATTAGTTGTTTCGTCATGCTTGTGAAGTATGCTAGTATTACAAATGCTTGAATGTTCAGTATGGTCTTCTTTGTTAGTCCTTGCTTTTTTGGCATCATCATAGGTTATGGGATACAAGAAGTGGCAAAATTGTCCAAACCCTTGGGACCCAGTCACCTGTAACGAGTGCTGAAGTTAGTCGGGATGGTCGTTATATAACCACTGCCGATGGTTCTAGTGTTAAGTTTTGGGATGCAAATCAGTAAGTTCCAAAATGATTAGTTTTGTTATTCTTGATAATTTAGCAGGCATGGTTGATATGGTTCTTTCCTGTCTATTCTTCAGTTTTGGATTGGTGAAGAGTTACAACATGCCATGCAATGTAGAATCAGCTTCATTGGAACCAAAACTTGGCAATAAATTCGTTGCTGGAGGAGAAGATATGTGGGTCCATTTATTTGACTTCCATACTGGAGAACAGATCGGTAGGTTCTTCTCAATGGGGCTATTTGTGTTTCTTATACCTCAATCAACGAAGTGCCTTTCTATCATAGTATCATTTTCTGGAGCTATTTCATACTAAGTAGTAAGGATAGGCTCTTTTTTTTTTGTTTCTCCTGCATGCGACCGGACATTAAACAGGTTCCTATACACTGTCTCCCAAAATAAAAAACCTCATCTGGAATGCAGAGACATGCTTGAGTTTTTCATCTATGCACCGTAGAGGGCAGAATGTCAACGTGTGTCATGCTTGTAAATTGTTAGGGTTTTAACTTATATCTGCTTCTGGAATGTGTATGCAGGATGCAACAAAGGTCACCATGGTCCTGTCCACTGTGTTCGATTTTCACCTGGGGGAGAATCCTATGCTTCAGGATCAGAAGATGGCACCATTAGAATATGGCAGACAAGCCCTTCAAGTCAGGAAGAAAACAATTTGCAGACTGGAAATGCTGGGAAAGTAAAGGTTACAGCTGACGAAGTTACCCATAAGATTGAGGGCTTTCATGTAAACCAAGAAGGGAAGGCTGAAGAGAAACAGAAGGTTGCAAATACGTAATCAGTCCTTCCAACTGTCCTTCCAAGTTTGTTGTTTGAAATGTTTGATATGCTTTGCACTCTGCTCTGTTTAACGAGTTGTGGGGAAGAGGATTTACTTATATTTTTGTTTTTTTTTACTACTTTTTTTGTGATTGTCCAGCGGAAATTTAATGGATTCTTCCTCTTTTAAATTTGGTTGCAGTTATATGAAAGGACATTCTGCCTAAACCTTCTTGTTTTTCCTCATCAAAATCAGCTGGTTCATGTTTTATTATTGTATGTATCCCGAGAAAGATACAGTGTGTATTGGATTATTCAGAGTTTCACTCTTCAGCCAGCCTCTGATTATTTTACAGTGAACAAGTTGCAAACCATAAGAAATTGGGATTCTCTTTACACGCAGAATTGAAAAGCAAAACTAGAATTCAAATTTTAATTCAGCTAAAAGAAAAGAAAAGAAAAGAAAAGTTCTAACTTAATTCAGATGGAAAGAACGTAGGGCCGGGTTTCAATTTGGAGATGGCTTGGGCGGTGGTCCGGCCCAATAAAAGGCGGTAAATTTAACAAATAGCAAGGGTAATTTCGTCAAGATGCAACACAAATTGCGTCTCAAGTCAAGATCTAGTTTCTTCACAGGTTCCAAGCCGGTCAGTTAGTCGCAGCTCTCTCGCTAAAATCTCGGAGCGCGTACCCGCTTCTTCTTCAGTTTCTCCGATATTTTGAGTTCAGATTAAAACAAGAAATAAATTATTGGTAAACCATAAATATTAGGCGGGAAAATGTCGGGAAAAGGAGCGAAAGGCTTGATAACAGGCAAAACCACCCTTAACAGTAAGGATAAGGACAAGAAGAAGCCCATTTCTCGTTCCTCTCGCGCTGGTCTCCAGGTCTCTCTATTTCTGTGTCTCCATCTCTTGAGTTAGAATTTTTGTATTGCAAATGCTTATATTCAATGAAATTTGCGTCAATAATTTTAAATTTTGTAGATAATTTTTATATGACTTTTGAGTTAATTTTTATGGGAATTTGGGCCGGTGAAGTTGGACTTCCTGAATTCGAATTCACTAGCAGCTGGAAATCACTGTGTAAATTGTGTAAATAATTTATCGTGCAAATATGTGTCTGTAAGTGGACGATAGATTTGAGGAATCAAGATTAATGGGAATGATTTGCACGTGTTATGTTAGAGGTGACTGTTGGTGTTTAAATTTTGTAAGGTCAAGTGTCATTGGTGAAAGATGGTCTAACATGGCTCTTGATAGGAAGTGTGTTTCTTTGAACTCTATTTAGCTTCGGAGACAAAAGAAAATATTTAAGACTTGATGTTTTATGTATAGAAAGCCCAACATTTATCAACAATATAGCTTTAGGGTGTAGTTGATGTGAAGAGCAGAGGAAAGTGCTTGAATTAGTTGCAAGGAAGACTTTGGAATTTTTCGAGAACTAAGATCACAGTGACTGCACATCTGAGTTTGGTTTAGTGTAAGTTTCAGTTCAAAACTTTGATAAAATAGGCAATGGTGAGGGATTTTGGACGGGTACTTCATCTAGAGAAATTCATTTCTCACTCTCTCTCTTATCTGATTAATATGAAATAAACTTTTTATGGAAAAATAATAGGCAATGTGGAATTTATTTAGGCATTCCTGATCATGCACTTTTTCGCAAGGGATACAAGAAAATGTATATTTTTTGTTGCAGTGAAGGATTGGATAATTGTTTTTGATGCGGATGCTTTTATGGTGTTTAAGTTCATTCTTGGAAAGATCAATGAAAGCTGGGGTGATACTCTAGTAACATGTTAGGAAAAATACTCTATTTTTGTCAGGAGGAATACACTCAGTCTCAGATGTTATCTGAAAATCTTTATGAAGAAATTTTGGAGATATGGAGTGGTAAAATTTACAATTAACACAATGATGAAGATAAGTGGCTGCCAATTTTGAAAGTCTAATAATAACTTAAAGGAAAGCTGTTTGTCCTGGGCACAAACATTGATTTGATATAATTTTAGGATGTTGGGCTTACTATTTTGTCGTATAAGATCCCAGGTAGGCCCAACTTCATCCAAGTTATACTAAATCAAAGTTTGGGCCTTGGACTCCCTTCTTTTACATCTTTGATAGACCTTCAAAGTATCTGCTATTTATCTTTTGTTAGATTACATTCGGGCTTTTCTTTGTTGAGGTCTTGCCAATAGACACTTTCTTTAAAGGAGTTGTGGTTATTTTCAGAATTCGCTGGGATCAGATTACACCACTTATATGATTTAGAATGATGATGAACTGAGTAGGAGATCTGGACCAAAAGTCTGGGCATCTTGGTTATTAATTTTTGATAATTGGCCAAGTGTAATAACTTCCTGTGTAATTGAAGTTTCTTCTCAGCTGGCACTTTGATTACTTGTACATATCTAATATCTTGAACAAGTGTCACTTCATAGTTTTATTATAGATGCCTTGGTTTGGTCTATTGTAATAGTTTAATGCGTTTAGAATAAACAAAATACTCTGAATGCACCTGATACCAGAATGAGCTTGCTTCATATTTTCTGATTAGCCAGAAGCAATAGTCTTTTTGGCCCTTATGAGGTTCTAATCAGCAGGTTGTTGAGTCTGTTAAATGTTTTTCTTGTTTTGAGATCATTCTGTGAGCATACTACCCGTGGGGCATTTGTTAGGATTGAAATTAGATGCAGTAATGGTTCTACATTAGTCGCCTAATTCATGTTGAATCACAAGGGAGTGTTGTGTTCTAATCTGTTCTCAAACAGACAGAACAGCAGTGTTTCAAGAATTACTGTCAATTGTTTCTCATTGCAAGTTATTATGTTTTTCCGTGCAGTTCCCAGTGGGAAGGGTCCATCGTCTACTGAAGCAAAGAGTTGCTGCAAACGGAAGGGTTGGAGCAACAGCCGCTGTTTATACAGCAGCCATCTTGGAGTACCTGACTGCTGAAGTCTTGGAGTTGGCTGGAAATGCTAGCAAGGATTTGAAGGTCAAACGTATTACGCCCAGACATCTGCAGCTTGCCATCCGGGGAGATGAAGAACTCGACACCCTGATCAAAGGAACCATAGCTGGCGGTGGTGTTATCCCGCACATTCACAAGTCCCTTATCAACAAATCCTCTAAAGAGTAGTTCGGAAAACACTTTCATCTCGGATTTGTTAGTGTTTGTACTTTAGCTCTAAAATATTTGAACGAGAACGGTAGCCAAGATTCAATGCGAGTGATCTGCGTTATTCATTTGACAACAAAATGGTCATGCTTATTTTCCATTTTGGTAGTGCAGTGTTAAAATTTGAAATAATCTTCTTTATCTCCGTTCATTTATCTTTTGTGTTGAAAATTTGGTGCGAACATCTCATGGGTAAACCAGACCACTGCTCTTTACTGCCTTTGTAGGAGACCCACAGTAAACCTGAAATCACAGGTTTACTGCTATTTACCGCATTTTAAATCAGCGAATGTGATCTCTTTGCAATCCCTATAATAATAATAGCATCGGTCACTCAAAAATGATACCCACCAATGGTATCTAAGCTCTAACTAAAGTTCATATACAAATAGAACCCTAAGAAGTAGAGAGAGATATAGAACAGAATGTTATTGATGAATGGATCCACACAAATACAAAGATATTAAAATGTCAATTGTAATGTGCTGTTATCTACACTTTTTCTGCATGGGCGTTACACTCTTCTGTTAATGAGCAAAAACCTGACAGTCCTCCCTGCAAGAAATCCTGGAAAACTAAGTTTGGACTCCAGCAAAAAGGCAAAGACAAAATTGAACATAACAGTTTATGTGTGCTTACGAGCGTGTAGTTAATGCTTCCAAAAGTAATTTCTACCATTTTTTATGACTCCAAATGTCAATTCTCATCAATGAGATTCATCTTCAGCTGGCTCCTTAAGTCCTGTCTATCTTTTTCTTGTTTCTAGACAACAAAATGGAAGATTAAAAGCTAAGCACCTCTAGGTAAACCCAGCAGCAGTGAAATGCAAAAGAACATACAGTAGGAAAAGGATTATCATACATAGATGATCAAAACTCAGGGGGGCTAGAAGTAAGATTCAAATCTGAGACTAACCCTGATCCACCAAATCTGTAAAAATTGAACTAAGACCTAAGGAATAGAGCCAAATATCCTGTTACTAGAAAGACAATTGCTATTCAATCCATATATTCACATTTTAGTGCATATGATGGTCGTCAGGAAAACAGGAGTTGACAGTGATAACAATGACTGCATTGTACAAAAATGCCAAGGCTTAGTTTGGTATTGAGATGTGGATTTTATGCCAAAATTGCTATAGAATGAAAAAACCAGAGGTTAAATAAAAATGAAAACAAGGATAGGTCTCACAAAAACTTGGTGTTACCAAATACTTTTTCAGCCATGCTTTCAAAGCATAGTACAAGCAATCACTATCCCAAACGAAATATATAGGAGCCACTTACAGGCATGTACAAGTCATCTGAACCAACTACTTCAGTTTATCAACATTCAAACTTGAGATCAACCACAGCCTATTCATAGCCCAATATGACAAGCTAAAGAAAAAATGTGCGACGCCAAACATCTAATCAATTGGACGTCAACCACTAAACAAACAATAAAGTTATATTTGGTTTGCATGGTGGGCTTGGGAAGGAACAATCCAATGGTGAGTGTACAATGAATGGCAGAAGTACAAAAAATTGGCTCTATTTGTGGGGTAATTTGATCCGACTTTGTGTGTATGTGAATCTGTCCGAGAGTGTATATGCACATGTTTCTTAAATGCATAACCACAGGAACAAATTAAAGGAGATGGAATTTAAGAGATTCAAAATAATACCTTATACAGTGCCTTCCACCATTCATCTGACTGCTTCTGTAGCACACACCATTGGATGGCCAAATCATACTCGATAGTATTTGGCTGGGAACAGTGTGCTGTTGACACTGCATTTTTCTGAAAAATATAAGGGAAAAATGACGCAAATACAAAACATTTTTAAACTATAGAATAACACATGTATGAAATCCTTAAGCAAATTAATGTGGCATCATTATATCATTACCATGTGACCCACATTAGTTATTCTATTGACTATAACAATTACAGGATATAAACTGATGTGAGAATAAATAATGTGAACAATGTGAAAATCATACAGTAGTCATGTTTGTTTGTATCTTCGTAGTTTGTACATAAGAGTTTGCATCCCTAACATTATTCTTTGTATTTTCATGCACATTATTCATTTTTATTAATTCTATCAATTTTTATATCATCATTCATTCAATACTTTTATGTCATGTCAATTTATGTACCATAATTTGCATAATTTATATACCATAGTTTATACAAGATGTTTGAACGTGCAGTATTGCTCTCAAAATTAAGGACAAAACACTAGAACAAATACATGATTTCTCAAGAGCAGATGTAAAATGACAAGCAAGTTGGGTCACCATATTTACATTTTGCTTTGGCCTAATTTTGTCAATAATCAGATGCCCAGTAAATCTGGTGAATTTGCCAGGCTCACCAAAAGTTGCTCTGCTACCAACAATAGGCCTGCAAAGATATCATATCCAGAATGTTACATAAAATTAAGAAGTTAGAATTTGGCACACCTCACACCACAAATTGGTTTATTCAAGGCAACATTTTAACATAAGATAGAACAAACTTCAATACACTCAACCTTTATTTATTTTCAACTAGAGATGACAATATGCATCAATGCATACTTAATCTGACCCAGACCAAGAGGGTGATTTACATTGAATGAAAATTGAGGACCCGGCAAGAGTGATTTAATATTCCTTTTATATGGTGAAGTATACAACTTAATTCGTTTTCGTGTTCCTTCCCTTTTCACTCTATGCAGCCTCTGCCTCTATTTTTTCTCAGTAAAATTTTTGCCTGTGGTGCTCCAATCAGAGTGTCTCACATCCACTCCACAATTTACCAAAAACTGTAAACTAAATTAATTAGTAAACTAAGATCCTATTTGTTCTTTTTTTTCGGCTTTAGGTAAAATGTTTGAATTAACTCATTGGTTATCTTCTCAAAATTATTCTCAGCCAGTTAATCTATTTACATTCCCACCCATGTAACATCTATCAATTTTCTAGAAAACTTTCCAAATATGTACTTATTTATTTGGCAACTCACTTTACTTCAATTTTGCTAAGATTCAAGATTTTTCAATCATTTACATGTATTGTTCTATCAAAGGTTTGTTTACAAATTTAAATAAGAAATGTACATATTTTATACAATATTGCAAACTATAACAAATTTCACACCATCATTGTTTTTGTTAGCATGTGTAAGTAAACTTTATTTTATTTATATATCTTTCAAGTAGTTTAATGTTTATTTAACAATTAAAATTTATAAGAGCACAAACATAAAACATTGTTTTCTGACATTCAAGCTTAATCAGATTTAAGAATAAACTAAGAAAAAAAAAGTAATTATATGCTTGCCTTTTCTGTCGTCATGAGGTTTTTCTTTTGTTAAGTGATACAATTCTTTGTAACCAAGATCGTAATTCTTCTCAATCACAAAGTCTGGATAAGTTTACAAGCTACCTTAATTGAAGACAAGGTGAGGATTCTTCAAGAGGCATAATATGAGTTGGGAAAGACAACGTTATGATTTCTCAACCCATACTTGCTTTCCAACCATCCAATTTTCAACTATATAATTAGCTTCTTAGGTGAAATTTATAACTATATAAACCTTTTGTAAAAAGACAGCTAGAACCTTTCGATTTAGCTGTTTTAAGATAGAAACAAAATAAAAAGTGGCCATCATTCAAAGCCAATCAATTCATCAAATAATCCACATGTCAAACAAATCCAGTGAGCAATTTTCTACTCTATTTATCCTATGCATACCATGTTACTTGTGTACCATCCTATTTCAATAGGACCTCAGTGCACTAACAATATATGATATATTTTTGTTTTAGCCAAAATAAAAGAAAGTTATAAAAACTATATTTGACAATTTTAAGAGATTTTTCATTCAAACACTCAAAAGATTTCTATTTCCCTAGGCCATTACGTAAATAAAGTTGATCAACCTTTGCCTTCTGCCAAAGTGATATAAAGATTCCACCCCCCTCAACACCCAATGCATTGCCCCAACCTCAGAACTTATGTACCATTTGGCTGCAGAGGCCAGCAGGTGGTCAACCTGTTACATTTATCTATTCTATACTCTGAACGTGATTTATGTTCAACTTGTGACTTGATTAATATTAACTATATAATCACTATAATTAAGTTATAAAAAAATCATTAGAAATTCTAAACTATAGTTGTCCTCTTAATTTAATAGCCAGAAATTGGTTAATCATCCGCGTATGAAAGTATTGAGCACACAAAACAAAACAAGTTATACAAGGTACCTCCCATCAGCTAGCATTAGGCATCTCCTTCTTAAGCTAGATATTGCTAAATCAGCTGCATCTTTGGACTTGAATATAACCAGAGCCTTACCTGTTTTCAGATGCAATGACCAGTCTTCATGAATGGGTACGTTTGAACTTTCCGAGCACATGAATTCAAACATCAATCATCAAATATGCACTTGATTATTAGATGAATGACCATGTAGAGAATAGAGCCACAAAAGATGATATACCACTGTGGGGGCTGGAAAAGGCATCACATTGTAGCATCTTTGCCTCAACCCTTTCATGAAATGCATGCCAAACCAGATCCTGTGCAGGGGTACAAGGGAAAAAATGGAATATGCATCAGAGAGAGCAATTGGGATTCTGCCAGATTATTTTTACAGTTAAACCCAACTTAGCAACTCAATTCAGATATTGTTGTCATTACACAGTATATGACTGGGAATTTTGACATGTTTGATGTAATTTCAACTATTGTAATTGTGTTAATCCAATGGTCTAAACATTTAGTAATAATTTGCACATAATTGTAAGAGTACATGGTTACTTTGAGGCCACAGCCCGTTCCATGATATGGCTTTACAGATTTAAATGCAAAGAATAATAATTATTACATCCTACTACAAACTTTATTTCAAAATATTAATTTTCTTAGTCATGAAACCTACTGCAAAAAGTCACCACAGAACATAAGACAAGATATCATTAACTTGTACAAACCCTAAATGCAAGTTCCTTCAAACAGGAGTTATTAAAATGGAGATATAGAAAATACCTCTACTTCAGGTGAGGTATAGGATGGATCCAGGTTTTCAAGTGATACAAGTTTGCCAAATTCATGAGCTCTCCGCAGCTTTTCTGCCAAAGGCTGATGAAGAAATGATGACAATAAATACAAGAGATATTAATCAACAGAAGATATTAGAATCAAATCAAATTCTGAATTTGATCATTTTTTTTAAAGTTGGCATACCGGCTTTAAGCTATTAGATTCAAAGTCACCTAAGTTATCATCAGACCTCATAGAAGACAATGAAAACACTTGAACAAGGAAATTAAGCAATTCTAGCAACAAAGAGATTTGAATGAGATTTTATTCAGAAGCAAACACATACAAATCAACAGATTATGATGGGTTAAATAAAGGAGAAGAAGTGAAGCAGAGAGAATTAGGGCTATATTTTTTATACTTGCAATGGTTGGATCTCAATTCACCCCAATGCCAAACTAACTAACACCCACTCATAGGAGAAGCAAAGGTATCTCGAATTGAAAAGTCAATTTGCCAACAGGTAGTGCTGTTGAGCGTCCAGGGTAAAAATGAGGTACCATTCTGGAAGCAAATCTCAAGAAGTCAAGGAATTATGAAACAGTGGAATTTTTCTGATTTGTTGCAGCATTCTCAATCTGAACCAAGGTACATCAGAAAATTTTCTTTGTAGCTGTAGAATATTCAGAGCATGCCAGCTGATTTCTTGTCATTTTATGTCAAGCAAACAATCCCCATAAAAAATCTTTTGGCATTGTGAATAATAAATCAAAACAATGAAAGTAGCAAATGTTGGGTATCTCCTTGCAATCACTACTTCTATAAAACTTCACTATAATTTATGACAATATTTTTCAAAGTCTATCTTAGTCCAGTGCATCTTTTAATTCTCTGACCAAGAACATATCCTGTTCCCAACAAAGCACATCCCTGGCAACCTTCACTCTAATATACTCAATAGTATGTTCTTCGACTAACAGTGTAACATAATTTTGTGTTTCTTGAACCATTTTATCCTTTTCAAGCAAGGTGAGATTGAGGATGCCACACAATTTGATATGGGTAGCTGAAGAGAGAATTGCTAGAGACCGTATAAGAACATTTTCTTTCAAATAATAAAATTAACAATATACTATATGCAATGATGACAGAAGACACAGTATCTATGAAATCTATCCAAAGAGCAATAATGTATACTGTATCATAAGGTTAGATGCTTAGACCAGAATGGATGACTTACCAACTTGGAATCAGAACTTCCTGTGTTATAAACCATTCTATTTAATCACTCTTTTAATGTGAGTATTTGATTTTGCTTTTGTCCTATTCTTCAGTTTCTCAGACTCTTACTTACGTTTCTAAGCATAAGGAACTTGAGGCACTGAATCCTATGACAAAATGATCTTCTCAAGGAAAGCAGTCCATTGTTGATTTGAGAGAACAATGTAGAACAATAATAGTAATATGTAGGAATGAAAACTCACTAGCTCCTTGAACCAACTGCTTCTATCCTGCAAGCCCAGAACAAAAGATATTGGAACAGTTACCAAAGTCATGAATGAAATGTTGAATCCAAATTGTATATTTTCTACATACGAGTGGTTACAAGACTAAAAACAAAGAAAATCCACTTTTCATCTATCAAAAGAGTAATTAAAAGTTTAGAACACTTAGAAAATGAAAAATAAGATATCACATTAAAGTCACTTAAAAAAGAGAGATTATTTACAAATTTTAAGTCAGCTGAAAGCAGATGACCTAACAAATGATTCAACATACATTCAACTTATAAAAGCTTACAGAATATGGTCTTCTTGCTGCCTCCAGATTTAGGCTGTCAGTTTTGGTGGCTATATTCTGGACAAATTTGTCAAATTTCTCACTTGCATTGTTGTCCTGAAGAACCTTTCTCTTCTTGAAAGGGACATGTAATGCACTTGGAGGAGCGATATTCTCAAAATATCTCACTTCGCCTCTATTTTCAGCTTCGCTGCAGTTATCAGGCCCAGTATCACTAGGAAAATGCCCTGGCTTATTCACATTAAATGCAACTTTTCTTAATTCTGAAATTCCACAAACAAGCTAAATTCATCTAATCAGTTAATTAAATTTGGAAGTGATCTATGTAATGAAGGTAATCTCAGAAATCACCTTTTGCCACTATGCTTTCTCTGATGCCAGAAGTGCCAACTTTAACAGCACCACCAACTGCTTTGTCCAACCCTAAGCTGGAAGAACCAAATTTTCCAGTTCTATCTCCCACAGTTGAATTAGAATTATTAAAAAATGCTTTATCCTTTTTTCTGTTGGAAAAGTGCAGCACTGCATGCATTCAAATTAGTAAAACACATTAGTGTATCATAACTATTTTCCATTCAGCAGTTAAGGGCAGTTTACTGAACAGGAATCACTGAAGGTGGGGAAATTTAGTAGATTATATTTCATGACTTTTAATAAATACAGAATCAACTAAAAAATGATCCTTTTAGTCTACATTTTCTTTTTAAAAATCTCTTTCCTGCTGTATACTTGGAATCAGAACTTTTAGGTGCCGATGCAGTATTATAACTTGGAAAATGCCCTTGCTTATACACATTTACTGCATTTTTTCTAGATTCTGAGCATTTTGAAAACAGAGTAATAAAATTTGACAAATAAATTTAAATGAATACTTGCATAGAAGGTATTTTCAAAAATCATCTTTTGGCACTGGGCTCACTCTAGCTCCTTTGTCCAATCCTAAAGTGCCTGATGAACTTGGTTTTCCATTCCACACCCTCATATATGTTTTAGGTATAGGAAGATTAGCAAGTGCTTTATCCTTTTTCTGAGTGAAACAAGGCTCCACTGAACTCATTTAAATTAGAGAACAGTATAAAATCAATGTTCATATCCATTTCAAATACAACTGATAAGGAAACTTTACCAAGCAAGAAATACTGGATGTAAAGAACAGAACAACCCTCTATTAGTCTTAGTGATTTATATGAATCAATTAGTTTGCCAACCTTTTGCTTCGCCAGTTTTTTCACCAAAACTCTTTTCTATTTTTGACTTTGCAACAGACCTCAATGCAGCATTACCACTTGGAAGATACCCATGCTTATCCACATTAGCTGCTGCTCTTTTTGATTCTGAAATGGTTAAAACAAAGCCAATTGTATCAATGATGCTTGGAGATAATACGCATTAAGAAGGTATTCTCAGAAATCACCTTTCACCCCTGGGCTCAAACGTATGCCAGAATTGCCACCTTTGACAGCATTGCCAGCTGCTATGTCCAATCGTAGTGTTGAAGATGAACTTGATTCTCCAGTACACTCTCTGTCATTTTTTTTGACATTTAGATTATTCACAAGTGCTTGATCATTCTTTCTGTTGAAAAACTTCTCCACTGCTCGCATTCAAATAGTCAAAAGCATAAGTAATGTTACTCCATTTTGTATCCAGCCAATGAGGAAAGTACACAAATCATGAAATGCTGGAGGTAAAGAAATTTGCTAGATAATCCTCTCTGAATTTAAAATATAGGAATTCTAACCTTTTACTCCAGCTATTTCTTTGGGAAAACTCTCTTCTATTTTAAGCTTTCCAACATCAAAAGTCCGATGGAAGATGTAATTAGCCTGGTTTAATTCTTCTTCAGATACTTGAGGATTTCTCCGGTCATTTGATGTACAGAGGACGTTGCACTTCTGCCTGATTGATTCCTGTAAAAGGAAACATGAAAATGCAAAGTAAAATTGAAAACCACTAAGTTAGTGAAAACTACCTGGTTAAACAGTCAATACAGGACAAAAGTTAAGCAATTCAAAAAAAGTACGATATGTAAGACAATAAGGGGCAGGCTCATTTTTGTCAACAAGATCCAGAGAGTACGACAATGAACATTTCACTATTCTATCAAAAGTATATCTACACTAAGCACGTCAAATATCATCTCTTCTTGCTAAATAAATATAAACCATGGTACCCTTTTTCCCCCACCTCAATCTTAACCTTCTTACCACCTTTTTAAGTCCTTCAGAACGCTAGCTGGCAGAATGTAAATACAAATAATTATTACTCCATATTTCATCTATTACTTGTAAGATTATGTCTCTGATGTACAAACATGGCTACTACGTATCATCTTTAGAAATGAATGTATGTGTATTTGAATGAAAAACATATTACATGTATATAACTAATGTATCTAGAGATTAGTTAGCTTGCAGCTATAACCACAAAATAGTTTTTCAAGCCATTTTGCTCTAGTCCAAGAACTTTCATTTCTGAAATTCCTATCTGCAATAAATAAGTTAACAAGAAAATATTCTAATTAAAAACTTAAAAAGATTAAAACCTTTCTCCACATCAATCAGTGAACAACACAAACTAGAAACTATTAGAGAATCTGATTACCAGAGGATTGATGTTGAAAAGGCCAACACCCTCACCAGAACCTAAAAATAACTCATTCACGGCGGGCTTATAATCATTCAAAAAATTTTGTATCTCAATTGGGCGAAAAAACCACAAAATCTTCACTTTCTTTGCTCGGCTTGGTGTCTCATAGATTTTCGCAAGCTTACCAATATAAGTCTCAAGTTCACCTTGCCGGTAAAAAACTACAGAATCATACAGAAAATATTCCACACCCTCGTATATGAAGGACTCATAGAAGTGCACGTTGTTATTCTTGCCACCAACTACTTTCTTTATACCCCATCTGAAATTAAGATTCTCTCCTTCTTTTGGCCCTTCAGAATCTGACATTGTGCACCTGTATTAAACTAGCAAACTTTAGCCTGGCATAGTAGCATTCTTCAAGAACCTATCAGAAACAAGGATACCAAGCTGATAAAAGAATAGCCAATACAATAAAACAAATCCCAATGCCTTGAGACAGAACACCACATGCTACAATATGAACTTCACACATGAACATAACTAATATGCGAATGTTGTACTACCAACCTTAACCAGTTAGTTGAGTTCAAGACAGTCATTGCATCAGCATATAGACAAGAGAGCACAAATTATCAACACAAAGGTCACAAATTATCAACACAAAGGTCACAAATTATCAACACAAAGGTTGAGGCAAGTCGAATGAAATGGAACAATTAAAGTACATGATGAATCAAACAAAGCTATGGAACAACTAGCAGACAAACGAATAGCATGGCAGCATTTAACCTTTATTATACAAAGAACAACACGGGGTATATGTGTGACCTATTACTGGGAATCATATCCAAGATAAGATAAAAGATAAAAGAACATCGATTGTGAAACCAATTGCAATAAACCAAACCCGTGTTACCGTTAATCAGTGTAGCCAAATATTTTCGACAAAATCTACATAAATTGCTAAATAAAAACCCCAAAACACCAAAAGAAGTATGCTATAGAACGTTAAAGGTTGCTGCAAGTAAAAACATTATTTCATGAAAATTAAACAACGAACCCATTCCTAAAAGTTTAGAGCTTTATACGATTGAAACAAAAACAGAGCAAAAAACCCTTCAGCAATTTCGAGATAAAGGAAAAATACGTTTTAAGAAAATGTCGAAACTCAACTATTTTGCATTAATCATTCTCGAACATAAACAATGCAGTAAATGAAAAACCGAAGTAAAAAGCACAAAACAGAACAAAACAAAAGGAGAAGAAACGAAGAAGAAATTACTATAAATGGAAATAGAAACAGAGTTCTAAGCAAGGCAGAGAGTTGAAAGAAAACGACCTACTTCACAAGGAAATGAGAAACATTATACGAACAGGGGACAACACCGAAAACAACCCAGCAGGAAAACGAGAATGTTTTCTCTGTTTCTGTTTCTCTTGGTTTTTCTTCTGTTTCAGAGAGAGAAACTTGCAGTGTTAACGTGCGCCAGTTCGAAGAAAAGACTGGGGCCGTCAAAAAGAACTGAAACCGACGAAACAAGACAATGGCTGCAGCTAAAATGCGCAGAGATGTACGGTTTGAGATGATCGGACACTGCCTTAAGGCTGATCTTGACAGACTGCAGGACTGTTGATTTGATTGCCGTTGACGGTCACGTACAGAGAGACGAGACGCAGGCGGTAGGCAATGTTCTTCTGCTTCGACGCGGTCTCATTGGCGCGTGCCAGTAACTTTCTTTTCCATCATGTTCATTCTGGCGCCAAAGCTCAAAAATCAGTTAATAAAACAATCACAATTTTATAAATCTTTTAATTAAAAATAAATTAAAAGATTTTATTTCAGAATTTTCTTACACTGAATTTTATTATTAAATTTTCAGATCATTCATTAATTTAAAGTAAAATTTTTGAAAAATTTAACTTAAAATAAAACACCATCAAAAAGTATTTTTATTATTTAAAATTAAAAAATAAAAACTATTTACAATCATATAAATTTTAGAGACACAATTTCTAGGTTACAATATAGATATTATTAATTATTAAATTCACTATCATATTTATCATAATTTAAATTATATATTTTTAATTTAAATTTTAAAAAATTAACTTATATAATAAATATCAAATCCACGTAATATATTATTTATATTTTACATGTATGATTCATGCAAGTGTGTGCATAGCACTAGATTGGATCGAGTGTGTGTTACGCGCCATGGGGTGTGACTGCGGGAGGTTCAACAACTGGAAGGCATGTTGAAAGTGCGTGCTTCTCTCCGGCGGTGGAGTCACGTGTTCACGTGACACACCCAGCACGGTAACAATTTCATGAAGGGAAATTCGTATGTATATGAATTTATACGAGTTTTATACGAGATGTCCTGTTAGATTAGGATAGGTAATAATATTAGTATAAATAATAGAATAAAATTATTTAATTAATAAAATTTTTTTATTAATAATAAATAAAAAAATTTAAAATAAATTTTATAAATTTATTTTATTATATTAATTAAAAATAAAAAATTATTTTTAATTTTTTATCTATTATTAATAAATATCTTTATTTTTTTTGTTAACTAAATAATTTTATTATATTACTGATATAATAAGACATTTTCACCTAGAACTCTCTCTACGGCTAAACATATAATTAAAAAAATAAATATATATTTATATTCTTATTTGTTGTATTGATGTTTTTATTTATTTTTACTTCATTAATTATATTAAACTAAATCAATTTATAAAATTATTTACATTACATCTTTGTTCCTTGCATTTAATTTTTAACTTTTACATTTATAGTTTTAAATTTTGTATTTATATTTTAAGTCTTTTATTGTATATTTTAAATTTTAAATTTTAAATTTTATTTTTAAATTATTTTTTGTTAATTATTTAAAATTTTATATTAATAATTTTAAGTTATCTTTAAATTTAATATAAAAGAATATAAGATATATTATATGTATATTAGCAATTTTAATGACTTATTATGTTTTTTTTTCTTAGAAATGTTTATAATGAGAATAGAATAAAAGAATATTTTGGTTTTAACTTTTGCAGTATCATTTTTTGGTATGGGCATTTGTTCAATTTAATGACAAGTTCTGCTCTTTTAACAGAAACGTGGTCATTCATTGACCCAAATAGTTATTGATAGTAATTGAAAGGATAATGATGAGTGAAGGTCTTAACATTGGCCATGGAATTGATTCATTTATTAGAGATGTCAACAATTGAATTTAATTACATTGACATCTAAAGAAAGCAAGTGATTTTTCAAATGCGACCCAAAAATTAAAAAGACAATTATGTTGTACAAAATAAGAAACTTGCCATGCTAGTTCATAAGCATAAGTTGCTTAATTCTCAAACCTCAACTTTGGATACCAAATATGAAGAATGCTGCTATGGAACCACTTGTATTAAAGTGATGGTGGGTGATGGGATTTGTCACTAATTTGGAAGCAAGTCAAAAGAGAAGAAAACAAGTAAATGCAGTTTAATGTCACTAGTTTTATGCAAGTTTAGGTAAAAATATGTTTTATGACATTTTTAAGACCTATTAATCAAAAAGATATATACTCTAATTTCTTCTTGTTTTAGCTGATTAAAATTTTAGTAAAATTCAATGCGATTAAAGATTATAAAAGTGTCATATGATAATGATTTAGTTCATACAATTTAGGTATATTTGTTTTGTATCGTGCTTAAAAGATTTGTTTGACAACATTTATGAGACTATTAAATTCGTGTCGTATTGTACCATGTCCGGCTCTTTCTATACAACTCTTCTCTATGTATTGTTAAATTTTTATAATTTGAATTTTAAAAATATATATATATTAATTAAGTATCCATGCTTTCCTACTGCTCACAATTAGTCAACTAAGTTTTCATGTGTAAACTGTGAGTTCAGTTGAAATCCACATGAGTTTATATGTCATGTTAGATTGTTATTTTTCGTGTCCGACTCATTCCGAATGGTGCTATCTCAAATCAACCCATTTGTCACCTCTAAACCTGATTTTTTTTCTTTTTTATATTTATTTATTTTGTGACTAGGAAGTTAAAATTTACAAATTTGTTAATATGAATACTAATACAAGGGAGAATATAAGTATAATGTAATTAATCGCGGTGATAAATGATTAAATGACACATTTAATGAAACTTCGAAGTAGAATCTCGTGTATGTATGAAATAATGATATTACAGCCAACTCTTAGTACTTCTGATGGAAGATAATGGCATCTGATTCTAAGAGATACACCAGCTAACTCTTGATCCTAATGGCGTGCCTTGGTTTATGGCTTTTCTGCTTGACATTTGCAGTCAATCGTGCCATGTTATCGGGCTGCCACCAACTCGACAAGAAAAATAAACCTCTCGGCTCAGTACTATCTATCTGTCTCTCTATATATATACATGCATAATTGGTACCAGGAACGAATAGCTTTTGCATCTTCTACTTTTCTAATTTCATTACATTTTCTCCCATCTGTTTCAGCGGCCCCGGCGCAGGCATCTTTATTGGCTGCAATAACAACAACGTTCTTCATGGCGTCTTTGCCCTCTATTACACCTAGTTCAATGAAAGTTAAGACAACGATGGGTTGGCAAGGAACGAATAAAAACTTGAATAGTAGCGGGAATAATAGTAAGCCTAAATTATTAAATAGTCCTGCTACTGGTTTTCAGCTTAAGAAAAACATCCAAAACCTTCCCACTTCTGCGATATTATCACCATGGCTACCAGAAATCCTGAAGAACAAGCGGCAGATAGCTTCTATATCAACGCCGTCCCTGAGGAAGTTTGAACTTATCGTCAATCAACTTGATACAGGAAGATTGTTGGAAAATGGGCTTCTTTTCCGGCAAAACTTTACAGTCAGGTCATTCGAGTAAGGAAGTGATGCCAAAATATCCTTGGGGTCCTTGATGAATTATTTAATGGTACTGATTTTGTCATTCTTTCTCCTTTAATCGTTATAAATTTGATGTATGTATTAATATGATCACTTGATTACTGCTACTGTAATTTGTACAGGAAACAATACTCAATTATCATAAGAGTGTGGGATTACATGCTGATGGTTTTGGCTCACCACCAAAGATGATTCCCACGAACCTGATATGGGTTATCTGTTGATCGTGTATTGAGGTGAATCACTATCCTTCATGGTAAACCAATAAACTACGTACTATTGTATTATATCAAAATAATCATTTATATAGGTAACAGCCCAGGTAGATCATTTCTTAATGATTCGGATCAACTTTGTGTAAAATAAGATTATGAGGGAGATTAAACAACCATATTGTTTTGTCTATGTGAAGGGCTGATGTGATCCAAGTAGACACATGGAAGTATAAGTCGGGAAAGAATGGCTTTGGCTGTGACTGGCATTTCCATGACTTCAGGACAGGCAAAACTCTATTACGAGCAACCAAATTGAAATAATATTTATCAATAGATTAATGATCAACCAAATTTGTAGGTTCCAGTTCCTTTCTCGATGTGTATACCACGTATATCTGATTTTGAAACATATATATTCACTCTCTGTTGTTTCTACTTTATGCAGTCCATGTGTGACGATGAACAAGGAAACGAGGAATTTCGCAAAGTTCAGTAAGGAAATTGCAGAGGAAATGAATCCTTATTTTAAGGACTGTGATCCTATCTTGCATAAAGATAGCAGAAAAATTGTACAACTTAGCATGGATAATGCAGATCATGTTCGCACAGGTCTAATCGTTAGTGTTTGGACCAAAAGTTCTTATTTTATTTAGATTCTCCGATCCATGACCATTCATTCTTACAAACTTCTAATACATGTCTCATTTTTGCCACCCAAAACTGCATCCTGGATGGACAGACATGGACATTAATTAGCATGTGAGTCATATAAAGCTCATTAAATACCTGCTCGAGGTAAATTTCTTACCATTCTTTGTGGGTTTCCTCTACTTGTTCGTTTGCTTAATTGCTAGTTAATGTTTTTCAGAGTGTTCCTAGCTCGATTGTACAGAGTCATGAGCTTTCTGCGATGAGTTTGGAATAACGAAATGAGTGAAATGGTGATAGTGAGCTGCAGTCTCTTTCTAAGGTTACTAGAAAAAACAAAAGTAATCAGTTGATGGATAACGAATGAATTAAGTTCGACCATTTGCTTCGGCTTGAATGTGGGCAGGAAATAGTAAGGGGAAGGACTACGTGGAAGCCGAAATATACAGACATCGCCGGAAACGAAGTTCAGACTTGAGCAAAATGCGTCGAGAAATATTGATGGGACACACCTGCAATAATTGAAAATAAAAGGACAAGTCTTTCTCCTGATTTGTGAAAATAAAAACATCGCTTAATATTTTGTTATTATTAATACATAATTAAATAACACTTATTAATTAATTATCATAGACTTTAACATACGATTTTTCTAATCATACATGATAGTTTTAACATTTGAATAAAATGACAGTGATATTAGGTCATTAAGATAGAATGACCTTTAACATAAATTAGTAATCTTTGAAAATAAATATCTAGTTGTTAATATTTCATTGCAACTGCTCAAATAGATCAGAGCAAATATAAAACAATGGAAGTTGTTGGATCATGATATTTTTTACTAGTCGAATCCACTCCATTTCAACACAGACAGCTCACAGAACTGATCTCTTCTCATCAAAAGTTGCTTTCAGCGTAAAAAAATAGAAGGGTCAGGTCAGATCATTCGTCCTAGACATAAGACTTCTTCAGACGAAGAGCAGGATGAAAGTAAATTAAAACCGGGGCCATGTCAGAGCGTTCTAATCGCATAGGATAAACAAGTTTCAGATCACCAAGGACAAGACATGATGTCCTCAGGTCTGAGGTCATAGTAACGAATAGTTCTTGTCTCATTAAGATATGTATACGTGAGTTCAAATAGAACTCTTTGTAAGCTAGACTTCTAACTCTTTATAAGCTAGACAATATTTCTAATTCTCAACTGTTATGCCTTCAAAAAGCATCGAGAAGGAAGCATCCAATTAAAACTCTTCAAAAAACACGTATCCTTACTGTCATTATTCTCTAAAAACAACGTACACATTCATTTCAATTGAAAATTCACCTATGTTTAAATCCTAGAACATTGAAAGGGTGAAAGGTGTTTATGCAAAAAATTAAAACTTAAAACTTACAAATTTAAATACGTTAAGATTTGCTACATCTTAAATCAATAAAAAAACGAATAAATCTCTAACTAATCAACATAAACCTACTACAAACAAATCTTAATAATAAATTCAATCAATAATTAATAAAGCAAAAATAAATAAATAAGATATAAAAATTTCTTATTGAAAGAAAATCTTACGAAGAACTACTTCATAAAATAAAAGTTCTTTGAGTTATCCTGTCTTTAAAATTTTAAAATCTTCTTTCCTCAATGAAATGCTTGAACAACACGTTCACAAGGTCATAAGGTCAGAACCTCTAACTACCAATAACTTACAGAACTTTAAAACTTTCTTAGTTGGATTTAGAGAGAGAGAATTTAAAAAACTCTCAAGAGAAAACATCTAAGTAAATCTTATTCACAAGAATGTGATTTGTATTTTTCTTAAGAAAAATAATAATAAATACTTTCAAAATACTCCGAAAAAAATATCTTAACGAAAAACTTAAAAATATCCCAAAATCTTCAAAAAAGTCATAAAAAACCCAAAAATATGATGTTGGTACTTATTTTTACGCTTGGGGTGCTCGAGCGATAGTCAAGCACTGGATGAGCGAACCAGTCAGATAACACGTGTGCTTGAGCGGAAGTAAAGCACCAACCTTCTATGTCATTGACACTATTCAATCACTATTCATATAATACTGTTCACTTGGCGTTGTTCACAGTGCTACTCACATTGCTCGAGCAGACATCAAACGAAGGTTGTGTGCTAGTCGAGCGTTAAATATTGTTCATCACTATTTATTGAATACTGTTTACATGACATTGTTTAATACTGCTTATCATGCTATTCATCAAATTCAATCATTTTATTATAGAATGGACTAACATAAAATATAAACCTAACATCAATTATTAACCATAAAACTATAATCCTCTATTGATTTAAACATTGTTATTGGTATATATTATTCTTTGAAAACAATATATACATTCATTTCCATTATATTCAATATACACATTCATGACAATTATAAAGGGTTATTTTTATTCATTACATTTATCTTTTATTTCACAATTTTTAATCATAACATGTCATTTATTATTGACTATATTCTTATAATTTATTTATCCGTAAAATATTACTCATATGTTATGTACAGTAAAATTGTTTATATTTCTAATTTCATCTTGTATTCACAAAAATTTTCAAAAATGATATATATTGTTTTGAAAATGTTGACCTATGCATATTTTGAGCTCAATGATTTTGTTTTCGTGAATTAATTAATACTTTCCAAGCATTTTTTTAAAAGTCCCCATTACTCTTTAATTAAAATTTAACATTCTAATTTAGATTATTTTTATTTTTTATATTTTATGTGACATATTACACTTCCAATATGCAAATGTAATAATTCTAAACCTCGCAAGGAAACTAGATTTGAATATTCATTTCTAAATTTTCTAGGTTGCCAAACCTATACATCATTTAATATGCTAACTCACAAAATTGTGATTTGCAGGTTTTGGTGTTTGGCATTAATTATTAACATTTATAAAATATTGGTTTCATTAATGGAATAAAAGTTGTGAACTAATAAGAGAATGCCATATAATAATATTGCTCACTATAATATGAATATTAATACCGATTATATCATTTTAATTAATAAATTTATTTGTCTTTTGTTGACACTTCTTGTTATGATATAATTGAATTTTTAAAAATAAAATTTATTGCAAGGATATTTTTTGCAAAATGGAGGATAATTTATTAATAGAATATATAATTACTTGCATTGCCAAAGAACATACCTATGATATTTATTCAAAATTAGTAACATAAATAAAATGCTATATTGTGAGAAATCGTAGGGCACCACCTTTATAATTCAGTATATTATACTCAACTTTTAATTATATCCTGATCAGGTTCTATTATTTTATTAAGAAGAAAGACCATTGTTAAGATTGATGTACATGTAATATGACTCAGCCAAATCATTCTACTAATGGTCATTCGGACCAGATATTCCAAATAATTAGCTGTTTGGGCTCATTTGGCCTTTACTATTTTTGCTTCTATTAATTCTCATTTTCGTTTTTCAAAGCAATCTCTCAAAGATGTAATAATTCTAATGCAAGATACGGGTGATTGTAAGAGATAAAGCAGGCTATTTCTTAATCCTATTTGCGCGCCTTCTTTGTTGGATTCTGATGGATTTTCTGCTTCATATTTGACTCCATTCTTGCATGTTATTGCAACCAACTTTTATATATATATAAATTTGTTGAAGCCTGAGAACATTGCATCCGGTATGAATAACTTCTCTTTGTAAGAAATATGCAAATCCTTTTCATCTTCTGTTATACGTTCTGTCTTTTTACAATAAATTTGGCATAAATTTCCACGTTTCATGTTAGAATCAGCATTCTTTTTCTGAACTATATTTTCTTCCTTCTGTTTCAGGCTTTCAGTGCTACTTATTCTTATTATCTGCACCACCGGGGCTGACATATTTTTCTGCAGTGTTAACCACGTTCTTTATGGCGGCTTCTTCAACGAATATTAAAAAAAAAAATGTGCAGGCAAGGAACCAATACATTCTTGGATAGTAATGGGAATAATGTTAAGTCTAACTTCATTTCTGCAACTGGTCTTCAGCTTAACACACAAATCCAAGCCCTTCCCCCTTTTGTGATATCATCATCACCGGCACCAACGCCACCCCTGCCCCTGAGGGAGACCATCATCAAGAAACTTTATACAGGAAGATTGACGGAGAATGGACTTGTTTTCCGGGAAAATTTACCGTCAGGTCATTCGAGATAGGAAGTAATTCAAAATGACTACTGGCGCCATGATGAATTATTTACAGGTTATAATAATTCTAACTGTTTTTTTTTTTTTTGAAAAAAAAAATCCTTAGATTGTGCCAAATATGCACATCAAAAAGAGAACATTGCATACAGGTTCTAAAATATTCATGAAACTATGATAGGAAAAATCAATCAATCACCTTAAGAAAGTGGGATTACAGACCGACGGTTTTGGCTTGTCCGCAAAGATGAGTGCAGGGAACCTAGTATGGATGGCCAGTTCAACTCATATTGAATTCGATCTCTATCCCTCATGGTAAACCACTGATCTGTTAATTGGTCAAGGCTACTCAGTCAACTGATTTGACTGCTGTATCAAACAATTGTGTTGAGTCTGAAGAGCAGTAGATTCTGAAGCGACAGCTGTACAAAGGAGTTGATGACAGTTAGCGTAGTTGGTGGTTAGAGTCAGTTCGAGTTGTTAGTAGTTAGTTACCTAGTCCGCAATTTAAGGAGAATTAGTTACTAGTATTTTGTATTAGTATAAACACTTCTTGTAATCTTTAGAAAATGTACTTTTCTAGTAATCATTTTAGGAAATAACAGAAAGCTTTTCTTCTCGTTTTCTAAGAAAATTTGCTACAATTTTCTTGCCCAGCCAAACAATTTCAAATCTTCATTTAATTGTACCCCCCATTTCAAGAGTCCTCTTCTGTGAACACATGCACTGCATAATCCTCTGTGAAAATACAGATGTTTGCATCTGCGAATTTATGAATTATTATAATTTATCAACCATATACTTGTTTTCTGTTTGGAAGTACTGATGTTATCCTAGTAGACACATGGAAGTAGAGAACAGTGAAGATTGGCTTGGGCTTTGATTCGCTTGTCCGCGACTCTAGGACAGGCAAACCTGTGTTACTAGCAACCAGGTTGATGTTTTTTTTTTTTTTTATTGGAGAGCCACGAGAACATCAAACTACGGTTGATTTATCAATTCCATAATATGATTTTTATTGGGGATGAGTTTTCAATAATTTTGGTGACTTTGATGTTGACTGTATGGTGTTTATATATGATAATGAACAAGAAAACAAGGAAATTCGCAAAATTCAGGGAGGAAATAGTAGAGGAAATGTGATCCTATATTGCACAAGGATAGCAGAAAACTTGCACAGCTGGACATTGATAATGCAGATCATGTTCGCACAGGTTTAATGGTAAGCGTCTGAGTAGTTAATTGCTGTCTGGATGGACGGACATAGACGTTAATCAGCATGGGAGTCATATAAATCTCATTAATTATCTTCTCGAGGTAGATCTCTTGCCATTCTCTGCGGTTTATTTTACGTAACTGTTCATTGTCCTCTACAGTTTGCTCACTTCCAAATCATTATTTTTCAGAGTTTCCGCGATCGGTTGTGCAGAGTCATGAGCTTTCTGCAATGGTGCAATGGGGAAAGCGAGCTGCAATCTCTTTCTAAGGTTACCAACAGCAGCAGCAACAACAACAACAACAATCACTTTGGTGCCTTTGTTTTTAAAATGAATAAGGTAAGGAACGAGCAAAAGAATGAAAAAGAAAAAAAAAATGGAAATTTTCTTTATTTGTTTGTACTAAGGAATCATTTATGAAAAAAATTTATTATTTTTTATTTTGATAAAAATATACTTTTCCTTTAAATTTATTAATACTTATTAATAGATTAAAATTTTTAATTATTTTTTATTTTTAATTTTAGCTTAATTGTATTTTATTAAAAATAATTATTATAATAAATATATTTTCTTAATATTTTTATTACGCATATTTGTTATATTAATTAATTATTTTTATTTAGACAGAAATATTTATTTTTATTAAAATATTTTATGCATTTCATAATTAAAAAATTAAATTAATTTTAACTTTCACTTTGAAATATAAAATATAATTACATTGATAATTATTTGTATATAATTAAAATTAAATTATTAAATAAACATGACTAATTGTATGAATTACGGTAAATATAATATTATAAAATAAAATTACAAATTAATATACATATAAAATATATAAAAAAATATTTATAATCAGAATTATGACAAAAATAATAATAATTATAGTTTATAAGATGATATTGAAATTTTATACAAAAATAAATATCAATGCTGATAATTTAATTTATAAATAAAATAAAATAAAAATCATCATGATTTTTAGGTGGGATAAGTACTTTGTATTGCAGACAAGTGGGCAATTAAAAATCATCATGATTTAAAAGTTCTGATGCTAAATGATTGTTCACGGTCATCCTTCACGAATGGACTGTCAATTAAAGTTAAGGTAAGCACTGATAGATATCAATACCTTTATATTTGTGTTTCATCTCTTTTTCTTTAATACATATTATACATTTATATAGATAATAAATTATATTTTTAAGATATATATATATAATATAAAAAATAATTAGATCTTTGAATAATAAATTATAAATTTGAGGTCAAATAAATAAAAAGAGTCAAATTAGGAATTAAATTAATATTTTACACTAGTATAAATATAAAAGTTAATTTGTATTTAAGATTTTGATGTATTTGAGAGAGAGAAAGAAGACAAGAGTAAGAGAAAAAAGTAGAAAAAAAAAACAAAGAAAAAATAGTAAATTTTATTTTTCTTATTTTAGTAATAAATAATTTTATTATTTAAGTCTTATAGAATATGATTAGAACTTATAATCAGATTATGATATTAGAGTTAAATTTTTATGATTAAAAAATTAGAAAATTTTTATTTGTGAAGAGATAGTTGAAAAAAATAAAGTTTTTGCAAAAATAATATTATGACAGTAACTTAATTTGTGAATTTTATAAAATTATGTATTTTGAATTTGTCAACACTATTCTATATAAATAAACTAGACATCTTTAATATTATTATGAATTTTATTTGATCAAAAATTATTATATTTTTAATTTTTAATGAGTTTTTGAATCTAACTCTAGGATATAGAAAATTGTTCGTTTTTTGTAAAATAACTAAATGACGAAATTATTTTAGTTAAACAAAATATTTAAAAAATTTTAAAATTTTATATACTAATTTCTAATTATATCTAGTTTATCTTATTAAAATTTTAAGGTAAATTTCTATACCTATAATTTATTACAAAATTTTGAATAAAAATAGGTTACTGTCAATTTTTATTTGATAGAATTTGACGTTTTAAAAATAAAATTTATTTTAAATAGTTAAAATATGAATTTAGATTCAAAAATTTTAATAATTTACTATCTATATATTTTTATTATCTCTGTAAAATTTGATAGTATTTGAGAATATATTATATTTTCTAAAAATTAATGATTTTGAGTTACTTAGTATAAGACATAATATTGTCAAGATAAGTGATTAAGTTTAGACTATGAAAAAATTTGGTTTTATAATAAATTTAAGATCTACTGAAATTATATATGCTCTATAAAAATATATAAGAGTCTTATGAATACTATTTATTTTTATATTATAGGTTAAAACGTTTAAGTTAACCTTTATTATAATCGTTAATAGGTAAGTATACTTGACTTTTTAAAAGTGAATTACTATAAATATATGTATATGTTTGAATATATTTTCAAAAATATTGTTCAATTATAAATTCTTATAAAAGTATTATTTTAATATTGTTATATATATATATATATGAATATATATATGATTGTTTGTAAATCTATACATTATTGTGATTGTAATTGTTTATAATTGTATTATTGTGATTACTTTTATGTCACGTGCATTGGCATTTAAATATGAACATATACATTGTATTTAAAGTAATGAGAAAATAATTTTGTAAGAAAATTATTCATGAAAATTGAGTTTTGTGTGCTGGAATATTAAATTTTATTACTTTGTTAATAGACAATTATAAGTTATATGGAGTTTTATTGTTTAGTTTGGCCAATCCTTCGAATTTGATATTATTGTTATTATTCATTGTTCTATATACTATGGAAAAGACCTTTAAGAGTACCCCTAAGTGTAGTGGTTTTCAAATTCATTTGAAAAAATATTTATGCATGTAGGAGTATTCACCGATGACTAGGGTAAGGGTGTGGCTCTTACCTTCAAGCATAAGTATTTATTATTTAAATATATATATATATATATATCTCACTTACACTTACCTCATATACGATAAGTTATCTATGAGTGATATTGGCACATTCAGTGATAAGTGATATATAAATTCCTACTAAAAGTAATTAAAGGGAAATATTTCTAAAAAATTTTGAAAGAAATTATATAGTATTTAAGTGTTACAAAATTTTTGAAACAAACATAATTTCATCTCATACCATATTATGTGCATGCATTATATATAGGTGCATTGTATATAGGTATGTATATGTTTTATGTCTATAAAAAACTAATATACTTACCTAATTTAAAACTCATTATAGTTTATTATGATTTCAGATTATTGAAAAATTATGCACTTAGAGTATGAATTTGACCGAATTTCTATTATCACTTGGTTCCCTTGGCATTAGGACTTTTGAGAATTTTTTTTATTCTTTTTCTAATTTCAGAATTTATTTCAAAAATTATAATTATTTATAATTAGAAATATTTGACTAATTGATTTGTTTACAAGTTTTTTTTTTTTATAAATTATAAAAAAAAATTTATAGTCATATAAATTTTGTGAATATTTTAATATTACTCGACCCTTTAAAATTGGGAGTATTACAATTTGATTGGAACCTTTATATATATATATATATATATATATATATATATATGTTTCTTTGCAATACAATTTCCCCTCCTATTTAATATAAAGAAATTATAGTCTCAAAAACATACATTGCCTTCATCACTTCAAAGCTGGAGATTTCTCCTCAATAATCCCTAACCATAAACTTTTCCAATATACTTACCTATTCTCTTCCCATTCATTGAAATCAGTACGGGTAACGTCTGCTCCCCGTCATTTTCATGTGATGATACTATTTCTCGTTGCCTAGATTGCACAGCTAGAAAAGCAGGTCATGTAATTGAGCTCCAAGATAATCTTGTTGCCCTGCAGAGAGAATTGAACAAATTAATTGAAGCAGGGAATGATGTGAGGATGAGGGTTGTCGTTGCTGAACAGAGAAAAAAAAAATGAAACCGCTGGAAGAAGTTCAATTTGAGGCATGTGACGTGGCTTATTTTTGCGCCGAATCTCTATTTTATTTGGATATAAGACTGAGGTTATGGAAGAAATAATAAAATTGGATGAAGTTCCAGCTGAGGTGGTGCAAAATCTAATCCGTTTGCAAGACTTGAATTTCTTAGATAACAAGATTTAATGAATTTGAAGAGCATTTTTCTCAAACGCCTTGCCTTTCCCACATCTGAAAGAATTGTGTATAGAGAGATGCCCAAAACTTAAGAAGCTTCCAGTTGATTACAACAGCACATCGAATCGTAAATTCATTATTTATGGAGAGGAAAGCTGGTCAACAGAGCAGCAATGCGATGATCAACCCACTCAAAACGCTTTTCTTCGTTGCTTCAAATCCTTTCCTTAGATTCAGCTTATTTCAGCGATGATAGTGATTTCGAATAAGGTATCTCCATGTCTGTTGTGTAATTCGATTTAAATGTATTAGGTGTCATTTTTGTAGTCCTTTGTATGTATTGTTGCCACTTTTCAATCAATAAACTGTTACCGGTTGGTGCTTCCTCTTTGCTGCTGGAGTGCAATTAATAAATTTTTCAAATTAAAAGCACTACAACCTCAAACATATTCTTAAATTATTTATTTAATTAAAAATTCCATACCATATGGGATTTGTTAACATAATTAATGTTATTTAATTGCTATATTCTAGACTTCAATGTATTTAATCAATAAATTTTTAAGAAATTTTGGGGTCAAAGCATGGGACGCGATGACTGATTTGGTTTCACTCCAGCTTCATGTATATTTGGTCATACTAGGTCTGGGCGGTACACCATAATCACTATCTTGTACGGAGTCTTTCAATTTCTAGTCCTATGATAAAAACTGATCGTTGGTTATAGCATAATTGTGCGTCATTCATGCTTAAAAAGGGGAAGGGAAGGCAACAACACAAAAAAATAAATAAATAAAAAGGAATTGCTAAAATGCATGTATTCCAAATATGATAAATGTACACCCACTTTTTCTAGGTATTTATTATATACTTATGTAAAGGTAATGAATGTTATGTTTTATGGGTTATTATTGCAAATTGGGCTTATTTCGTAATAATGGTCTAGAATAAGATTTTATTATTTTAAAAAGTATTGAAAACTTTAAAATCTTCAATGATTTTATTTATGTAAAGGTATAAATAAGTTATTTTTTTATGAGAAGGGCTTTGCTTGTAAAATAATGGCTTGCTTCAAAAGATGCTAGAGTTTCATACAAAGAGATTTAGATATTGAAGGTAAGTGTAAGAATTTTTTTTTTTATTTTTATACTAATGATGATTATTAAGAGTTTAAAATGCAATTATAGTTATATATGTTGCATGAAAAATAAAAATTAGAAGGGTCCATAACCCGATTTAAGGTGTTCAAGCTTTAATTTTTCATGTATAAATAAGTTACTTTTTTTACAAGAATGGTCCTTCTCATAAAAATTTGAGATTATTGTTTGTGGAGAAATAATGAAAAAAAATATTTTGTAAAGATGATTACAAATTTTGTAAAATTATGTGCCATGAATAAACTACATATCTTTAGGGTTATTATGACTTTTGTTTTGGTAAAAGTATTAAGTTTATAATTTTTAGGGTAAGGCTCCATAATTAACACATAAAAAATACCCAATAGGAGAGACGGCATTATTTTCACTCTGCAGGGTTAAATTGCTTGATCAAGGAAAACCAAAATAAGAAAAGAAAAATGAAAATCCCCCCACAGCAGAGGCAGCCCTAATTAGAAGTTAAAAAAAGTAACCTATTGATTTGCAAGTTTGCTGTAAATAAGAGTCTGCTTATAAATGGTGTTACGGTTGCAAGTAGTGCCTTCGGACACTCTTCATGTTGAAGGTGGCCGCATCCCGATATGGCAACCAACCTCTGCAAGCCAATAATAACAGCAAAATAACATTAAAAGATTGGAATGTAATTATATAAGCCATAGTTTTATTTTATCAAAAATTCTTATTTTCAATATAGTCAAACTAAAAAAATAGAGCAAAGAGACGCACTCACAGAATTTACAAGTTTTGACGTCGTAGCTTGAGAGGATTTAACGGACACCGCGGCATCTTCCGCACCATCAATAACCAGCACTGGCAAATCATCAGCTGCTTTCAGCAATGCTGCCTCACATTGTGGTTGAAGGACTGTCTCATACGAAAGTCTAGTTATTTTATGAAGTGCTTCATCCCAACCTTCGACACACGGTGGGGCCTGGTTGAATTCATGAACAGCAAGCAAATGAAATGCATATTAAAGAAATAAAACCAATTAAAAAAAAAAGAGAGAATGAACTAAACATCTTGAGGGCATATTAAAGAAATAATATAGTCAACTCTTGATGATTTGTATATAATCTATTTTTGGGATGTAAATATTATGTTCATAGATAGCTTATGCATTCTCCAATAATGTACAATGTACATATTGCTATTCTCTTTCTATAAAACAATGCTAAGCCTTCTTTTCTATTCTTCTCAAAATCATGTATTAGGGTGGCATAACAAGCTTCTTCCTAATCTCTCATAGTTTTATTTCTAACATTCAAGATCTCAAGCTCTATAACAAAAAATTGTCATACTAAGTAAGAAAGTCAAAATACTTGTAAGGCACATCTCAGACTCATTCCTAAACGATGTAAGATTTTACAGGCACATCTCGTTGACATATTTTCAATTGACTCTCATGCTATTTGTAATAACTTAAACTAATTAATACAATATTATCTACTTTGGTAGCTATGGCACAACGAGTTTGATCCCGACTACCCATAATTTTATTTCTAACACCTAGTGTCAAATCTCACATTATTAATGGGTGAGTGGGTTATAACTTATATAGCTTGGATTCTCTTAAGTAAGAACATGTGTTTTTTATTGTAAAATCTAATAGTAAACTCATGAAGGGCTGTGTACCCAAAGTAGATAATATCTACTCGATTGTTGGGTTTTGGCCATTATATATGGTATCAAAGCCAACCCATGACCTAATGTGTAAATGCTCTGATCTATTATATGTCTTTTGTTCTATAAAATGCCTATGATGGCTCCTTTACAAGGATGTGATGTCTAAAGAGGAAAAAATATCATATCCCACATTGCTAATAGGTGAGTCTAACTATAACTTATATAGTTTGAGTTATCCTAACTAAATAGATGTATTTTGAATTATAAAGCCTAAGAGCAAACTTCATGATTGACTATGTGCCCAAAGCAAATAATATCTATTCAGTTATTGAGCCTGGATTATTACACTCAAAATTTCAAACACTTAGCCTAAAAGGCCTTGTACTAGTTGAGGGGACAGAGCACTTATAAAGAACATTCCAAAACTCTATTCAAATGATGTGAAATTTTACAATCCATACCCTCGGGACTCAACATCTTATTTGATACATTTATGATTTCCACCTCTGATTTCATACCCTAAGTTTAAAAAGCTTCGTACTAGTTAAAGGGATAGAGCTGTATAAAGAACAATCCAAAACTCTACTTAAGTGATGTGAGATTTTACAGTTCCCCATTAAGGCTTAACATTCTCATTAGCACATTTTTGATCAAGTGATATGAAATTTTACAATTCACCCCTTATGGTTCAATATCCTTGTCAGTACATTTTTTATTGACCGAGTTGGCTTTGCTACCATTTGTGATGACCAGCCCAACTAGCATAATATTGTTTAGTTTGGTGACTCAAAGTGGCATAACAGACTTGGTCTTTCTAAGGCTATACTCAAGCAATACGAGATTTTATAATCCACTCCTTTGGGTCGTTGGTACTTTTTTAACTAAGCGATGTTAGATTTTACAATCCACCCCTTTGGGGCTCAATGTCCTTGTCATTACTACATTTTCAACGAAGTAATGTAAGATTTTACAATCTATTCTCTTAGGACTCAACATCCTTATTGCTATATTTTTAATTGGTTGAATTGACGCTGATACCATGTGTAATGACTTGACCCAACTAGTTTGATATTGTTTGCTTGGGCGAATTAGGGTGGCACAATGAGCCTAGTCTTGGCACCTCACAATTTGTTTCTTGGCACCTAAGATTTCAAGCTCTAATCTAAAAGTTCTCCTACTAGCTAAGGAAGTAAGACCACTTATAAGACATATCTCATGCTTACTCCCAAGCAATATATGATTTCACATTATTAATACACTATTTAACAAGCTATGTATAATTTTTAAAATTGATTAATCATATTAGAAATTATGATAATAAAACACAATTTTAAAGTAACTGATATAATTTTATGGGATAAATTTATTGAAATTATCTTATTTATAACTTTCTGAATCTAAAATATGTTAGATAAGGAAGTTTTTCTCAAATTGCATCTTGTTACAGTTAGTGTCTTCCTCAGCTAGTAATCGTTTTCTCGACAATCACAGAAGCATAAGTTTTTCTACTACACTTACCACTCCTTTTCCACCTAATTTGTTGAAATCACAATGGGCAACGTTTGTTCACCCTCGTTCTCATACGATGATACTATTCCTCATCGCTTAGATCTCACTTTAGAAAAGCAGGATATATAAGTGAGCTCCAAGATAATCTTGTTGCCTTGCAGACAGAACTACAAAAGTTAATTGAAGCAAGGAATGATGTGAGGACAAGTGACAACTTTGCAGAACAGCAACATTTGAAACGACTGGAACAAGTCCAAGGTTGGCGTTCAATAGTGCAAGATGCGAAAACGGAACTGGAAAACTTGTAGAATTGCAAAAGCTAATTGAAATTATGTCTTGGACTCTTCTGTTTCAAGAACTGCATGTAAAGTTACAAGTTCGGGAAAGAAGTGGTTAACATTAAGAGCTGTGAAGAATTTAAACGGTGCAGGAGATTTTGAAAACGTGGCTCAAACGGTCCCACAGAATCCAGTTCAAGAAAGACCTATTACACCAACAATAACACTGGACAAAGTTAGGAGATGCCTCACAGAAGAAGAACGAAGGACCAATAATTCCTACTTGTCCTCGTGTCCAGACTTTCTTTCTTAATTCCAATCATTTAGGTGTGATCGGGAGGGATGATTTGGGATCCATAACATCCCTTGGAGTTTTCAATCTATTAAATATTCCTTCTGACTTATGCAATTTACCATTTCAATATTCTGACTTGATTTCAATACAGCATCTTAGTCTGTCATCTTGTGAAATAGAAAGATTGCCTGAAGAGTTAGAAGTAACTGGTTAATCTTGAATGCTTGAAGTTGACGCATATATTTTTCACCCATATTTTAACACCCTATTTTCATTTAATATATGTTATATATTTATATATAGATAATAAGTTATGTTTTTGGAGATATATGTATTATATAAGAAATAATTAGATATTTTAATAATAAATTATAAGTTTGGGGTCAAATAGATAAAAAAAAATTAAATTATGATTGATTTGTGTTATCTTTTATTTTGTTATTTTATTTTAAAATTTATTTTAAAAATTTGTAATTATTTATAATTAAAAATATTTGACTAATTAATTTATTTATGAGATTTTTTAAGTTATATAAAAAATTTCACAATCACACGAGTTTTGTGAATATTTTAGTATTATTTGACCTTTTAAAAGTCGATGTGTTACATATATAATTCTGCTGCAGCTGGCACGCAATCTAAAGAAGTTCAGAGTATTGAGAACGTTTTTAATGTAGTTTGCGAGCAATAGAAGAAGATAGCGTTTTGTTTGGAGGTAGTGAAGTTTTGTTAAAAGGATTTCTCGGTTTGAAACATTTAAATGTGTCAAGCATCACCTTAAGAAGTTTCCATGCTCTCCAAAGATTCTTGGCTCCCCTGGATTACCTAGTATAACTCGATATCTATGCCTTGAGCAAGTCAATGATTCGTAATCGCTCAGTGTTTCATCTTGAGCAAAGGTTAAGGCATCCTGAAAGACTTCAGTTGTTGCGTTGTGAAGAATTGGAAGAGCTGAAGATTGAGCATCCAGGGGATGTAAGAATCTTCCGAGAACCTCATGGCTTCTATAATGTCCACGAAGTTTATATTAGATCTTGCCTAAAATTGAGGCACATGACACGGCTTTCTTTTTTTTTTTTATCTAAATGTCAAGAATATTTGGATAGCATACTGCTAGGATATGACAATGATGTTGCCTATAGTGATACTAAGATCGACACATGATTAAATCTCACAAAGATATAGATTTCAAATCAGAAAATTAATTCAAACTTGAGAAAAAAATTGACGACTTATTAAAAAATTTATTAAAAAATAAGATTCTTCTCATTTTTGGGATTCAAAACCCTTTTTATCTCAAGGATAAAAATATTCTTTTTTATTTTTCCAATCTTCAATTTTATCAAATATTAGCACGTTACATAAATAATTTAAATTTTATCTTAAAATTTTTAATTTATATTATAAAATTTAAAATTAAAAATTAAAATATAATTTCAATCCTTAATTTGTATAAGCTAAAGCCCCATGGGCCGAAATAAAAGAAAACAGAAAATAAAAAAAGCAAAAAAAAAAAAAAAAAGTTTACTTTGTCCCGCGACTCGTCGCTGTGGCCTTGACTTTAGAGTGCCGTAATCCTAACGTTCCGTCTCCAAAGATCCAGATTTGGCACAGTAGCTCTGACATTCTTCGTCTAAAGTCTTTATTCCAGTCTTCTAGTGCCGTGGTCTTGGCTTCTCACGACCATGACGCTCGACATTTTAAGCTTTGACCGACTTGGTAATTCGGAAAATTAATTTTTATTTTTCATTTCCAAACGTTGCACTGCCGCAAGCAATAATAGGTAAAAAAATTTTATTATTTTACCATAGTTGTCCATTAACCATAGTATCACGAAGATATAAAAGTTAATTGTTATACCGAGAGTAAGCTGAAAAGTCAGTCAACTTGTAATGAACATGGTAATAGCAATGTTATCGTAAGTGCAAGCGGAGCACCAAGAGTCACACATTACTAATCCTTTCGCTCGTTAGGGAAGCTTCCTAGAAACTGCATCTTGCATTGTTTAGGGCCCAAGTTAAACAAGAATAGTCATAACTGTTGACTGATGACTCGTATGTTATTTTGGTCAATCAACGAATTGCTATATGTTTGATGTAAAATTGTGATGCATGAATGTAATTTAATTGTCAATTCGAATTTATTTTTGAATTTTAGGTTCCTCGCCTGATTAAAACAAAACATTGCGGTCTCAAAAAACATACCTTGTCTCCCTCGACAACCAGAGAAGCACAAGTTTTTCCATCAAACTTATCAATCCTTTTTCCCTTTGCTGAAATCACAATGGGCAACGTTTGTTCCCCCTCGTTTTCATGTGATAATACTATTTCTCGTTGCCTAGATTGCACATTTAGAAAAGCAGGGTATGTAAGTGAGCTCCAAGATAACGTCGTAGCCTTGCAAAGAGAACTTAAAACGCTAACTGAAGCGAGGAATGATGTCAAGATAAGGATTATCGTTGCTGAACAGCAACAAATGAAACGGCTGGACCAAGTGCAAGGTTGGCTTTCAAGGGTGCAAGATGTGGAAACTGAAGCTGCAAAACTTATACAAAGCGGCGATCGAGAAGTTGAGCAACTCAGTCTTGGAGGCTTCTGTTCATATAATTGGCTGTCAAGCTACAAGTTCGGGAAAAAGGTATTCAAAACACTACGAGCTGTGGAGAATTTAAGGAGTGAAGGAGATTTCAAAGACGTGGCTCAAACCGCACCACAAAATTCTGTTGATGAAAGACCTATTGCAGCAACAATAGTAGGCTTGCAACCCGTATTTGACAAAGTTTGGAGATGCGTCACAGAAGAGCAAGCTGGAATTATTGGCATTTACGGCATGGGAGGGGTGGGTAAAACAACCCTGTTAACCCAAGTTAACAACAAGTTCCTCGAAAAGCCAAACAATTTTGATGTTGTCATCTGGGCAGTGGCGTCTAAAGACTTGAACATTGAAAAGATTCAAGAAAGTATCGCAAAAAAGATTGGTTTGTTCAACGGGTCTTGGAAGAGTAAAAGTCTGACGGAGAAAGCTCTTGAAATTTTCAAGATCTTGAGCAAGAAGAAGTTCGTGTTATTATTGGACGATATATGGGAGGAAGTTGATTTTAATAAAATGGGTTTACCTCTTCCAGGCCCAAGAAATGGATGTAAGTTAGTTTTCACAACTCGCGCGCTTGAGGTTTGCGGCAGCCTGGAAGCTCACAAATGCTTCAAAGTGGAGTGCTTAAGATCCGAGGACGCCTGGAGATTATTTGAGGAGAAGGTCGGAAGAGACACTATTAACAGTCATCCTAGTATTCCTGAGCTTGCTGAAACTGTCGCCAAAGAATGTGCTGGTTTGCCACTTGCTCTAATTGTTGTTGGTAAAGCCATGGCTTGCCAAAATTCGCCTCAAGAATGGGAACATGCAATTGAGGTCCTACAGAGTTCAGCCTCTAAATTTTCAGGTATGGAAAGACGGGTGTATTCTAATTTGAAGTTCAGTTACGATCTTTTACCCAGCGACGCAGTTAGATTTTGTCTCTTGTACTGTAGTTTATTTCCAGAAGATTATCCTTTTAACATAGAGAACTTGATAGATTCCTGGATATGTGAGGGATTTTTAGATGAATATGATGGAATTGGAGCACGAAATCAAGGATACTCGATTGTGGGTACTCTTCTTCGTGCATGTCTATTGGAAGAAGTAGAAGACAACTGGGTAAAAATGCATGATGTGATTCGAGACATGGCGTTGTGGATTGCATCTACAATTGAGGAGGAGGAGGAGGAGGAAAAGTTCTTGGTTCTTGCAGGTGTCGGATTAACTGAAGTACCAAGTGCTGGAATGTGGAAAGACGTTACAAGGGTGTCACTAGTTGGAAACGGAATTCAGAATCTATCAGAGTCTTCTTCGTGTCCTCGTCTCCGGACTTTATTTCTCCAGTGTAATGGTTTACGAACGATCGGAAGTGATTTCTTTCGATCCATGCCTTCTCTTAGAGTTTTAAACCTATCGTTTAATTTTGATATACGCCGTTTGCCACTCGGAATTTCTGACTTGGTTTCACTGCAACATCTTGATCTGTCATTTTCCGGAATAAAAAGATTGCCAGAAGAGTTAAAGCACTTGGTGAATCTTAAAAGTTTAAAGTTGGAGGGTTTATATGATCTTATAATTCCGCCACAACTGATATCTAATTTAAAGATGTTACGGATATTGAGAATGTTTGGATGTAGTTGGTTTGGAAGATTAAGCATCTTTTTTGCAGTGATTAAATTTAAACCAGATGAAGATAGCATTTTTTTTGGAGATAGTAAACCTTTGGTAGAAGAATTACTCTGTTTGGAACATTTAAATGTGCTAACCGTCAGCTTAAGAAGTTTCCCTGCTCTCCAAATGCTCTTGAGCTCCCCTAGTTTACAGAGGAGTACTCGATCTCTAAGACTTGATCGCATCAATGATTCAAAGTCGCTCAGTGTTTCATCTTTAGCGAGTTTAAGACATCTCGAAAGACTTGAGTTGAGTTCTTGTAAAGACTTGGAAGAGTCGAAGATTGGCAGTATAGGGAAAGAGAAAGACATCCTAGAAACTCGTGGTTTCCATAGTCTCCTCGATGTTGGTATAAGCTATTGCTCAAAATTGAAGCACATAACATGGCTTATTTTTATTCAAAATCTCAAGCGTGTTCGGGTTGTTGGCTGTGAGGATATGGAAGAAATAATCAAATTGGATGAAGTTCCAGCTGAGGCTGTGGGAAGTCTAATGCCGTTTGCAAGACTTCAATTTCTCGAACTTAGAAGATTGGAGAAATTGAAGAGCATCTCCTCAAACGCCTTACCTTTCCCACATCTAAAAGAAATGAGTGTAAACAGGTGCCCAAAGCTTAAAAAGATACCACTTGATCGCAGCAGCGCATCAGAATGTAAATTCATTATTAAGGGAGAGGAATGGTGGTGGAAAGAGCTGCAATGGGATGATCGAGCCACTCAATGTGCTTTTCTTCCCTGTTTCAAATCCATTGACAATGATGAAGATTTCTGCTAAGTTGAGTTTAAAAAAAGTGGTTAACTACTGGTTTTGTAAGTCTGTTGTAAATAGTTTCTGCTTATAAATGGAGTTATAGCTTCCTGCGAGTAATTCGTTGCCCAGAAATAAAAAAATACAAATGTTTCCACAATGCTATGCTGCCTCACACGTGGTTGAAGGACGTGATTAAGTGCTTCATCCCAACCTGATAAATGGACAGCATCGCAGAACCTCAAAAACGTCTGCTTACCTGCCTTGTCATGTGATGACCCTATTTCTTATTGCCAAGATTGCATTGTTTGAAAAGACGAATATGTGTGTATATAAGTAAACTAGCTCCGGGATAATCTTGTTGCCTTGAAAACAAGAATTGCAAAACTTCAACTGAAGCAAAAGGAATGATACCACAACAAAGTTTATCATTGCTGAAAAAACAACAAATAAAACCGCTAGAACAAGTGCAATCTTGGCTTTCAAAGGTTCATAAATTGTCTATGGATAAAATTTGAAGATTCATATATAATATTATCTCCCACTCTATCATGTGATGAAGGCAAATAAACTCATTTTTTGTCACATGTACAATCCTGACAGCAGTGGTTAAGTTAATATTTGCTATTTGTCACACGCAGGGTGCGCGCGCACGCACATGCACACACGAATGCACACAATGTATAAAAATTCTGAACTCTCTATATTAATAAGTTATCTCATTAAGAATACTTAGAATATCACAAAAAAATAATTTTTCAAAGTTTAATTACCTTCATACTACCCGCTTAAGTACCCCACACAAAAAATTTTTATATTCTAAATTTTTAACTTTTAGTCTATAAATTGAATCAAATTAGAACTTTGCACATTTTCTATGTACACATAAATTATCATATCTAAAAATTTTATGACATTTTGAGCTCAAAAAGATTTTCAAAACAATAAATTTTTTAGACGAGAATAACTTGTCCAAATCATTTCAAAATTGTATTTCACCTAATAAAAAAATTATAATTATTTTAAATACTTTGTAGAACAATCAGAAATTTTGGATTAACCACCATACCACATTTTTTTAAGTTTAAATTGGTTTGTAAGAGATCTTTAAAAGATTCAATGTATTTCATTATCAATATCTCTATTTAATAAAATATTATATTAATGTAATTTTCTTAAATTTTAATTTATTTTTAAGCTGTACATTTATGACCTAGTAAATACAAAATATTGCAGCCTTATAAATGTACATTGATTTCATTTTAGAATTGTAGCGCTTGTATTTTTTTAATTAATACTGAAATAATGTAATTAAAATTATTTCATAAAATATAAGGGATCAAAATGAAATTCTCCTCATAATTCTTCACATAATTATCTCAATGATTAAGGACTAATTCAAAAACATAATAATAATGAAAATTAGAACCACCCACCTCCCGGCTGTATAAATAATAATATAAAAATAAACAATAATAAAATGAAAAATGATGATGAAAAAGCATCATTACAACTTACATTTAAAGTTGTGTATCAGATATTATAATCCTTCTATGCACGAGATTTAGGTAATCGTTTTTCATGTGATGATACTTTTTCTCATTGCCTCGATTTTGCAGAGTTAGGAAAGCAGGGTACGTAGTGAGCTCCAAGATAATCTTGTTGCCTTGCAGAGAGGAATGAACAAGTTAATTGAAGCAAGGAATGATGTCAGGATAAGGGTTATCGTTGCTGAACAGAAACAAATGAAACGGGTGGAGCAAGTTCAAGGTTGGCTTTCAAGAGGGCAAGATGTGGAAACTGAAGCTGAAACACTTCTAGAACAAGGAAGTGCAACTATGCCTTGGAGGGTTCTGTTCCAAAAACTGCATATCAAGCTACAAGTTCGGGAAAAGGGTATCAGAAACACTGCAAGTTGTGGAAAATTTGAGGTGTGAAGGAGATTTCAAAGATGTGGCTCGAGCAGGACCAGAAATTCCAGTTGATGAAAGGCCAATCACAACAACAATAGTGGGCTTGCAACCATCATTTGACAAAGTTTAGAGATGCCTCACAGAAGAACAAGCAGGAATTATTGGCATATACAGCATGGAAGGGGTGGGTAAAACTGCTATGTTTACCCAAATTAACAAGAAGTTACTTAACACGCGCATCAATTTTGATCTTCTTATTTGGTAATTCAATATACAAGTTACTATAAGAACAAATTCAATATCGAAGATACCTCGTTTTGGGATTCAAAATTTTTTTATTTAAACGATAAAGATATTTTTTTTTATCTTTTTAATCTTTAACTTTATTAGATGTTAATACATGATATAAACGATTTAACTTATGTTTTAAAATTTATAATTTGTATTATAAAATATAAAATTAAAATAAAATTTTAATTATTAATTATAAATATATATTAATATACGATAAAAAATTAAAAATTAAAAAGCATCTTGCACTTGTCTAAAATGCTAATCTAAATAAACCAAAATAAGTTAACTTGTACAAGCTCAAGCCCGTGGGCCGAAATAAAAGAAAACAGAAAATAAAAAACGCAAAAGAAAAGAAAAAGGTTTACTTTGTCCCGCGGCTCGTCGCTGTGGCCTTGACTTTCGAGTGCCGTAATCCTAACGTTCCGTCTCCAAAGATCAACATTTGGCGCAGTAGCTCTGATATTCTTCCTCTAAAGTCTGCATTCCAGTTTTCTAGTGCCGTGGTCTTGGCTTCTCACGACCGTGACGCTCGATATTTTAAAGCTTCATCGACTTGGTAATTCGGAAGATTGATTTTTATTTTTCATTTCCAAACGTTGCACTGCCGCAAGCAATAGACTGATATGGGTAATAATATATGAGTTTTGGAAGGTAACAAAATTTTATTATTTTACCATAGTTGTCCATTAACCATAGTATCACGAAGATAATAAAAGTTAATTGTTATACTGAGAGTAAGCTGAAAAGTCAGTCAACTTGTAATGAACTTGGGAATAGCAATGTTATCGTGAGTACAGGGGGAGCACCAAGAGTCACACATTACTAATCCTTTCGCTTTTGAAATTGTTGGCTTGGCTTTTTGACTTGGAATCATAACACTAACTTGTGTTGAAGAAGTAGACATAAAGTTTGCTATCTAGGGAAGCTTTCTAGAAACTGCATCATGCATTATTTAGGGCCTAAGTTAACCAGGAATAGTCATATACTGCTGACTGATGACTCGTATGTTATTTTGGTCAATCAACGAATTAATATGTTCCTTCCTAACTTCCAAATTAAGATACCTTTCATACATTATGTTTGAAAATTCACTGCGTATGTGTACGACGTAAAGACCAGAATTGTTTATCATGATTGAATTAGCAAATACCTGGCGTAGGATTCTTTGAATTAGCACAAATGGGGACTAAAGAGCCCGACATTGCTGATCCTTTCGCTTTCTAATTTAATTGTCAATTTGAATTTATTTTTGAATTTTAGGTTCCTCGCCTGATTGAAACAAAACATAGCGGTCTCAAAAAACACACCTTGCCTCCCCCGACAACCAGAGAAGCACAAGTTTTTCCATCAAACTTATCAATCCTTTTTCCCGTTGCTGAAATCACAATGGGCAACGTTTGTTCACCCTCATTTTCGTGTGATAATACTATTTCTAGTTGCCTGGAGTGCACAGTTAGAAAAGCAGGGTATGTAAGTGAGCTCCAAGATAACGTCGTAGCCTTGCAAAGAGAACTTAAAAAGCTAACTGAAGCGAGGAATGATATCAAGATAAGGATTATCGTTGCTGAACAGCAACAAATGAAACGGCTGGACCAAGTGCAAGGTTGGCTTTCAAGAGTGGAAGATGTGGAAACTGAAGCTGCAAAACTTATACAAAGTGGCGATCGAGAAGGTGAGCAACTCAGTCCTGGAGGCTTCTGTTCATATAATTGGCTGTCAAGCTACAAGTTCGGGAAAAAGGTATTCACAACACTACGAGCTGTGGAGAATTTAAGGAGTGAAGGAGATTTCCAAGAAGTGGCTCAAACCGTACCACAAAATTCTGTTGATGAAAGACCAATTGCAGCAACAATAGTAGGCTTCCAACCAGTATTTGACAAAGTTTGGAGATGCCTCACAGAAGAGCAAGCCGGAATTATTGGCATTTACGGCATGGGAGGGGTAGGTAAAACTACATTGCTAACCCAAGTTAACAACAAGTTCCTCGAAAAGCCAAACAATTTTGATGTTGTCATCTGGGCGGTGGCGTCTAAAGACTTGAACATTGAAAAGATTCAAGAAAGTATCGCAAAAAAGATTGGTTTGTTCAACGGGTCTTGGAAGAGTAAAAGTCTAACGGAGAAAGCTCTTGAAATTTTCAAGATCTTGAGCAAGAAGAAGTTCGTGTTATTATTGGACGATATATGGGAGGAAGTTGATTTTAATAAAATGGGTTTACCTCTTCCAAGCCCAAGAAATGGATGTAAGTTAGTTTTCACAACTCGCGCGCTTGAGGTTTGCGGCAGCCTGGAAGCTCACAAATGCTTCAAAGTGGAGTGCTTAAGATCCGAGGACGCCTGGAGATTATTTGAGGAGAAGGTCGGAAGAGACACTATTGACAGTCATCCTAGTATTCGTGAGCTTGCTGAAACTGTCGCCAAAGAATGTGCTGGTTTGCCACTTGCTCTAATTGTTGTTGGTAAAGCCATGGCTTGCAAAAATTCGCCTCAAGAATGGGAACATGCAATTGAGGTCCTACAGAGTTCAGCCTCTAAATTTTCAGGTATGGAAAGACGGGTGTATTCTAATTTGAAGTTCAGTTACGATCTTTTACCCAGCGACGCAGTTAGATTTTGTCTCTTGTATTGTAGTTTATTTCCAGAAGATTATCCTATTAACATAGAGAACTTGATAGATACCTGGATATGTGAGGGATTTTTAGATGAATATGATGGAATTGGGGCACGAAATCAAGGATACTCGATTGTCGGTACTCTTCTTCGTGCATGTCTATTGGAAGAAGTAGAAGACAACTGGGTAAAAATGCATGATGTGATTCGAGACATGGCGTTGTGGATTGCATCTACAATTGAGGAGGAGGAGGAGGAAAAGTTCTTGGTTCTTGCAGGTGTCGGATTAACTGAAGTACCAAGTGCTGGAATGTGGAAAGACGTTACAAGGGTGTCACTAGTTGGAAACGGAATTCAGAATCTATCGGAGTCTTCTTCGTGTCCTCGTCTCCGGACTTTACTTCTCCAGTGTAATGGTTTACAAACGATCGGAAGCGATTTCTTTCGATCCATGCCTTCTCTTAGAGTTTTAAACCTATCGTTTAATTTTGATATACGCCGTTTGCCACTCGGAATTTCTGACTTGGTTTCACTACAACAACTTGATCTATCATTTTGCGGAATAAAAAGATTGCCAGAAGAGTTAAAGCACTTAGTGAAACTCAAAAGTTTAAGGTTGGAGGGTTTATATGATCTTATAATTCCGCCACAACTGATATCTAATTTAAAGATGTTACGGATATTGAGAATGTTTGGATGTAGTTGGATTGGAAGATTAAGCATCTTTTTTGGAGTGATTAAATTTAAACCAGATGAAGGTAGCATTTTTTTTGGAGATAGTGAACCTTTGGTAGAAGAATTACTCTGTTTGGAACATTTGAATGTGCTAACCGTCAGCTTAAGAAGTTTCCCTGCTCTCCAAATGCTCTTGAGCTCCCCTAGTTTACAGAGCAGTACTCGATCTCTAAGCCTTGATCGCATCAATGATTCAAAGTCGCTCAGTGTTTCATCTTTAGCGATTTTAAGACATCTCGAAAGACTTGAGTTGAGTTCTTGTGAAGACTTGGAAGAGTCGAAGATTGGCAGTATAGGGAAAGCGAAAGACATCCTAGAAACTCGTGGTTTCCATAGTCTCCTCGATGTTGGTATAAGCTATTGCTCAAAATTGAAGCACATAACATGGCTTATTTTTATTCCAAATCTCAAGCGTGTTCGGGTTGATGGCTGTGAGGATATGGAAGAAATAATCAAATTGGATGAAGTTCCAGCTGACGCTGTGGGAAGTCTAATGCCGTTTGCAAGACTTCAATTTCTCGAACTTAGAAGATTGGAGAATTTGAAGAGCATCTTCTCAAACGCCATACCTTTCCCACATCTGAAAGAAATGAGTGTAAACAGATGCCCAAAGCTTAAAAAGATACCACTTGATCGCAGCAGCGCATCAGAATGTAAATTCATTATTAAGGGAGAGGAATGGTGGTGGAAAGAGCTGCAATGGGATGATCGAGCCACTCAATGTGCTTTTCTTCCCTGTTTCAAATCCATTGGCAATGATGAAGATTTCTGTTAAGTCAAGTTTTAAAAAAGTAGTAAACTACTGGTTTTGTAAGTCTGTTGTAAATAGTTTCTGCTTATAAATGGAATTATAGCTTCCTGCGAGTAATGCGTTCGGGCACTCCTAGTCACGATATGGCAACCAGCCTCTGCATGGCAATAATAACAGCCAGATAAATTTCAACGATAGAAATGCAATGTGTTTTATTTTCGCTTTTTAACTTCCTCTTTCCTGCTATTCAAGAAAAATTATGAGAAATCCAGTTGCAAATATAATTCGTTGCCCAGAAAGAAAAAAATACAAATGTTTCCACAACGCTATGCTGCCTCACACACGTGGTTGAAGGACGTAAGTAAGTGCTTCATCCCAACCTGATAAATGGACAGCATCGCAGACCCTCCAAAACGTCTGCTTACCGGTGTTCTCATGTGATGACCCTATTTCTTATTGCCAAGATTGCACTGTTAGAAAAGACGAATATGTGTGTACATAAGTGAGCTAGCTCCAGGATGATCTTGTTGCCTTGAAAATAAGAATTACAAAAGTTCAATTGAAGCAAAAGGAATAATACCACAACAAAGTTTATCATTGCTGAAAAACAACAAATAAAACCGCTAGAGCAAGTGCAATCTTGGCTTTCAAAGGTTCATAAATTGTCTATGGATAAATTTTGAAGATTCATATATAATATTATCTCCCACTCTACCATGTGATGAGCGCAAATAAACTCACTTCTTATCACATGTACAACCTTGACAACAGGCGTTAATTTAATATTTACTATTTGTCACACAAGTGTGTGCGCGCATGCACACATGAATGCACGTAGCGTATGAAAATTTTAAACTCTCTATAATAATAAACTATCTCATTAAAAATACTTAAAATATTACAAAAAATAAATTTTTAAAGTTTAATTATATTCACACTATTCGATTAAGTATCTTACACAAAAAAATTTTACATTCTAAATTTTTAACTTAAAAAATTTTGACAAGTACTGAGTGCGTAATTACGAAACAATAGTATTACATATACAAGTTAAATAATATTATATTATTATTTTATATTTTTTTAGAAAAATTAAAATTAATTGGAGTAAAAAAAATAAATTATACATGGACTTACATTTTAAGAGTTTATATGGTAACATATTATGATTAGGAAAATGTGGAAGGCTTTTGCTTTACAAATCACCATTGCATTAACTACAACTTAAAAAGTAAGAGATGGGATCAAAGTGCTGAAGATGAAATACTAAGGAATACTTGACTTTTGTGGACCGTCCACAAATCATGATGGAAAATTTTAATATCTTAGTAGATATACGTAGATCTCTATAATATACGGGGTGTGTTTGTTTTTAAGAATAAAAAATAATAAAAAAAAGGAGGAGGAAAGGAAAGAAAATGAGAAAGAAAAAAATAAATTTTTCTATATTTGTTTGCAATATAAAATTATTCATGTAAAAAAATTCATTATTTTTTACTTTGATAAAAATATTCTTTACTTTTAAATTTATTGATATATATTAATATATTGTCAATTTTAATTATTTTATTTTTAATTTAAATTATTGTATTTATTAAAAATAATTATTATAATAATAGTTAACAAATGTATTTTTTAATATTCTTAAATATACATACACACACGTTATATTCACTGGTTATTTTTATTTGGATAAAAAGACTTACTTTTATTAAAATATTTTATACATTTCATAATTAAAAAAATTAAATTAACTTTAAATTTTATTTTTAAACATAAATAATTGAATATTATAAATTTGATAGGTAATTTAGTAATAAATATTTAAATTTATACTATATAAATATATTTATTGATTTAACAAATATTTTATACTTTTTTTAAATTTATAAATTCAATTGCATATAAATATCAAATATATTTATTAAAAATATATTTAATTTTTAATAATACTTGCAAAGTTATATTATAATCATAAATAATAATATTTTTTTATTTTATTTAATAATCAGTCTGTTTTTGAAAGAATTCAATAATTAAAATTAAAATTATTAAATAAATATGATCAATTATATGAATTATGATAAATATATGATTATAAAATAGAATTATAAATTAATACACTCATGAAGAAAGAATAATTACTATAGGTTATAAAATTGTGCTGAATTTTTTATAACAAAAATGAAAATGAATGACGATAAATTAATTTTATAAATAATAAAAATTATATTATATTATTTCAATAATTTTTTTAAAATAATTATATTAAATTAATCAAAGTAAAAATAAAATTATAGTAAAATATATAAATTAAGAATAAAATTATAAATCTACCTAAGAAATCCTCTTTCTCCTTTTTATTCTTTTAAAGAAATAAAAGATTTCTTATTTCTTTGAAAAAAAATTTCTTTCTCTTAATAAATTAATAAAAACAAACACACCTTAATGTTACATCCTCCAGAAACATTCATTAATTCTCTTCCTCTGGTAGTTATCTTTTTATCAGTAAATGCAGAAGCTGGCATGGTATATTTTTCACGCTGTTTTCTGTACTTTTTGCAATTTCATACAAACTATGGGAAATATTTGCTCACTTTTAGCCTCCGGCGATGTCCTTTTTTCTCGTTGCTTAGATTGCACAGCTAGAAAAGAAGCATGTGTAAATAACTCGAAAATAATATTGCTATGTTGCAGACTGAATTTGTCTGGTAAAAAATGCCTTAATTATAAGTGATATTATAAACCTTTTTCGTGTTGACTTATCCCAAATTACAGATTGGTAGGGTTCATTTCCACTAACCATGGCATAATTATTCAAATAATTGTCTCAATGAGTAAGCATTAATTTAAAAAAAATTACTAAAAATTAGAACCACCAACCTCTCGGCTGTCTAAATACTAATATAAGTAATTAAAAAAATGAAAAACGATGATTTCGTTTTCATGTGATGGTACTATTATTCATTGCCTAGATTGCACAGTTTGGCTGCACATGTGACGATACGTAAGTGAGCTCCAAGGTAATCTCGTGGCCTTGAAAAGAGAATTTAAAAAGCTAATTGAAGCTAGGAATGATATCAGAATAAGGGTTGTCATTGCTGAACAGCAACAAATGAAACGGCTGGAACAAGTTCAAGGTGGGCTTTCAACAGTGCAAGATGTGGAAACTGAAGCTGGAACACTTGTAGAACAAGGATGTCGAGAAGTTGAGCAACTGTGCCTTGGAGGCTTCTGTTCCAAGAACTGCATATCAAGCTAAAAGGGTATTAGAAACACTGCAAAATGAGGAGAATCTGAGGGGCGAAGGAGATTTCAAAGATGTGACTCGAACAGGACCAGAAAGAGAAAGGCCCAAAAGAATAATAAATAAAGATTGACAAGAAGCAATAAATAAAGATTGTCCACTACTTTCTTTGCTTTTCCATTAAAATTAGTATTACCAATATAATTTTGCAAAATTGGAATCGTAGAGCTTTATAAATTTATTTATTTAAAATTCTTGAAAGAACAAAGATCATTCGGACCTGGGGGAGCAGTCATGTGCACTAACATCAAATCAATGGCATCAGCAGATACGAGGACTCAAGAGTCCGACATTATTGATCCTTTATTATTTTTTAAAATTGTTGGCTTTATTTTCTTTCCAGCTGTGAACGCACAATGAAAGTATATCTTTGATGTAAAATTGTGATGCATGAATGCAATTTAATTTGTCAGTTTTAATTTATTTTTGAGTATTAGGTTCCTATATGATTAAATTATTAAAGGATCATTAATTTAATTTGGAAATTATTGATCCTTTCGCTTTTGATACCGTAATTAGTAAAGTGTGTAAAAAAAAAACGCCTAGAATAATTTATAGTCTGATTTTAGATCCCTAGTTATACTTAACATCCAAACTGGTACAATCAAGCACAAATTAAGAGAAAATAAAAAATTTATACATATATATAGTTTTACCAATAACTCTGGTCATTAGATTTTGAAAGTTTCAGAAAAACAAGACTTTAAAGGACCAAAATATTATTCGTATTATTTTGAGATTCAAAGAAACAGTATCTTCTCACAAATAATTAATATTAGAGAAAATGTGAAACTAATGCAAAGTTCAGGGTTTCCATTTACACACCTTAATTTCTCCAAAAAAAAAAAATCAGCAAGTGATAGCTGGTAGAGAAGTGGCTGACCATTTTTTCTTTTTCTGTGAATAATCGTTGGAACTAGTAGAGAGATAGTAAATCATAACTTGCATTGCAAATAGTGGATGAAATCCTAGTCTTCTTTAAAACAAACAAATATTTTATGAGAAGAATCCTTTTATAAAAATAATAATTTATTTATATTTTAAACCTTTTTTCTTGTGTTTTAAGAAAAAAATACTAAATAAAATCTATCAAGGTTTTAAAGGTTTTCAATACTTCTGAAATAATAATTTTTGGGCTTTTATTATTAAATAAAATTCGACTCATAATAATGACCCATAAAATTTTTGGCCAATAAAAGTGTTATAGAACTCTACTAATTTAACAATTTATATATGTAATACTACAATATTTCTTAGCGGGTGTTACGCGCATTGTGGAAAATGGGGCCAGGCTAACTTCTTCTACTATCCATTATACATATATATATATATGTATAAATCATGCTATAAACTATTCTATTGAGGACAACGAAATGATATAATATTCTCTAAATGACCGTAAAAAAGAACGAAACTTGAAAGGGGGAGAGTGGGGAAGGGCCCGCACTTGAATAGACGGCAAGAAAAGATTTTCAAATGTAAAGTTTTTCAGCACTCAAGTCAAGATAGAATTTTTTATGAAAAGAAGATAAGAAAAGTTGAATATAACTTCTGACCATTGTGCAAAGGCATGCATTAATAAATTATACCGCATGTAATGCTCGCGCACTACACCCCCTCCCCTCCCTAGAAGGGCATGCACTGAATAGACGGCAAAAAATATTTCCAAATGTAAAGTTTTCCAAACACTCAAGTCAAGAAAGAATTTTTTATGAAAAGAAGACAAGAAAAGATGAACATAACTTTTGACCATCGTGCAAAGGCAATTATGCCAAAGCTTGCATGTAATGCCCACGCACCCCCTCCTTCCCTGAAGGAGGAGAGTGGGGAAGGGCACGCACTCGAATAGACGACGAGAAAAAGTATCCAAATATAAAGTTTTCCAACACTCAAGTCAAGAAAGAATTTTTTATGAAAAGAAGATAAGAAAAGTTGAATATAACTTCTGATCATTGTGCAAGGGCAACCACTAGTAAATTGTGCCAAAGCTTGCATGTAATGCCCTCCCCCATTTTAAAAATTGAATAATATTAAAATATTCATAAAAATTATATGATTATAAATTTTTTTTTATAATTTATTAAAAAACTTGTAAATAAATTAATTAGTCTAATATTTTTAATTATAAATAATCACAAGTTTCTAAAATAAATTTTAAAATAAAAAAATAAAATAAAATTTTTAGAAGCTCTGATACCTAAAAAATCAAGTAATAATAGAAATTCGGTCAAATCTATCCTTTAAGTGCATAATCCTTCACTCATCTGGAATCATGTGTGTTTTAAACTCAATAAGTATACTAATTTTTCATATACATAAAATACATACATACTTATATACAATGCACCTGTATACAATGCATGCACATAATATGGCATGAAATAAAATTATATTTGTTTCAAAATTTTGGTAACACTTAAATACTATATAAAATTTTTTCAAAATTTTCTAACAATATCTCACTTCAATTGTCTCTTAATAGGAATTTTACATATCACTTATCACTAAATGGGCTAATGTCACCCGTCAATGACACACTGTACGTAGGGTAAGCGTAAGTAAAGTATATAATTTTTTTAAAAAAATAATAAACAGTTATGCCCGAAAGTAAGACTCACATCTTTTAGTAAATCCTACCACATGCACAAATACTTATTGATATAAATGTGAAGACCACTATATTCAAAAGTATCCCAAAGATCTCTCTCATATCATACAGAATAGTGAACAATAACAATAATACCAAATTTGAAGGAATGGTCATACTAAACAATAAAGACTTCATGTAACTTATAATTGCGTACTCAAAAAGTAATGAAATTCGATATCTAGCATACAAAATTTAACTTTCATGAGTACTTTTCTTATAAAATGACTTTCTCATTACTTTAAATACAATGCACATGTTCATGCTTAAATATCAATGTACGTGACATAAAAATAATCACAATAATACAATCATCAATTATTACAATTATAATAATACATATACTTATAAATAGCCACATAAATATATAATAATGTCAAAATAATACTTTCATAAAAATTTATAACTAAAAAATATTCTAAAAAATACATTTAAATATATGCATACGTTTATTATAATTTTTTTTTAAAAAAAAAGTCTAATATACTTACCTCTTTTCAATCATAATTAAGGCTAATTTAAGTATTTTGACTTATTATAAAAAAGAATAGCATTCATAAGTCTTCTATACATTTCTACATATTGTATATAGTCTCATTAGACCTCAAATTACTCATCAAACTAAGTTTTTTTATAATATAAATTTAGTCACTTATCTTGAAAGTATTATGTTATATATTGAGTAATCTCTGATCATTGATTTTTAAAAAATATAATATATTTTTAAATATCATAAAATTTTACAGAGATAATAAAGATATAGAAAATAAGTTATTAAATTTTTTTGAGTTTAAATTTATACTTTAATTATTTAAAATAAATTTTATTTTCAAAATATTAAATTATGTCAAATAAAATTTGACATTGAGCTATTTTCATTCAAAATTTCGTAACTAATTATAGACATAGAATTATATCTTGAAATTTCAATATGATAAATAAGATATAATTAGAAATCGGTATACAAAATTTTATAATTTTTTAAAATATTTTAATTAATTAAAATAATTTCATCATTCAGTTATTTTATAAAAATAAGTAATTTTTTATGTTCTAGAGCTAAATTCAAAAAATTATTAAAAAACATAATATTTTTAATCAAATAAAATTCATAAGAACCATAGAGATGTGTAGTTTATTTAATTAAACAATTTTGACAAATTTGAAACACATAATTTTATAAAATTTATAAATTTATCATAATATTATCTCTACAAAAATTTTATTTTTTCCTAACTATATTTCCTCAAATAAAAATTTCTTAATTTCTTAATCATGAAAATTTAATTTTAATATCACAATCTAATTATAAGATTCAATCATCATATTCTATAAAATTTAAATAATAAAATCGCTTATTACTAATAGCAAATCATTTATCTAAAAATTAATATAAAATAAGGAAAAAAAACTTACTATTTTTCTTTTATTTTTTTTATTTTTGTCTCTTACTTTTGCCCTCTTTCTTTCTCTCAAATACGTTAAAACCCTAAATACAAATCAACCATTCTATTTAAACTAATGTAAAATATCAATTCAGTTTTTAATTTGATTCTATCTATCTATTTGCCCTTAAACTTATAATTTATTTCTAAAATATTCACTTATTTCTTATATAACACATATATCTCCAAAAATATAACTTATTATCTATATATAAATATATAACATATATTAAAGAAAAAGAGGATGTTACATTACATCTATTAGTTTTGTATATAAATAATATTATTTTTGTATTTGTATAATTTTCTTGAATTTTAATTTTTATATTTTTAAGTTTTGCAATCTTGATCTGATAAAACAAAAAGCATTGCAGTCTTAAAAGTATTCATTGATTAGAAATCTTATAAGATCAAGTGGGTAAATGAAGAACCTTTAGAAAGTTGTATCTTTTTGTTTTTGGTTTTTCTTTTTCTTTTTTTAAAATTTTGAATGCACAAGAGTCCAATTAATTTTACATGAAATCATGACCTAACAAATGACTTCCAATCAAAGATGTTAGAGTTTCACAGTGTTGTTTTCTCTATAATGTTGAATGTCATAAAAAACTTGAACTGTGCTCTCCTATTACTAACTAGTTTTAGGAGGACTGGCAGCTGAACAATCCAACAAATGGCATCAAAGCCAATAAATCAGAGGATTGAGTCATGGGAGTACTGTCGTAGGGGAGTGTTTTGTTGAAGTATCATAATATCACTAAGTTGCGCTCTCCTATCACCAATTGATACCTCAATGTTGAATGCCATAAAAGATTTTAGTTGCATTGTGCTGTTTTAGAAGGAATAATAGGTACTCCAATATTGAATGTCATAAAAGACTTCAATTGTGCTCTCGTGTCACTAATTAGCCAACTGTTCTTAGGATGCATTGTAGCTTAATGGTCCCATAAAAGTCAAGAATAAATATCTTACTCTTAATTAGATAACAAATCAATGGTCCGATAATAGTCAGAAATAAATATCTTACTCTTTATTAGATAATAAGATTTTTTTCATTTTTGAATTCAAATTCAAATGGTATTTAAAATTATTTTTTTCTTTCAAACCAAATTTTATTTATATACTCTATTGGATTATTCTATATTATATAATATACATAATATTTTGTTATTATTAAATATATATATATATATAGTTATTCTAAATCGAATCTAACATTCAGATTTATATATAGTTATTCTAAATCGAATCTAACATTCAGATTTTATTATACATTATCTAATTCTACATTCTTCTATTTGAATTTCTAAGTCCAAATAATTAGACTTTAGACTAAATAATTAGGATTAGAAGATAATTCCAAATTAATGGAATGATTAGTTATAGCTATTACATTCTAAACAATTCATAAATATTTAATAAATTTAGTTATTTTTAGTTTTGTTATATAGAATCTTTTTTTAAGAAAATAATAAGAAGAAAAATGAAATTAAAGAGAAAGATATAATCTAAATAAACGGAATCCATATTAGAATAAAAAAAAGTTAAAGGAGGTACCAATGGATCTCAATACATCTATCTGTGACTGGAACTTTCATATTTTTTAAGTTTCTTTACGATACAATTTGCTCACCTAATTAATAGAAAGAATTACAGTCTCAAAAGCATCTTTCAAAATAAAATTTATTCTGTTATTAAAATTATTTTTAAATAAATTTTAAAATCATTAATGAATTGACTTGCTATAAAAATTTTTTAAGTAATATATATGTCAAAAAAATGGATATGGAAGAAATAATCAAATTGGATGAAGTTCCGGTTGAGGTGGTGGAAAATCTAATCCCATTTGCAAGACTTCAATTTCTTAGATTCTATGATTTCAAGAATTTGAAGAGAAGCTACTCAAACGCCTTGCCCTTCCCACAGTTAAGAAAGTAAGATAATACGATTTGTTTGGCTGCAAAGAAAATGAAGAAGAATAGTTCAATTCCTGCTCTCTGTTTTCTCTCTAGTTTACTGTTTTCCCTCCTTGATAATATATAACTTCATACAGCTATTTATACTTGGTTATAGATGATTCTAGATTAAGTTTGTTACGTTAGTAGTATAACTAACTATCGATGGACTGAAGCTCTCTTCCATTACAACTATCATAACAGAGAAAACTTCCAGCTAACTTCCAGCTCCAACGGCATCTTGGTTGCTTTGATCAGCTACTTCGCACTCAACATTGTGATGATAGGTTTTACAGTTTATCTTCATCTAGGATGAATCATGATTACACTAACATCCTCCGTCAAGCTCAAGGGTGAGGAAGCAATTAAGCTTATGCTGAGATAAGAAAATCGAGAGAAAAAGAGGGGCTTGGTTAATACATCAACAATTTGATCCTCAGAGGGAACATAGCGAATATCTAAGGATTTACTGAGTACTTGATCACGAATGAAGTGCAGGTCGAGTTTAACATGCTTGGATCGAGCGTGGTAGATAGGATTCCTAGCAATAGCAGCTGTACTTTGATTATGACACCAAAGGATTGGAATACGAGGCGAAAAAATTGTAGTTCACCAACTTATGATTGTAGCCAGGAAATCCCAGTTGCAGCAGCTGCTAAGGCGTGATACTCACTCTCAGTACTGGACCTGGACACAACTTGCCGCTTTTTGGATGACCAGGACACTAAGTTATTTCTTAAATAGATAGCATATGCACCAATAGATTTTCTGTCATCAATATCGGAAGCCCCGTTAGCATCTGCAAATGCTTGAATTCGATACTAACCACTATTAGTGAACCAAAGACCATATGAAAATGTGGCTTGCGGGTAACGAAGAATCCTCTTACAGGCTTGCCAATGAACTGAAGTTGGGGCAGATAGAAACTGACTAAGTTTGTTGACAGCAAAGGCAAGTTCTAGTCTTGTTAAAGTAATGTATGGTAAACCTCCTACAATGCTACGATAGAGAGTGCTATCAAAGAATGCATCCCCCACTAGATTTGGATCATTTCAAGCCGTAAGTCATCGGTGTATCACTGCCCTTGCAAGCAAACATGTTGGCCCTAGCCAAGGGATCATGAATATACTTGGATTGAGATAAATGAAAACCTGAGATTGTTGAGGTAACCTCAATTCCTAGAAAACAACTGAAAACACCAAGATCTTTTAAAGCAAATTCCTTAACAAGTTGAGCAATGAAACCTTCTGCAACTATAGAATTAGAACAGGTGACTAAGATATCATCAACATAAATTAATACTAGAAGAACACAGGATGCATCGTGTTTAAAGAACAGAGAAGTATCAGCCTTTGAATTAGAAAACCCTCATTGAAGTAGAGAACTTCAAAGACGATCATACGAGGCTCTTGGAACCTGTCGCAATCGACTGTCAACAAATCCTTCAGGTTGCGGCATAAAAACAACCTCAGTAAGATGACCATTTAGAAAAGTATTATTGATGTCTACCTGACGAATACTCCAGCCATTCATAACAGCAAGTGAATGACAATTCGGATGGTAGCTAGCTTAATAACTGGACTAAAAGTATCTAAAAAATCCACACCTGGAGTTTGTAAGAATCTCTTGGCAACAAGTCTGGCTTTATGCTTGGATACAGTGCCATCTGAGTTGAACTTTGTTCTGAATATCCACTTCTTATCAACAACTTTATGGTTAGAAGAAAAAGGAACCAGGTTCCATGTGTGATTTCTGCAAAGGCATCAAATTCTTCTTGTATAGCAACTTCCAAATTCGAATCTTCAAAGCTTCCTTGGTAGATTTTGGCCCAGGAGTAACAGAAGTCTCAACAGAAAATGTCTTTGGTTTACTAGTACCACTTTAAGATCGAGTGACCATAGGATGTATATTCAATGTGGAAGATGTAACATGAGAATTTACCTGGTCTTGCTGAGAAGAAGAATGAGAAGAATGTTGAGGTGGTGGCTGCTGAGAAGACCTTGAACCCGAGGAGGTCATATGATGATGATTTGAAGTATCAGGTGGTGACAATGAAGAGATGATAGGAATAGTAGTAATAGGGACAGTAAAATTTGAAGAAGAAGAAGTCTGAGAAGACATACAAGAATGCTCAAATGAAAACTTGGACTCATCAAATGTGACATTCCTTGCAATGAACACTCGACCAGAGGAATGCAGCACTTATAGCCTCTGTGTAATGGACTATATCTTAAGAAAACACATTGTGATGAATGAAAGCTGAGTTTATGAGTGTTATAGCATCGAAGATAAGGATAGCAGGCACTACCAAACACTCGAAGAAAAGAATAATCAGGCAAATGATTGTAGAGCTTTTGGAAAGGAGGCATATTGTGCAAAATATAAGGAGGTAATATATTGAGCAAATATGTAGCAGTATGAAATGAGTCCCACCAATATTGTAATGGCATTGATGCCTGAACAAGTAAAGCCAGTCCTAGGTCTGAGATACTTCTATGTTTGCGTTCAAGAACTCCATTTTGGTCATAAGGACAAGACAGTCTAGATTGAATACCATGTGATTGCAAATAGTTAGAAAAAGATAAAAACTCTTCCAAATTCTGATTGAAGATACTTGATTTTACTGTCAAATTGATTCTCAACAAGAAGTTTGAAATTAATAAATGTTGCTAAAGCATCAGATTTCAATTTAAGAGGAAATATTCATGAATATCAACTATAATCATCCACAAAACAGATGTAATATCTAAAACCAGCAACTGAGATGGTAGCAGAAGGACCCCGCAGATTGGCATGAATAATTTCTAAAGGTTTGGTAGTTTTGATGGCTGTTATGGAAAATGCAACTTATGAATTTTACCCAATTGACAAGCTAAACGAAAACTCAAAGAAGAACCTTTATTGCTATTATCTAACAGGTTACGGGTTCTTAGTACAAGCTGAAAAGTTCTTGGATTTTGATGACCAATTCTACGATGATACAACTCATAAGGTTATGACCAAGAAAAGCTTGAAAACATGTACCAGAAATTAGTGAAAAATCATGCATATTACACAAGTAGTATTTATTACAAGTAAGCTCTTTGCTTGACACCAAATGTGAACTCAAAGATGATAGCATAGACACTGGAGATAGAATGGAAGAGTTGCTATATTTCTTATCATTTGAAGAACTTTCAAGTTGAAACTTATACAGCTTCCTCATAGCCACACCTCTCAGCAGAGTTCTCATTGTCTTCTTGTCCTTGCACAACAAGAACTAGAAAATTCAATAATAACATCATTATCAGCTATTAATTGAGATATGATGATTAGATTCTTAGTTATTGTTGGTACATCCAGCACATTGTTCAGATATAAAGTGGTTTTCAGTGAATTTGCCCCATTTTTAGAGCATATGATGGCTGAACCATAATGTGTTATATTCAAAAATTCACCATTACCAATAATTAACTTCTCACTTCCAGAGAATTGACCTTGAATGTTCAGATTTTGCAAACTATTTGTGATATAATGTGTAGCCCCGCTGTTTATATACCATCCTTCATCGATGGTAGAACCTTCTGCTTGTGTGTTGGTAATATAAGCTGCCTCGTTAAATTGATTAGATGCCTGAGAATACCGTTGATAGTGATTTTGACCTTATTGAGTCTCCACCACCTGATTTTGCTGATATGGTTGCTGTGGAATGTAATCTGGATTGAATCTGTGAAAGCATATGTTTGCTGTATGTCCTATCTTATGGCAGATCTGACAGAGAGGTTTAGAATTGCCTTGTGCACCTGGCCAGTTTCTTCCAAATTGACCACTTCGTCCTCCTTGCATACCTCTTCCTCTACCATTAAACGAATTACTCTGGTTGTAGTTATAGCTATATCCTTGCTGACCTTTCTTTTGAATAGCTTTTTTCCGGAGAATAATTTGCAGCAAATATTCCTTGTGCATTAGAAAAATTATTGGAATTTTGTTGTTGAATTCTGCTTTCATGAATCAAGAGCATCGAGTAGATATCATGTACACTCAGTTCATCACTTCTTCCAGTTATAAACACCACAACAGAGTTGTATTCTGCACCTAATTCACCAAGCAAATACAGAACAAAATCATCATTAATCAAGGGAAAACCTGCTGCTGCCAAATTGTCTGTAATATTCTTCATCTTCAAGAAGTATTCTGCCATTGTTAAGCCTTCCTTTTTCATTGATTGGATCTAAGATCTCAACTGCAGCACTTTTGCCTTTGATTGTGAACCAAATTGCTTAGCTAAAGCATTCCACAACTCAAACGATGTCTTGCAATCTATAACCAGATTAATAATGCTTTCACTCATTGATGATAGCAACCAGCCAAGTAACAGCTGATCTTGATACTTCCAAATAGTGAAATCAGGATTCTTGACTGGACATCCCCCTCAGCTTTCAAATATGAATCTTGGTGAACAGGTCTGATCTTCAAGAATAAAGTTCTCCGAGCCGTTTCCCTTGATCGATGGTAGAACCTGCAATTTTCAGGTTAAGTAACTGACTCCATCAAGTTTGATTGGAGCTATGAACGAGAAAGGATTGCCTGAGATTGCTAAATTGGCGGTAGCCATGAGCACTCTGATAGCAAGTTAAGAAAGTAAGATAATACGGTTTGTTTGGCTGCAAAGAAAATGAAGAAGAACACTTCAATTCCTGCTCTCTATTTTCTCTTTAGTTTACTGTTTTTCCCTCCTTAACAATATACAACTTCATACAGCTATTTATACTTGGTTACAGATGATTCTAGATTAATTTGTTATTTTAATAGCATAGCTAACTATCGATGTACTGAAACTCTCTTCCACTGCAACTATCATAACAGAAAAAACTTCAGCTAACGTCCTGCTCCAACGGCGTCTTGGTTGCTTTGATCAGTTGCTTTGCACATTGTGATGATAGGTTCTACACTTTATCTGCATCTATGATGAATCATGATTACACTAACAACCACGTCTGTAAGAATTGAGTATAGAGAGTTGCCCAAAGCTTAAGAAGCTTCCACTTGATTGCAACAGCACATGGGAACGTAAATTCATTATTGAGGAATAGGAAAGCTGGTGGACAGAGCTGCAATGGGATGATCAAGCCACGCTAAATGCTTTTCTTCCATGTTTCAAACCTACCCATCGTTTCATATGAATAAGGTGGCTCCTTTGACGGTAATTCCATTTAATTAAATTTGTTATCCGGCCTCATTTATATTGTCCTCTGTTTGTAATGCTGTCACTTTTCAATTAATAAACTGTTTGTGGTTGGTGCTTCCTCTTTGCTGCTGGAGTGCATGTAATAAATTTTTCAAAATAAAAGCAAAACTGTCTCAAACATATTCTTGAATTATTTTAAATAAAAAAAAAAAAAACATTCCGCACCATATGAAATTTGTTAACATAATTAATGTTATTGTGTTGTTATATTCTTGACTTCCATGAATTTAATCAATAATTTTTAAGAAATTTTTCAACAAAAAGAAGATAGCATTCTGTTTGGGGGCAGTGAACCTTTGGTTTGGAAGATTTAAATGTGCTAATCCTCGACTTAAAAAGCTTCCGTGCTATTTAGCTCCCCTGGATTGCAGAGCAGAGCTCGATCTCTAAGCCTCGAATGCTTGGACGAATCAAATTCGCTGGTGTTTTGTCTTTAGCAAGTTTAAGTTATCTCGAAAAACTTGAGTTGTCGTATTGTAAAGATTTGGAAGAGTTGAAGATTGATAGACAGGGGAAGCGATAAACATCCAAATAATCTGTGACTTCCATAGCCTCTGCATTGTTGAAATAAGCTCTTGCTTCAATTTGAGGCACATGACATGGCTTATTTCTGCCCCGAATCTGAATCGCATTTGGAAAGAAGACTGAGGATATGGAACAACTAATAAAATTGAATGAAGTTCCAGCTGAGGTGGTGCAAAATCTAATCCCGTTTGCAAGACTTCAAATTTCTTGTCATTTACCATGTGATTTTCTGACCCGGTTAATCTTAATGCTTGAAACGTAAATTCATTATTAAGGGAGAAGAAAGCTGGTGGAAAGAACTGCAATGGGATCATCAAGCCGCTCAAAGTGCTTTTCTTTCCCTGCTTCAAATCCATTGAAAATAAATGATGAACTGTGATGTAGTGTCACTTGCACGGTCATTTGTTTGCAATGTTGCCATTTTCCAATTAAATACACTGTTTCCGGTGGGGTGCTTCTTCTTTGCTGTTGTCACTTGTATGTATTATCAGTTACATTTTATGTTTCCGATTAATAAATAATACGTGTATCCAGTTCCTGCTCGATATAATATTATTGAAGTGCTCTATTGATCCTGTCATCAATGAAGTTTTGAATTTTTTATTTGAATTTTGAGGGTTAATTAGATGTGGATATCTTACCCCATCTTACAAATTTTGAAGAAAGTATTGGATCCTATGTAAGGCATAATGTGATTATTTGAAGATCTGTTAGCATTTTGATCCGGTATGAAAGTATTTTAACTAACCTAAATTGGGAATCAGAATAAAGTCAAAAATCATCTTGCAAAGAACAACTATCTGGCATAGGACTCTTTGAATTAGCACAAATTGGGTGAAACTCTCAGTTTCCATAGTCTGCAAGAAGTTCATATAAGCTACTGCCCAAAATTGAGGCACGCCCGCGTCTTATATTAACATCTTGCCATGATATATATGGAAGAAATAATCAGTCATGGAAAATTGGGTGAAGCTAAAGACCCTATAGAATATCTAAACCCATTTTCAGAACTTGAACATATTGATTGTAAGGGGGAGGCACCGTGGTGGAAAGAGCTGCAATGGAAGGGTCAAGCCACTGAAAATGCTTTTACATCTTCCATTTTTCAAATCTCCGCTATGGTGAACTATTTCAATGGAGATGTGAAGCAGAGCCGGTTGGACTTTGCACCATTACATGATTGGAGCTGAAAAATGCATAAGATAAGAAAATAGAAAATGAAAAAGCTAAAGATGAAACCCAATAAAAGGGCAACAAGGAAAAGAAAGCATTAAACCGAATAATCACACATTATTAATCCTTTTGCTTTTCAAATTGTTGGCTAGCTTCTCGCGGTGGAATCATCACACAACAAATAATATATTGAACAAGTCCACATCAAGTTTAGGTAGCTAGGGAATTAATCTTCCTTGAAATTGTATCTTGCATCACTTACGGCCCTAAATTATGCACCCATTGTCCCATTGTTGACTCTTATATTATTTTCGACAACCATGATTTGTTTTCCTAACTTCAATTTAAAACAGCATACCAACCTGCCGTCGGGTTGTTAAGATGCTTCCTGGTAGCATCACGTGGCTCAAGAATTTTCATAAAAATTGTCGGGTGGCTTTCGGTGCGTGGAACAAGTTAGACCCACACGTTTTCCGACAAGGTGGGGTATAAATTTGTTGGCTTTCTATTTGGTGCCCGGGGGAACTGTGAGAGCAGAATCAACGAGGCCCGAGAACGAATGGAGCACCAAGAGTCGCCCGTCATTAACCCTTCGGCTTTCGAAATTATTGGCTTGGCTGATTGTGATTGATTTGGAATCGTATCACAACCAATATTGAAGAAGTCCACATTATGTTTGCTAGATAGGGAAGCTTCCTGGAAACTGCATCTTGCGCTATTAAGGGCCTAACCAAGTTAACCAGGAATAGTTATGCTGTTGACTGATGACTCCTATGTTATTTTGGTCAGTCAACGAATTGCTAGGAAAGACGGTATGTTCTTTCCCAACTTCCAAATTAAGACAATTTTCAAACATTATGTATGAAAATTCACAGTGTATGTCATGTATAAGACGTAAAGACCAGAATTATTTATCATGATTGAGGTGATTTTAGTGGAACACCAAAACGTTGTAATGGAAGTAAAGTCTGAAGTCATCTTGTAAAAAACAAAGATGTAGCATAGGATTCTTTTAAATAGTAAAAATGGAGATTAAAGAGTCGGACATACATTCATCCTTCAGCTTTCAAGTCACAGAAACATACGTTGTCTGCCTCGACAACAGCAGAAGCACAAGTTTTTCCATCAAACTTACCAATCCCTTTTCCCTTGGCTGAAATCACATTGGGCAACGTTTGTTCACCCACCTTCACCTGTGATGATATTATTTATGAAATATATTTTTTATACAAATTTAATAGTAAAAATGAATTCAGTGGCTACAAATTTTTCAACGTATTATATCCCAAAAATAAAATGATTGTGAAGACCGTATGCATGGATATGATAGTAATTAAAAGATTATTACGAAATTTCCTCGCAATGGCATCTTAAATATTAAATTGTCATAGACTGTTGACTAATAAATTCTACTAGGCAAAGGTAATCTTCGTGTTAATCACAAGTGGCAATTGTAAATCTGATATTATTTTAGAATTTCTGACGCTAAAAGTTTGGACACTGTCGTCTTCCATGAATTGTTGATTGGAACTTTTACATTTTTAGGTTTCTTTACAATACAATTCCCTCACCTGATTGATACAAACAATTGCAGTCTCAAAAACAAGCATTCCCCGTCATCTCCTTCAAAGCTTGAGTTTTTCCCGCAATAATCCCAAAACCATAAACTTTGATATACTTGTCTATCCTCTTCCCCTTCGTTGATATCAGTATGGGTAACGTTTGTTCACCCTCGTTTTCATGTGATGATACTATTTCTCGTTGCCTAGATTGCACAGCTAGGAAAGCAGTGTATGTACGTGAGCTCCATGAAAATCTTGATGCCTTGCAGGGACAATTAAATAAGTTAATTGAAGCAAGGGAGGATGTCAGGATAAGGGTTATCGTTGCTGAACAGAAACAAATGAAACGGCTGGAACAAGTTCAAGGTTGGCTTTCAAGAGTGCGAGATGTGGAAACTGAAGCTGCAAAACTTATACGACAAAGAGATGGAGAAGTTGAGCAACTGTGCCTTGGAGGCTTCTGTTCCAAGAACTGCATATCAAGCTACAAGTTCGGGAAAAAGGTATTAGAAACCCTGCAAGTTGTGGAGAGTTTGATGGGTGAAGGAAATTTCAAAGACGTGGCTCAAGCGGCACCAGAAAATTCAGTTGATGAAAGACCTGTTACAGAAACAATAGTAGGCTTGCAACTAACATTTGACAAAGTTTGGAGATGCCTCACAGAAGAACAAGCAGGAATTATCGGCATATACGGCATGGGAGGAGTGGGAAAAACTACCCTGTTAACCCTAATTAACAACCACTTCCTTGGCTTGCCTCACAATTTTGATCTTGTCATTTGGGTAGTGGTGTCTAAACACTTGGATCTTGAAAAGATTCAAGAAAGTGTCGCCAAAAAGATTGGTTTGTTCAACGAGTCTTGGAAAACTAAAACTCTATATGAGAAAGCTCACGAAATATTCAAGATCTTGAGCAAGAAAAAGTTTGTATTATTATTGGATGATATATGGGAGCATGTTGATTTAATTGAAGTGGGTTTACCCCTTCCAAGCCGGAGAAGTGCATCGAAGGTAGTTTTTACAACTCGTGATTTGGAGGTTTGTGGCAAGATTGGAGCTCACGAACGCTTCAAAGTGGAGTGCTTGAGAGACGAGGATGCCTGGAGATTATTTGAGGAGAAAGTCGGCAGAGACATTCTTGATAGTCATCCTAATATTCCCGAGCTAGCTGAAACTGTGGCCAAAGAATGCAGTGGTTTGCCACTTGCACTCATTGTTGTTGGACGAGCCATGGCTTGCAAGAAAACACCTCAAGAATGGAAACATGCAATTAAGGTACTAAAGAGTTCAGCTTCCAAATTTTCGGACATGGAGAGAAAGGTATACTCTGGTTTGAAGTTCAGCTACGATTTTTTGTCTAGCGACACAGTTAGATTTTGCCTCTTGTATTGTAGCTTATTTCCAGAAGATTATCGCATTGAAACAGAGGAGTTGATAGATTGTTGGATATGTGAGGGATTTTTAGATGAGTATGATGGAGATGAAGCACGGAACCAGGGATACTCCATTATTGGTAATCTAGTACATGCTTGTCTATTAGAAGAAGCAGAAAACAACTGTGTAAAAATGCATGATGTGATTCGAGACATGGCTTTGTGGATTGCATCTACAATTGAGACAGAGAAGGAAAAAACTTTGGTTCTTGCAGGCGTCGGATTAAATCAGGTTGCAAGTAGCGGAATGTGGAAAGAGGTTACGAAGATGTCACTCATGAGTAACAAAATTGGGATTCTGTCTGAGTCTCCTACATGTCCTCGTCTCCGGACTTTGTTTCTCAGTAGGAATTCTTTACTCGTGGTCACAAGTAATTTCCTTCAATCCATGACTTCCCTTAGAGTTTTAAAGCTATCACATAATATTTGCCTGGACCGATTACCGGATCGATTTCCTGAACTGCTTTCACTACAGCTTCTTGATCTATCATTTACAGGGATAAAAAGATTGCCAGAAGAGTTGAAGTACCTGGTTAATCTTAAATGTTTAAATTTGGAGTCTACAGATTATCTTCGTGCAATTCAACCAGGGCTGATATCTAGTTTAGAGAAGTTACGAATACTGAGAATGTTTAGTTGTGGTTATTTTGACCAAGCACAAGATGGCATTCTGTTTGGAGGCAGTGAACTTCTGGTAGAAGAATTGCTTGGTTTGAAACATTTAAATGTGCTGACCATCGACTTAAGAAGCTCCCTTGCTCTCCAAATGTTCTTTAGCTCCCCCGTATTACTGAGTAGTACTCGATCTCTACGCCTTGTTTCCTCCAAGTTCAGATTTTTATCTTTAGCAAGTTTAAGGCATCTCGAAAGCCTTGTGTTGTCGGTTTGTGAAGATTTGGACGGGTTGATGAAGATTGACTATATTGCGGAAGCTAGAAACATCCGAGAAACTCGCGGTTTCCAAAGTCTCTGCAATGTTGAAATATGGTTATGCTCCAATTTTACGCACTTGACATGGCTTGTTTTTGCCCCAAATCTCAAGTGTATTCAGATTGATCAGTGCCATGATACGGAAGAAATAATCAGATTGGATGAAGTTCCAGCTGAGCTGTTGCAAAATCGAATCCCGTTTGCAAGACTTCAGTTTCTTGGATTACGTGGTTTAGGGAAGTTGAAGAGCATCTCCTCAAACGCCTTGCCCTTTCCACATCTGAAAGAATTCAGGGTAAACAGATGCCCAAAGCTTAAGAAGCTTCCACTTGATTGCAACAGCATATCGGAACGTGGATTCATTATTAAGGGAGAGGAAAGCTGGTGGAGAGAGCTGCAATGGGATGACGAAGCCACTAAAAACGCTTTTCTTCCCTGCTACCACGATGATTGGTGGTAATTCGATTTGCATGCGTCAGGCGTCCCTTTTTTTTTTTTATTGTCATCTGTTGCCACTTTTCAATTAATAAACTCTCTCTGCTTGGTGCTTCCTCCTTGCTGCTGGGTGTGTAATTTTAAAAAAAAAAAAAAAAAAAATCGCAAACCGTACACAATTTAAGAAATTTTTCCCAATAAATGTAATTGTAATTTCTGTATTCCTGACTTCAATCTATTTTGTCAATAATTTTTTAAGAAATTTTTGGATCAATGCCATGAAAGATCTGGTTTCAATTCCGCTTAGATGTATATTGTCCATACCAGGTCTGAGATTTTCCGCCATAACCACCATGGTGTCCGCACTCTTTCAATATTTCTAGTCCTGTGATTAAAATTGAAGTGTATTTTTAAAATAAATTTTTTGAGATTTAGTGAAATAATATTTAAATGTAAAGTTTCATAAAATTAATAAAAAATATTATTTAATAGTAATTAAAATAATAAAATAATTAAAATATTTTTATATATAATTTTAAATATTAGTAATATTTTTTAAAGTTTTGAAAATTAAAAAAAAATACTACTAAAATTTATTTTTATATTTTGATATTTGATTTAATTTAATAAATATATATATTATATACTAATTTTAATATAATAATACTGTAAATTGCTTACTTCTGTTGAACTATAGACGTTTTAATTTAATAAATATATATATAATTAAATAATATAAATATATATAAATACGTGTTATAAATTATTTACTTTTATAAAAATATTGTAATTATTGTAAATATTTTTATAATTACATTAGAAATTTTTATTTTAAAAAGACAAAAATCGAAGATTTTGCATATAAAAGTGCGCAGTCTATTCAATTATCTTTTTGTTTTAAATTAAAATTTTTAATTTAACTAATTTTAATTATTATGAAAATATTTTAAAATAATTAAAATAATTATATATAAATAAATAATTTATAATATATATTATTTAATTTTATATATATTTATTAAATTAAATATTTTTAATTTTATATGAACAATCAATTTATAGTATTGTTCTATTAAAATTAATACATAATTTATGCATATTTATTAAATCAAATTCAATATTAAAATATAAAAATAATTTTTATAAATACTTTTATTAATTTTCAAATTTTAAAAGAGAAATATGTGTTTATTTTTAAAATTTAAAAAAAATGTAAAAAAAAATATTATTAATATTTAAAATTATATATGTATATATATTTAATTATTTTATTATTTTAATTATTATTAAAATATACTTTCTCTCAATTTTGTAAAATTTTATATTTAAATATTATTTTAATAAAGTTCAAAAGAGATTTAAAAATACCCCTTAAAATTGATGTTTGGTTTCCTCTAGTGTAATTCATGCCAAAAATGGGGAAGGAAAAGACTGACAACACGAAAAACAAAAATACTGAAAATAATGAAATGCATTGCATTCCTAATATGATAAATTTACAAATAAATGCTATTTCCCACCCCCTTTTAAGTGGTAAATAACATGGATTTTGTTTAGACAAGCGTTAAGCAGATTAAACTTTGCCAGAAGGAGATAAAAATA